>BLSH010509111.1:1395663-1410668 GCA_018402905.1 Glandirana rugosa
GTAGTCTGTGACTTTCACTACTGTCGCTGTTAAGACGTTTAATCATTTAAAGACACAAAAACTAAATTAATGTAATAACTTATGTAAAAATAATGATAATATAATAATAAAAACTATTAATAAATATCAATAAATAATATAATATTAAATACCAAAGAACAAAGTTTAAAATAGTATGGGCCCTACGGATGATCTGAGACCAAACCTGTCTAAATTGGTGAAGTCGGGGCCTTCCTAAAGGTCGAAATCCTGGCCTCGGGAAAAACGCTAAGCCGCGACGCAGCGAAATTGAACAACGTCGCACGACCGCGCAGTTTTCAGTTAAAGCGACGCAGCGCCGAATCGCAAAAAGGGCTCCGGTCCTAAAGCTGGAAATCCTTCCGGGGCTGAAGTGGTTAAATCTGTCCAAACCAGAGTCTAGTAGGCATCCCGGGTATGATAAAATTTGAAACAAGAAACCATAAATTATAATATAATAAATAACTATAAATAATTATCAAAAATAATAATATAATAGTAATAAAAATGTATTCAATAATGTAATTAAATCAAAAACACAGAAATTTACTAATTTGCAGAATTGTCGCTGTCATCACTTTCAGTGTCTGATGATAAATTTCCCCAAAAATCAGTATCACTCAATTCTGCAAATGATTCTTATTTACTATTGCTGTTTACTAGCTGATCAAAAAACACTTTTGACATAAAGGGACACTTTTTGGATGCCATGGACATTCTCAAGTTTCCAGGCAGAAAGAATGACATATGTGATATAAAGGTGCATGCAGGGCACTGGGCAAACCACTAGGGACAAAGGGGATGTGAAATGGTTTGATACAGTAATGTAATCTTACAGATTACAGTGTACTGTATGTATACTGTGTGTTTCACTTTTTGAATTTGCCGCCAGGCTCCGCCCCATGCGACGCGACGCTCGCATGGAACGGAGCTCGGCATACAGAGGCATCGGACGGAAGACACAGCCCGCAGGCACGGTGGAGGACATCGCTGGATCCAGGGGACAAGGTGAGTAATAGTGCCTGGATCCAGAGATGCGATCCCGAGAGTGGCTTGGGGTTACCGCTCTTGGTACAGAAAATCCACCCCGAGCCACACTCAGGAATTCCGCCAGGAAGGTTAAAGTGAACCTCTGTTTATTCTGTAGGCAACACGTTGGGTAACAGGTTTGTAAGTCTTGCCTTGCCTCTTGATCAAATCCCACCTGGAACATCTACATGACATTTCTCTTCTCCTCCTGTAGTTAGATGCTCTGGTTCCCTCTCACAATCCAAAAGCACACTGGCAGGTAAAATTGCTACTAGTGGTAGTAAACAATGCTAGGAGTATTAACTTGTGAGCTCCTTCAGACAACAGGAAGTAACTATGTACTAGGCAATATGTGGAAAAAAATGTATTCCCTACCCACCCTTCCTGTCTGCAGCAGCCATGCCATCACTCAAACATGGTATTAAAGTGAGCAGCTTACAACATTACTACTTGATTCGTATTTTAAGCTCAAATACTAATAGCTGCTGGGTACCTCCATTTGTGAACAAGGGAAGATGACCACATAACTTGATCTGTGCTTTGTGAGACTGCAATCTGGCGTTCCTCCATCATTTCAGAAATCTGAGATTGCCAATGGTCTCTCCACTACAGAGCAAATACAGGAAACTATACATCTTTGAAATGTGTCTGAAAATAGGCCCTCTGGGTCTTTTCTGCAAATATATCACTTAGTGAAACTGAAATATCATATTAAGAGAAAGGGCAATTTTTTTATCCATTAAGCAAGCATCTTCAGTTCACTTCAATTGCAAAAATCTGAAAGCAATATGTCAACAAGCCCTTACAGCTGTGTTACCGTGACAGAATTAGCAAGCAGGCAAACTGTAAAGAGGAAACATAGTTTTTCTATAATTTCTCACTTCAGAGCAAAAAAAAACAAACTAAAATTTTGACTGTTGTTTTTGACTGCAAAAGTAGAAACGCTGAAACTTTTGGACTAGATTTTGATCATTTTTTTAACACATGTTCCTGCTAACCGAATGGCATTGGATCCCGATAAACTTTATAGGCAAGTTTTTTTTCTAAATGGTGCCTGAGATCAAATAAATGGACTAGCTCCCCCCGAACAGTTCCCCTTGTTGTTCTAATAGACCGCACTGACCAGAGCCTGGTCTCAGATTGTAGGAGACTGTTTTTCTTAATTAAATTATGACGTTAAGACTGGAAAATTCTTAGAGCGTTATCAAGTATGACGCTTCTTGGCAGCGGTGAACTCACTTACATGCAGGCATTACATGGGCTGATGCTTCTGGAAAGAGTAAACAGAAGGAGCTTCAAAAGCAGCCATTTGAGTCTGAAAATATAAACCACTTCAAAAGGGACATAGCGGGTCTCTGAAGTGAAATAACATCCGGCATAGGAGAGAGCAGTAGAACACATATCCCTCTATGCTCAGATCAACTTACCTATTTCCTGGAGCCCCCATTTTGTGAAGTGGGAACACTCAATACAACATTTTTGGACCCTTTGACTCTAAGAAACGAAGGGAAATCTATTTCTTTTTTATTTAGAACACCATTATTATTATTATACAGGATTTATATAGCACCAACAGTTTACGCAGCGCTTTACAATATAAAAGGGGGACAATACAGGTACAATACAATAGAATACAAAAGGATTAAGAGGGTCCTGCTCAGAAGAGCTTATAATCTAATAAGGGGGGGTGGTCAGGTGGTACACTGTGAGGTGTGAGCTGATGGAAGTGGCAAAAGATTAGTTGGAGGCGTGATAGGCTTCCCTGAAGAGATGTGTTTCCAGGGATCGCCTGAAGGCAGCTAGAGTAGGGGATAGCCGGAGTTCTGGAGACGAGCATGGGAGGAGGTGACAAGGGAGCTTGAGAGTAGGAGGTCTTGAGAGGAGCGGAGAGGGGTGATATTTAGAGACAAGATTGGTGATGTAGCTTGGGGCAGAGTTGTGGATGGCTTTGTATGTTGTGGTTAGTATTTTGAATTTTATTCGTTGGGCAATCGGGAGCCAATGTAGGGATTGGTTGAAGAGGGGTGGCAGACACTGAGCAGTCTGTATTTAATCTGTATCCGTTGTCTTAACAGATAACTATAATGAGTTTTGACCAACTTTATTAACATTTTTTTGAAGATATAAATATTTTTGTTTCTTTTTTTTTTTTTAACTGCATAAATTAAACATTACAAATCTGGATTCATACCAGAGTGCTTTTGTGATATTTTGTTTGTAGAGCTGGGTTTTTAAGAAATTTTAGTGTGCATTCTCATTCACATTTCACTGCCTTCAGCTGAAAAAGCATACAGGTCTGTACCAAGTCAGTATGTGAAGTGAATAAATCCAAATATCTGGGCATCAGGCTATTCACAGCATAGTAGTATGTCAGCTTAGTACTAAAACAGAATTGCTTCTGTTATGCCAACTGCTGGCCATAACTGGTGAATAAAATATTAAAGTACAATTTATTATACTAATTAAAAATAAATCCTTTACACTGTATTAGTCCTGAACTTACTAAACAAACAGCTTTTTTTAATTCTTTTATTTAGAGAAAAGCTTCTTACAGTGCTGGGCATGTAACTTCCACATTGAAGTCCTGTACAGAGAGTTAGTAAATGCATCGTATTTCCACATTTTCAACACATGTAGGAGCAGGAAAATTGGATTACGTAGAGCCAGGAAATGTATCAACTTGAATCTGACAGATCGAGTCTTGGAAGGAGTTATACATTTTAACATAAAATACAACATATAGGTCAATGTGTATGTGGCTGCCTGAGCAGGCATTCTGGAGGAGGTGCCCCAAAAGACTTTGTTATAGGTAAGGTAGGGGGGACAGGGATAGCGGGAAGAGAATAGGAAAAAAATAGGAGGGGGGGCACGGGTTGCAGGAAAGAATTCACACCATTCAACCATCAACACAAACAATGCTGACAGGGGAATCCCTCCTGCAGACACATTGGATTCTCCCGGTGGGGGGAAGCCGAGCCATTGTATTCTCCTGGTGGGGACGGCTGTGATTGTTGCTAGCAGCTATAGCAGCAGCTAGAAATAATCACAAGTCAAATCCGGCAGCCTGGTTGTACCCAAGTTGATCAACTTGGTACATTCAGCGTGCCCATACATACATGGTTCAAATCTCGGCTAGTTCAATAGATTCAAATCGTCTATGGCCGGCCTTAGTGCTTAGAAGGTGAAGCACTCATCTTGGGCCCATGTCTTTCAGAGTGTGGGAAGAAACTGGAGTATCCAAAGGAAACCATCCTTGCAAGCATGCAAACACCATAGATGTAGTGTCCTGATCAGAACTGGAACCGAGGACCCTAGTACACCAAGCTACTGTACTGCATTTCAGTTGTTTTTTCTTTTTCCACAAATTATAGTATAAAGGGTCTGAATTATGGCTAGACAAATATCAAAAAGGAAACATGCACGTTAACATTGGCAAGATGTTTTTGAAACACATGCATTTGAAAAGTTTAAATTAGAAAAAAAAAGAATTCCCCCTATACAATTCCATATACTCCTTTAATCTAAACCTTATATAAAACTGGATATTCCTATTCAATCTAAAAAAAATACTTTGTTTCCATACCTGTGCTCTCAAACCATTTTTTACATGCTGTAAAATATACAAAGCTCCTTACTAGATACACAGTATCTAGGGCAACAGAAATCAATGACGTATTTAGCCTTATTCAATAAAGCACTGTGAAGCACAATGACTTTGCAAAACGTAGTAGCTCACAATTACCTGATTTTATTTTACAGCAATCAAAGCAGAGGTGACTTCTGACTGGCAGCTATGACTTACTGATATTTGCACATTGACACTGGACTTTGGACTTTTTACTGAATGTAACATTTACTGTATTGTTCACAAATAACAATTAGATATCCAAGAAAGAAAGGAGAAAGTAAAATTCTAAAGGTGAAAAGCTCCCATATTGGAGGGTTACTAATTAGTCCAAACAGTAGTTAAAGAAGAATTCCAGGATGGATGAAACCCAGCATGGGGTAACTGATTTTTGTCAAGTGGTGAGGAGAGTGGAGATCTACTTACATTAATCTGCTGATCATCCAAGCGCAAGACCGGTCCCTGCCACTTCTGCCCCCCACATGCTAGCGGTCTTGTGCATGGACTGTTCCTGACATCATCATGCCCATAGACTGGCTCTGGACACGAGGACAACAGGAATGATCCACCATTGGATGTGGGGGAGCCCCATTTTCTGGAGGATTGAAGGATCAGGTAAGTATAGCCTTTCTGTGCACCCCTGGACAAAAAGGGGCAGTTAATACATGCAGTGTGGGCACAGCCCCACTACACAAGGAAAAAAAATTCCTGGAGTTTAGCTTTAAAAGACTTTGCTCTGAATTGACTCAAGGCCCATTCATACTTTGCAGTTCTTGTATGTTATGTTAAGACACATGTTACCCCATGTGTGGCAAGCATTAAAGTGAGTTGCATTATTCATTCATTCATTTTGAATGAGCTGCCAATGCACAATAACAGATAAAAAAAGTACATGCAGCATTTTTATTTTTCTATGCACACTAGCACATTACCATATACTGTAGGTACTGTAGTGTGCTGCCCTACCTTAGTGCACTGGAGTGCCATCCAAACTGAATGGTATCGCAATTGCGCTAAACAGAACATTTTTTGCAATAAAGCATGAGCACATTGCATCACAGACGTGTGATCCTGAAAAATTGTACACCAAATGAGACCCATTTCACACTGACCACTCCATAGTAATGACAATAGTACTCTTTTTTGAAAAATTTAGGCTGGCAATAGATAAGTAAAGAAAATCCAAAATGAGGGTTCCTGAAGTGTGGTGTGCAGTTATCAAGGCTTGTTTGCCGAAACGAGTCTGCCATTTGTATTTTTTGTACTCACTGGTGTGGTCTACATGAATAAATCAATAGAGGATTACAGAGTTGCCAGCTGTTTTTTTATTCTTCGAATACTAATTTGTATGGTGTGTGGGAACACATCACAGCGCAGGCACCCTGGCTACCACTTCGAGGTTGGATTTTCTCCACTGTGCAGAGCGTGGCAACCACATTGCTTGAGGGTTCCTGAAGTGCCTGCATGCCAATCAAACAATAAATTAGCCTGTACTGAGTCTAAATGACAGTCTTGGATTAATAATTCTTATTACCATATCTTTCTGAAAAACAAAACGTATAACTATAATCATATGTCTATGGTCAGTAATTCCAAACATATAGCGCCCCAGGGCAAAGGATCCTGGCTCAAGTGACTGTCCTATGAACTTTCTATCTCCAGGAATGGATTTACCAGAACTGAGGATCTTGTGCTAGAGTGTTAAGATACAGTGGGGGCTTGCCAAGTCATGTAATTGATGGCGTGCACATAAATACCATTTTGCATTTTAATTTACAGCATTTCTAATTTTGTCTGAAAATGGCCTTTGGAGATCTTTGCTAAGCAGATTAAAAAATTCATAACTGCCTAAATGATGTGAAAGTTGCAACAAAATCCTGTTATTTCCAACTCACAAGGCATGTAAAAATTGCCCCAAGAATTTTGGACCCACTTAATTTTAAAGGCAAGTTCCAGCAAGATCATAGAAAAGCTTCTCTGTAACTCAGATATTCTAAACGGTGTCCATCTCAAATGCTAAATCTTATTGTCAACTTGTTAGAAATATAAACCTTTGAAGTGAGGAGTATGATCTAGCTCCATATGTACACACAGATCTTGAAAAGAAACCCACATCTACTGTATGACATGTCTAAACTATTTTAAGCTTAACCGCCTGCCTGAAAGTGCACATGTGATCAGAAAAGTTTTTTTGATCATTCAAAACAGTGGTTTGATTATGTTTTCTTGCTGAGTAATTTCTTAATACATTATATGCAGTACATAATTATCCCTCAGTCATATAGCAGAAAGGAAAGCCATCAACTACTTATTACAAAATGATGTACGATCCCATAAGCAAAACTTACACACATATATTTAAACAGTTGGTACATATAAATGGCATTTTCATTACATGATTAATAAAAAGAGGCTTTATAGCACTGATTAATAAGTGTGTAAAATATGTTTCCTGAGACTGCCTTAACATGTAAATAGCATAATTATGGGGCAGAGGTATTTCTACAAACATATGAAATCGCATCCAGAAATCCCATACTAAAAAAAAAATAATTTCCCATTCTGTAGTCTCCTTCTGCCTTCATTGTCACGTCTACTATACAACTGATGGCATAGAGCATGCCAATAAACCATATCTAAATAAAGTGCAGCGCTAGTGTCACAATAGTAGAATCTAAATAAGGTGCATTATGCAATTTCTTTTTTAATACATTTTAAGCATTACTAAATTACACTATGTGGAGCCCTTTTTCCTTTTCATGAGGACGGTTAAATATACGTCTCGAGCCAGTGCATGACCTGTGAGTGTCTGGGTGTATAAGTCCACAATGCTGTTGATGAAGGTCCGGGTCCATGTGTAAATATCTGAGATGCTGATGATGTGCATATTCCTATGCCTTTTTCTGGTAAGAGCACCCATTAATACCTTTGGTGGTGGTTGAGCACGCGTGGCGGTGGAAGCTATTTACATCTGGATAACACTTACACCTATCTATTCAATATATGGGTTTCTCTTATGGAGATTAACTTCTTTTGGACTAATCTTGTTTTGCACATTTGGACTTCCTTGTATGGACTTTTCCAATGAAATTAATATTTATTTTGCATAATGCACCTTATTTAGATTTTACAGTTGTGACACTAGCACTGCACATTATTTAGATTTATTTGTACAATTGGTTGGTTGTTTGTGCTGGCAGCTACTTTTTGAGAAGCGCAGTATATTTTTCTACCTGTTCAATAAACTATATCTGTTTATATCTGTTGCTAGGCCCTGCCACTCATGGCATTTGCTCCTGGTCTTCTACTAAGTACCCTAAATCTTCTTTGCAGTAATTTTTGCTGCCACTCTAAGAATGGTTCCTCTAGTCTAGACCAAAATATTAATCTTTGCTGAACTTTGTTTCACACCTTCTTATCGCTTTTAAATGATGATACATGTCATGTTTTCTTTGAATGTCAAAATATTTATATAATTGCAGCTATTTATCAATTTTTATTTCTAGCAAATAGATTATATTAGACCAGATCTCATTCGAAGTGGATTTTTAATAGTACTGAATGCCAATCCTAAGTATAGGCATACTTCTACACAGCATAATAAGGGTGTGTAAGATGAGGTCTGGTGGAAGAAATAGCATTGCAAGAAACTTTTGGGAAGCCTTTTGTGAACTTTTAGGAGGCCTTTTGTGAGCCTGAGTTCTTATGTTTGGGATCCTTGTCAGTAAAGGAGCAAGGAAACAAATGGCAAGAAAGTGTAGTAGGAAAGGGGACATAGTCCAACCAGAGGGAAGACAGAAAGTAGGGTAATGATTATGGGGAAGAAGTTCATCTACTTTCATGGTATGCTAAAAGGCCTGCAACAATTTAATCAAAGTGCCCAAGGTGCCCGAGTCTATTAGGAACCTAACAATGCCCCTGTTTTACATAATTGTAGATAATGATTAACTATTACATATGAATATGATTAGAGTCACAAAAAAAGAAAATTGTTTGCTTACGGCATAATGATCCTTTCAACCACTTAACGCCTGCCTGCATTGTAATACGGATGGGCGACCACTGTAGGCAAAGTGACATACTGGTACACCGCTGCCTACTATTAATGTAGGGCATGCACATGTGCACCCCCAAGTCAACTCCCGCTGTGTACAATCAGCAAGTCTGGGCCAATGATTCACAGCGGGGATATGCTGATCGGCTGTGTACATTCACAACCGAGGATCCGAGTTGAAATTCAACACAGAGCTCTGTACACAGGGAGGGATCTGTCAATTTCTCATCCCTGCTAAGAGATCATTAGTAAAGTATTCACTTATTGGGATTTTTTTTTATCAAAAACATGTAGCAGAATACAGTTTGCCCAAAATTTATGAAGAAATGTAACTTGTATTGGATATGTTTTATAGCAGAAAGTAAAAAATTTTCGGTCTTTTCTCGTTTATATTGCAAAAAATAAAAAAATCCGGTGGTGATCAAATACCACCAAAAGAAAGCTCTATTTGTGTGAAAAAAATTATATACATTTTGTTTTGGGTGACTGCACAATTGGCAGTTATAACAGCGCACTGCCGAATAGCAAAACACGGCCTGGTCATGAAGGGGGCAAAATCTTTCGTGAGCTGAAGTGGATAATGTATGACAGAAAAAAGGTGACAGTTATGTGTAACCTACAGATGTAAGATTTCTTCTTTCGGCCATCACAACAATGAAGCAAACTGGATAACGTTAAGTTACTGCACTTTGCCTGTTAAAGGAGTATATGCCACCATAAGGTTAAATGTTTTCCTCCACTATAATCTAGGCAAATATAGAGCAATATTTCAATTCAAGATCTATACCATGCTGGTTTCCTATGGTTTTGATATGCTAACATGCTGGATAAATAAAGTTAACCAAATGTGGTGAATTTATCAAAGCAGGTGACTTAGTAAAATAACAATCATGCATTAATCCAGGGTTTCTCAACCAGGGTTCCTCCAAAATTAGGAGTTCCTTAACCTCCTTGACGGTATTCCCGAGTATGGCTCGGGGTGAGTTTTCACTGCAAATAGCGGTAACCCTGAGCCACACTCGGGATTGCATCGCTGGATCCAAGGCTGGGTTACATACCTTGTCCCCTGGATCCAGCGATGTCCCTCCGCCGTGTCTGCGGGTTGTGTCCTCCGCCCAATGCCTGTGTGCCAGGCTCCGTTCCCTGCGAGCGTCGCGTCACACGGGGAGGGGGGGGGCAGAGCCTGGCGGGAAATTCAAAAAGTGAATCACACATAACACATACAGTGCACTGTAATCTGTAAGATTACATTACTGTATGCAATCATTTCACATCCCCTTTGTCCCTAGTGCTTTGTCCAGTGCACTTTTATATTGTATATGCCATTCTTTCTGCCTGGAACCTTGAGAACGTCCATGGCATAAAAAAGCATCCCTTTACGTCAAAAGCGTTTTTTGATCAGCTAGAAAACAGCGATAGTACATAAGAATCATTTGCATAATTGAGTGATACTGATTTTTGGGGAAATTCGTCATCAGACATTGAAAGTGACGACAGCAACAATTCTGCAACTTTTCTGTGTTTTTGACTAGATTACATTATTGAATACATTTTATTATTATATTATCATCTTTGATAATTATTTATAGTTATTTATTATATTATAATTTTTTTTCATATATATTATAATTTATGATTTCATGTTTCAAACTTTATCATACCCGTGATGTCTACTAGACTCTTGTTTGGACACATTTAAGTGAGTTATTCCTAAGAATTGCAGGCCTACAATATAAAATGCCAAATTTCCATGCAAAATAATGGTACTGCTTTCAGCACCAAAAATCTGTAATAATCACGCCGCCAGGGAGGTTAACCTCCCTGGCGGTATGATTATTTCAGATTTTTGGTGCTGAAAGCGGTACGATTATTTTGCATAAAAATTTGGCGTTTTATATTGTAGGCCTGTAATTCTTAGGAATAACTCACTTAAATTTGTCCAAACAAGAGTCTAGTAGACATCCCAGGTATGATAAAGTTTGAAAAATGAAATCATAAACTATAATATAATAAATAACTAAAAATAATCATCAAAAATAATAAGGTAATAGTAATAAAATGCATTCAATAATGTAATCAAACCAAAAACACTGAAATTTGCTCAGTTGCAGAATTGTCGCTGTCGTCACTTTCAGTTTCTGATGATAAATTTCCCCAAAAATCAGTATCACTCAATTCTGCAAATGATTCTTATTTACTATCACTGTTTTCTAGCTGATAAAAAACCACTTTTGATGTAAAGGGACACTTTTTGGTTGCCATGGACATTCTCATGTTTCCAGGCAGAAAGAATGACATAAATAATATAAAAGTGCATGCAGGGCACTGGGCAAACCACTAAGGACAAAGGGGATGTGAAATAATTTCATACAGTAATGTAATCTGTAAGATTACAGTGTACTGTATGTGCTGTGTGTGTTTCACTTTTTGAATTTCCCGCCGGTCTCCGTCCCTGTGCAACGGACGCTCGCAGGGAACGGAGCCCGGCACACAGGAGTCATCTGGCGGCGGACACAGCCCGCAGACACGGCGGGGACATCGCTGGATCCAGGGGACAAGGTGAGTAGCGCTGCCTTGGATCCAGCAATGCAATCCCGAGTGTGGCTCGGGGTTACCACTAATGGTACTGAAATTCCACCCCGAGCCACACTCAGGATTACCGCCAGGGAGGTTAAACAATGAGCAATTTCTGCATCTCAGATAAGTTCCCCCTGACACCACGGATCTTTTTAGCTATCTGTAAGGGGGCAGTTCTTCCCAATGACCACAACTGTAAGGAGCATTCTTCCCACTGACCATTACGCTGATGTATCATGAGTTGTAGATATAGTCATTTTTTAGCAGGGGTTCCCTGAGCCCAGAAAATTATTTTAAGGGTTCCTATGTGTTGAA
Organism: Glandirana rugosa; assembly: GCA_018402905.1. NCBI lineage: Eukaryota > Metazoa > Chordata > Amphibia > Anura > Ranidae > Glandirana > Glandirana rugosa. The sequence goes on from BLSH010509111.1 coordinate 1,407,282, forward strand.
AAGGTTAAGAAAGGCTGCATTAAACTATTAACAGTGTATTCTTGGCCTTAAAACACTTAACATAACCCTTACCAGTTAAATGTTACTACTTTTTTTACTGTGTGTGTTTTGTCAGACATGTCACAAATTGTACAGGTGATATGAAGATCATTCAAACTACCTTACTGACATTTATGGCCATGATGATATATTTTTAAATCCTTAGGGCTGAAGGTATGGTCTAGATACAGGTGTGCAAGCAGAACAGCACAATATATGCAAAAATATTTAAGGTCGCAAATGCTCAACATTTTTCTCTAGCACACAGATGCAGACTTGTGTCTGGTATCTGACAGGTAACAGCCATTTACATAACACTAGGGTACTAGCTACATAAATCTACCATATAGCAAAGCCATGATTATTGCATGGATCGGTGTAACTACTGTTTTACAGAACCATTTCAAACAATGACATTCTTTAAAAGAATATGTTATTAATGTGAAAAATACACATATTCAAATATGAACAGCACAAGGCTTACTTCTTTAAAAAAAACAGTTGGCATATCAGGATTTTAGGAAGTATATTCATTTTAATCTTCACTACTCAAACTGACCAACTAAAGTAGAAAAGAAATCCAGAATCTTATTTTAGATTAAAGAAAAGTGCTCAATAGGGTAAATTGGTTTGGCTGATTTATGTTTCAGTAAATAGGCAAATAGATATGTTCTCATAAAAGGTAATAAATAAATAAATAACAAATCCAATGGGGGCCCTATAGATGTCATAATATACACATACCATTAGTGACATAATACTGGTGCATCTAAGAAATATTTATACGATCCCTAAATGGTTTTTGTAAATCTTATATTTTTATTTATTACAGGTATTTATATAGAGCTGTACATTTACACAGAGCTTTACAAATATGTTGTATTTTTAACATCAGTCTCTGCCCTAAAGGAGCTTACAATCGAAGCTCCCTATCTCGCATTCATACATATACATACTAGGGCCAATTTAAACAGGAGCCAATTAACCTACCAGCATGTCTTTGGTGTGTGGGAGGAAACTGAAGTACCCCGAGGAAACCCACACAGCCACAGAGAGAACATGCAAACTCCATACGTAAATGTTTGCTACTAGCAGCTGCCCTGAACTCTTTTTGTTATATATGAAATAAGCAAGGATCACTTGTAACCGATGGGGGAAGTACAAAACACCAGAAGTACCAATAAAAAGAATGAGAGGTCTATTGATTTAGTTTAAAAATGGATATTTAAATTCAGATAGTTACATGATTATATATTTCAATACAATTCTACAAGCTTATACAACCCTGCAAAACAATATCTGACATATATAAAGTTTGTAAAATATTCAGTGACATATATTGCACTAACTTAGAAATGTCGAAGCTTTAGTTTTCAAAGAACATTTCTACTTAGATTTCTTGCTGTCTATAAACTACTAAACATAGCGAGGAATGGAGATTTACATCACCAAATGAAAGGGTTGAAGAATGATAGTTCCTATTGTACCTTCATGTTATTTGGCTGCTATCAATATTTGAGACTAACCTTAAAAAAGTTCAACAAAGTTCTCTTAATATGTTTGAAATACCAGACCTATAGAGAAACATTGTTACACATATTCTGAGAATGTCCTTGGTTAAACTTTCTGGGCTCTTATGCAAGATATTATTCAGAAACTCACAGACATTGACCTGGATCCACACCCTATGGCCTACTTACTACACACCACCTCTCTCTCAGTGAAAAGATATTTAAAAAATCCTTATTAATCAATTTGCTCAATACAGTCAGGAACTGTATTCCAGTACTCTGGAAACAAATGGCACCCCCTACCAGAAGCCATTGGTTTGGATGCAGTAATGCAATCAAGCAGACAGAGGATTTCACTGATTTCACTAGCAGAAAGATAGATTCAGACACACATGGTTCTACAGGTTTGAATCCTCCTCCCCAAATACCCCACTCCCCAAGTTCTCCCTGTTTCTGCATGAAGCCTGTTCTTCCATCCAGAAATCATAAAAAATGACATCATGGACATGGTATTGACCATAACTAGTCTAGGATACACTAAACTCTTCCAAGGCAACGAAACTGAATGATAACCTTACTTGGTGACTTTTTGATCCTACTCAGTTTGGATTGTGATGTGGGATATTACAGCAAAACTGGCAGAACCTATGTGAACAAAAATGTGGCTATGTCCTATATCAGTGGTTCCCAACTCCTGTCCTCAGGACCCACCAACAGGCCAGATTTTAAGTATTACCTTAGGGAGATGCAGACTAGAATACTGAAATCAATGAGCAGCAAATTATATCACCTGTGATGTATTTCAGTTATCCTGCAAACCTGGCCTGTTAGTGGGTCCCGAGGACCGGAGTTGAGAACCACTGTCCATGTTTATCCACATAAATTATGAATTGAATAAAAATGGTTACACAAAAAATAACAGAACAACTCACATTCCCTATTGCTTTAACCACTTGCCGACCGCCGATCGGCTTCTGACGGCGGCAAAGTGGCTCGTTCCCGCAAATCGCCGTCATACGACGGCGGCTGCGGGAACGAGTTTAGTGAGCGCGCGCGCGCCGCCAGAGGCGCGCCCGCGCGCTCACTGTGTCCAGGGGGGGCCAGGGAGCGGGTGCGGCGGCTTCGATTGCCGCCGGCTACCCGCGATGGCCCCCCTGGAGCGAGTGAGCGGAGGTCCGTGTATGTAAACACGGACCTCCGCTCTGTGTGAGGGGGAAGGGCTGTGATCACAGCCTTCCTTTACGTGAAGGCTGTGACCACTTCCCTTCCCCAGATAGGCAGTCCCCCATACAGTAAGAACATGCCCAGGGAACACAGTTAACCCTTAGAGCGCCCCCTGCAGGTTAACCCCTTCACTGCCAATGGCATTTACACAGTAATCAGTGCATTTTTTTAGCACTGATCGCTGTATAAATGCCAATGGTCCCAAAAAAGTGTCAAAATGGTCCGACATGTCCGCTGAAATATCACAGTACCGCAAAAAATCGCAGATCGCCGCCATTATTAGTAAAAAATAAAAAAAAATTTAAAACCCCAAAAATGAATTCTCATCATCCGTAAACGCGACCACTTTTGCGCAAACCAATCAATAAACGCCGATTGCGATTTTTTTTTATTGAAAATATGAGGAAGAATATAAATCGGCCAAAAACGGTGAAAAAATATGTTTTTTTATATTTTTTTTTTGGATTTGTATTTTAGGAAAAAGTAAGAAATTTGGGTTTTTTGCAAAATTGTCGCTCTTCTTTTGTTTATAGCGGCGATCAGAAATGACGCAGCGGTGATCAAATACCACCAAAAGAAAGCTCTATTTGTGGGAAAAAAAGGACGCAAATTT
>BLSH010509111.1:1425320-1478581 GCA_018402905.1 Glandirana rugosa
TGTTGTCCTTTCGTTTAAATATAACCTAATAGTTTAAATTGGTAACAATAATGTCACGGCTACAATATGTCGTACGATACTGAAATTCGTTGGGGTAAAGGTCAGACGATTACGACTTGAGTCTTGTATTACCCTCTGGTCCTATAACACGATTTATACAATTGTAAATAATAAAGAAAAAAGACATAAAAAGAAAATTATTAATAATAACTTGTAAAATAAACGAGGAAGTTTTTGTTTACAGTAAGAACACCATTGGATCCTCCAGAAGACACCCATAACGAAATACTGGATTTCTCCACAGTAAAGGAAATGTTACTGTTGCTGTATAACATCGGCACTGTAATAACAATGGTTAAATTTGATAATCCAATATAAATTTGCTTTCCTGTTGTGTGTTCTGCCCCACTGCTGGTCATCTCTTTCCACAACGCCCTGGTTTCCCTGCATGCTTTGCAGCTTCTCCTCTGCTGTTTACATTCAATCTCTAAAGACTACATGTCTCATGATTCCTGTACTGACTCCACCTCCTGAAACTCAAAAGTCAGGCTCTGTGAATTCTGTGAAACAGCAGTGCCTACTCACAGGACATAGTGAATAAGAGCCACAGAATTTGAGGATGTAAGTGTGCTAAAGGAAGGAGAGCAGTTCTAGAGGAGGAGAGGAGTTATTCATGTATTGTGAGTTTACAGGTGTCCCTGCCAAAGCCTATGGGACCAAAAATGTTTGAATGCACTCAAAAAAAAGAAGATCATGTACTAGCAAAGTAGTGTAAACCTGTACAGGGTAATGTGTACAGACCCCACAGGCCCCTTCTTTCATGTGGTCTCTTGACTTCAGTATGATATCAACTGGATATCTTCAAATAGTTGCATGTAAGACCATACTTCCCCTCCTTTGATATCAGAGACCTTAATTACCACAAGGTAAATATAGTTCTTAGAATTTCAGATGTACCACAGAGTTATTAAAGCCCAGCCAAGTCTAAGAGAAGCTACAGACAACATAAGGTAACAGACAGACTATGTGTAGCTAAGTAAAAGTCCCAATAAAAGCTGTACCTTTTAAAGCAGAAGAGGAATCACTGGGTGATCCTGTTGTGCTCCTATAGTTGGGAAGGATTAGGGTCAGGGTTGGTGTATGGAAGCACAACTCACAGTGGATTGAAGATTGACATTCTTTGAATGTTCAGTTTTAGAAGAAACGTCTTCAGTGAAGTGGCATTCAGCGGTACGGGAGGTAAGTTGCTAATTGGCTTTTTTGTTTGGCGATAGGATAGCATTGCATGCACACAGTAGTAAGCTGCAGAATACATAGCAAAAATAAGCAGCTGATTTTATATCAAATTAGAAAAAAATTGATGCACCAGTCCAACCTCCTCCCTTTTGTTGGTTGCCTGGTGATGCTGTTTGTGATGGAGAGGGATTCCCAGATTGGTGTAAATAATTAGAAGTAATCTGAATGATACAGATTGGTAATACAGGATGTTACACTGCAAAGGCCACAGGAAGTACACTCCCAGTGACCATGTGAAGGATTCTAGATGTGGTGAATTACACAAAACTAGGCAGAGTGGATTTACTCACATTATCATACCTGCATTGTTAGAGAATTTTCTCTACTTGCATGCAATCGCTTTTAAAAAGATTAGTTAATTGGTGTTCACACAAAAAATTTCAATCAGACACTTAGAAGATCCATTAATTCACCAAACATCTTTATTTATAGTAAAGTACAAGCATGATAAGCACCCTACATGTAGCAAGATAACTCATCTTTTTAGTAATCCATGCATAATTCTAACTCATTGGAGTTGAATATGAGCCCAGTCACACCTTTCCACTCTGGTGCATTGTGTTAACGTGCGTTTTATATATATAACAAACTAACGTGATTTGCATTAAAGTGTTAGTTCACCTTTACAGAAAAAAATAAAAAAGGTGGACACCATACACCCTCCCCACCACCTAGGCCCCACTGTACCTAACTCAAGGGATGATGAGCTCTCTCTCTCTCTCTGTGCATTGCTTCTGGGACAGGCAAAGCGATTTTGATTGGTCAGAGGCATCACAGAGCTTAACTCTGATCTGTCCTGGAAGCGCTGTATAGAGAAAAGGGAGCTGAACCGGGATTTTGAATCCCTGGAGGACCGCTGAACTGTCTGTGTGGGCATTGACAACTCAACATTCCCAGAAGTAGGTACAGTGGGGACCAGGTTGGGGGGGGGGGGGGGGTAGGGGTTAGGGGTATGGGTGTTAGTTCACCTCTTTATTTTTTCTGAAAAGATGAACCAACACCCTAAGGCACTCCATTCATTTTAAAGAACTGCCAACACTTTAGAGCACACAAAAAATTCACACATGCACCTTATTTTCTGATGCAGCGAACAACACATGTTAAGCTGCAACATTGGGGTGGTTACCTAAATGTGCTAGGGTGCCATTGAAATTGAACAGCACTGCAAAGCACATTGGTAGGTTAACTTGGTGGGATAACGTGCATTATGGTTACTGCAACACACTGCAATTGACATATTTAAATTGGTTCCTGCTAAAATAGTTAAGCTTGCTCACTTTACAATGTGATTTGTTTTTGCAAAGTGTATCTATGGTTAAAATGTAAAATCAGGTATTTGGAAAATCGTACATTTCCATGTTGTATTTCAAGTATTTCTAGCCTACTCCTAATAATCTGATGCATCTTTGAGTTTGTAAATACTTTGTGAATACCCCAACACGTTTACTTACTTCAGTTCTGCACCACATATTCATAATACTCTGTCTATAGGCACTGCTGTGGCGCACATTTTACAGAGCCTGCCTTCTGAACTAAGGAGATGCTGAGAGAAGGCAGAGTTACAGGAATCACTGCTTGGCCAGCAAGGTACCATGAGATAAGGCGTTTCAAGAGGTGGAGTACTTGGTTGACTACAAGCACCTCTGTAGTTCAGAAGTCAGGCTCTATGAAATCTGTGACACAGCAGTGTCTACTCATAGGGCTTAGTCAATACATGTCACAGAATTCAAGGAACTAAATGTTACACAATGTGAAAAGGTATATTTGCAATCCTCAAGATATATAGGATTAATAAGAGCAGGCTAGAAATAATTGAAATACAATGTGGATAAGAAAATATGATTTTAAACTTTGACCATAGATACAAGTTAGGTTTCCCCTATGCATGACTTTGTGTTCAAAGTGAACAAAGCTTTACCTTATTCTGCAACATTCACGTTGCAAAGTGAACATATACAATACATTGTCAAAAGTATCGGGACGCCTGCCTTTACACGCACATGAACTTTAATGGCACCCCAGTCTTAATCATTAGGGTTCAATATTGAGTCAGCCAACCCTGTGTAGCTATAACAGCTTCAACTCTTCTGGGAAGGCCGTGCACAAGGTTTAGCAGTGTGTCTATGGGAATGTTTGACCATTCTTCCAGAAGAGCATTTGTGAGGTCAGGCACTGATGTTGGATGAGAAGGCCTGGCTCGCAGGCTCCACTTTTATACATATCAAAAGTGTTCTATGCTTTGTGCACTGGTGCACAGTCATGTTGGAACAGGAAGGGACCACCCCCAAACTATTCCCCCAAAGTTGAGAGCATGAAATTGTCCAAAATGTCTTGGTATGCAGACGCCTTAAGAGTTCATTTCACTGGAACTAAGGGGCCGAGCCCAACCCCTGAAAAACAACCCCACACCATAATCCCCCTCCACCAAATGATTTGGACCAGTGCACAGAGCAAGGTCCATAAAACCATGGATAAGCGAGTTTCGGGTGGAGGAACTTGACTGGCCTGCACAGAGTCCTGACCTCAACCTGATCACCTTTGGGATGAATTAGAGTGGAGACTGCGAGCCAGGCCTTCTAGTCCAACATCAGTGCCTCACCTCACACATGCTTTTCTGGAAGAATAGTCAAACATTCCCATGGACAAACTCCTAAACCTTGTGGACTGCTTTCCCAGAAGAGTTGAAGCTGTTATAGCTGCAAAGGGTGGGCCAACTCAATATTGAACCCTACGGACTAAGACCACTTTTGAAAATATAGTGTACATTGCTAAGAGAAGAGCCTGTACTTGTTTAGTAGATCAACTCTAGTGAACCTTTTTTTTTTTTTTAATCTAAATTTTTCAGCCTTTCGCCCCATACAGTCAGCCTATGTTGGTCTGCCAACAACAGATTGAGGACCACCCACTATTCAAAATATAGCCTACATGTAAAGGACTTACTTAAAGCTTATATTATACTGCTGATAATGCAACATTTTAAAAATATCATATTTTAATTGGCAACAGTCCGAATGCAAAATAAGCGAGTAGTAACTGTACAACAATCCTTGCATTTAGTAAAGCAAATAAAGAAATGTAAAACAGCAGTGAAACTGCAAGGATCTGCGACTTATATTTTGCCAACTGCTAACTTCTAGGGAAAAAAAAGGTTTCAGCTTTTACTGAGCTACACAAGTAGTAAAATGTTCCTATCTTGCCCTTCGCACACACTAGTTGTTTGTTGCAGCAGTCTCTTTGTGTCTGTATAGTTGAAAAGGCTTTGAGCCTTCACAAATTTAAATCTTCTTAATACCTCCTAGACTCCCTTAAAAATAATGAGACAAGTTCTTTATATCTCCGGCCAAATATCTCTATTACATGATTGCCATGAAGTCTGAGAGTGCATACCTAAAATAACACCCTACATACAGTAATCCATTAAAACTTTACCAACTGCTCAAACAAAGACAACATTGTCCAGATCATTGTGTGAACGCATGGTGTTCTCTCTATCCAATGTGCATTATGGAAAGTACACCACTAAGCAGCCATTTATATACGACGGATACTTTGTAATGGGAGAACCACTCTTCTATTTACAAAATAACAACTACATCTGAATGAACACAGGGCACAGTAATAATAATGTGATATTTTCCAGGAGACGCGTGAACAAGCACACGTTGTAAGCCGAGAAGAGTTTAGAATATGAAATCACCTGCACCTTGCGAGGAAGTCGTAACTAACTCTTAATGGCCTAGTACTATTATGACCGGCGTGATCACAAGTTGCTAATTACTGTCCAAGAGCTGGCCAATAAAAATGATAAGAAGGGGCTGTAAAAACTCTGCCAATATATTGAACTAAAAACACCAAAGGCAAATTGGCTCACAAAAATCTGTTATTACCATTATCCTACCATTGCTTAAATACATTTTAGTTAAAGGCTAGCAATATGGATATAGAATTAAAACAAAAACTCTCAAATCTCATACCTAAATGTTAAAAAAGGTGTGAAAAGGAGGTCTGTTACCCTCCTGACTGATATGGCTTTTTATATAACGTTAGCCACCATTTTTGCCCACGACACTTCAGACCCCATGTCAACGTATGCACTCGTTTTTTTTTTACATTTTCTTTCTGTATTTTGTATTGGTGACATGGGACAGCCTTGTTTAGCTGTTTTCCACGCTATGACACAAATTAGTATTTGGTATGGTCACCTTGTCTTTGTATGCTATTTACCTGTTTAAATAAAGATATATATAAAAAAAAGGTATGAAAATATATTAATGCGCAAAAAAAAGACTTATTTTGTTCCAACTGTTCTTTTAGTGAACATATAACAGCCAAGAATGGTATTTACTGTAGCAAGGGAAGGATGGATTAGCAAAGCATGCTACATGTGCCACTGACTGCTATAATTCCGCCAAATCTGGTAGAACAGAGGGAGATAATGATTTCTTAGAAGCTCAGATCAGCCCCCTCTATGGCATAGGGGTTAAGGCCATTTAGATGTCCGAGGATAAAAGTTGTTCCTGAAAATTAGGAGAGGTGCCTCACTGCAAAGGAGGGATGTTAGAGAGTGATAACAACTACACCAGCACAGATCTAATTATTGTTGAAGAGGAAATGACTTAGACAGGGAGCAAGTAATGGAGGTTTTAAACTTTTAATTGCACATCTTTGAGTCTGCTCTGGACCAAAAGCACTTAATTATGTTGCTTTAATCTGCTGTTCTCTGTTGTAAATGCTCGGGGCGGCGGACCAGCCTCCCTGTTGTGTTTGAGTCCTCAGAAAACTGACCAACTACAGATGGCACAGGATAGCTGCAATGGCCGCCACTGTTTCCTGCTTTTTACATCTACTGTGTACATGTAACTTGCAACATTCCCAGTGAAAAAAACAACTGTATTGCGGATTAAAACATAATATAAAAAAAGTTGACATAATAAAAAAAATATATATATATATTTTTTTCTTATCACATTTAAACTGGCTACAGTAATTTGACTACTGTTCAGCAATTAATAAGTTCCTTAAAAACCTGGAATGGCTAACCCAGAAATTAATCATAAATTCGACTTTATAAAAAAATACATTTATTTTTATTATATCACATTTAAACTGGTTGTCCTGATCAGCAATTAATGAATTCCTTAAAAATCTGGAATGGATAACCCAGAAACAAAACATAAATTCACATAATAAAAAAAAATGTTTTTTTTTTTTATCACATTTAAACTGGCTGTTCTGTTCATCAACTAATGAATTCCTTAAAAACCTGGAAAGGCTAGCCCAGAAATGAAACAAACATTTTATTAGGCTCGTTATAGCCACCCTTCCATTTTTATAATGTTTCAACCAAACAACTTCTGTTTCTTTCCCTTCTGTGATCACATACGTTATGAATTATATAATTAAAGTGGACTCTGCCTCATCACATAAAAAAAAAAAATCCCTGTTTATTATGAACAGATCATATTATGAACATCCTTTGAAAAAGTCCACGTATAGATATTTACATTCTGCAGATGATGGGCTTTAGCTCATATGGATGCTTCCAAAATCATCAAACATCTGCTGCAGATGGCAAGCTGGACATTATAACACATTTGTACATGAACAAAGGAATAGTTCTAATACAGCACTTTAAAATTATTATATCAGAAAACATTCACACTTCCCATTCAAACCTGCTGAAGGCAGACTATAAAGTATAAAACCTACACTAACTGTCCCCTGGGAAACCTCCAGTCTTCTGTCTGTTGATAGACTAACAGCACAACCTTCAGTCTTTTGGCTGGCAGGACACCTTGTGACTAGTTGTTCCACAACAGTTGCATGGTTGACCATGTCTAGTTTAAATGTAAACTGCAGGAGAGGGACCAATCAGAATTCAGCTTTTAGTTTACGTATTCTGATTGGTTGCCATTGCTTCCTATGCTCCTTTGTACTCTTTTGTGGATTTTTGTACTACTTTAAACAGTGGCAATATTGTTCCTAACCTCAACATGCCTTTTAACTTTAACGTGCCCCATTATATTGAAGTCTAGATGCAGAGAATAAATCTCCACTCTACCTGTCAGGAAGGTTGAAGCTTGGGAGTGAAATATTATCCTGGTGTGTCACATACATCATGAAACAAACACTAAATCACAAAAGGGGCCAAAACTGCAGGAAGTAGCAGCTATTGTGGAGAAAAAGAAAACAGAAAAAGAAAGCTAATGCCTAAAGTCCTAGACATTGAAAAACAAACAGAGTTTTCAGAACACAGGCCGAAATTATTCATCACCTTCTAGTGAAATCCAAAAGTGCCTACTTTATATTTTTGTAACAAAAAAGAATACATGAAAGTAGCAAAGCATGCTTCTGGAGACTTTGGCTGCGGTTTTGAGGCCCCTGCACGTTGTCTGAAATTTTGGCAAAGGACAGATATAAATGAAATGAATCTAACTCGCTTACACATAATAAAACTGTAAATGATCTCTGTTAAATAGAAATACAACTAGCCCAGAGATATAAAACACAAACAGCACAAAATAAATATAACAGCAAATCTTTCCAACTTATGCAAAAAGAAGTACACAGTATAAATGTAACATAAACAAACAAAACTTTATCAGCTTATACATTGTAACAAAACAAAGAAGCAAGCAATCTTTACACATAATTGATACCTACTACCTTTCAGCTTTAAAAACACATTGTTTCAAATAATACAGATGATTTAACAGAGTGTAGCATTTCCAGCAGGTTACTTCCAACAAGCTCCTTCTCTCCTAAGCTGAAAATATACTATAGCTTATAAGGGAACAGTAGCAACTGATCCATATAACACTTTTTAAGGGCATTATAAACAACAACAAAAAAGAGAGAAAAGAGAGGCAATGAGATGTAATTGTATTCTTACCTGATTGTTAAATTCTTCCTCGTGTTGCCTTTTTCTGCCTGTGCTTCTCCTGTTCCTCTTGTTCAGTTGAGCCCATTTTGAGACCTGGAGAGGAGATTACAGAGTTTGTTTAGAGATACTCTCCTTGTGTGCAGATGGCCCATGTGCGTAAGAAACTATAAACAGACGCTACACACACATTTTTCCATTGCTTCACTGGCTGGAAAAAAACCCTCCGTACCCTCTTCAGTCTGAAATGACGTTCCTAAAATATGCATACTTCATATAGATGATAAGTGTGAGAATGGACTCTTATCTGACTGTGTATGAAAATAGACTCAGTAACATTCTTCAGGATAGAATACAATCAGGAACACACAAAAAAAAAACAGACCAATAAAGAAGAACATGAAAAAGTATTTTCCCTTCTTACATATACATACCAACCAAATGTATTCCTCCAAAAGGATCAGACACAAGCAGTACCTTTTGAATATTTGCTTCCTCCATCTACTGGAACTATATGTTAATCATATAAATACCACTAAACACATTCCTCAAAAGGAACCAGACAAGGAGCAATTTTTAAATGTTTGCCTTTTCCGCATACTGGAACCAAATTTCATTCAAATACATACCAACCAAACATATTCCTCAAACTCAACCAGACACAAGAAGCAACTTTTAAATGTGTTCTTCTTCCACCTACGGGAACCTAATGTAACTTAAATACATACCAACCAGACATGTTCCTCAAAATCAACCAGACACAAGGAACAACTTTTGCATGTGTTCTTCTTCCACCTACTGGAACCTATTGTCCCTTAAATACATACCAACCAAACATATTCCTCAAAATCAACCAGACACAAGAAGCAACTTTTAAATGTGTGCTTCTTCCACCTACTGGAACCTAATGTCACTCAAATACATACCAACCAAACATATTCCTCAAAAGGACCTGGACACAAGGAGTAACTTTCAAATGTGTTCTTCTTTCACCTACTGGAACCTAATGTCACTCAAATACATACCAACCAAACATATTCCTCAAAAGGACCTGGACACAAGGAGTAACTTTCAAATGTGTGCTTCTTCCACCTACTGGGACCTAATGTAATTCATATATATATATACCAGCCAGACATGTTACTCAAAAGGAGAACTGAACACCAAGGAGTGACTTTCCATTGTTTGCTTCCTCCATCTACTGGAACTCAATGCTATATATGTATATATATATATATATATATATATATATATATATATATATATATGCCAACCAGATGTATTCCTCAAATGGAATCAGACACAAGGAGTAACTTTCAAAAGTGTGCTTCTTCCACCTACTAGGACCTAATGTCATTTGTGTGTATATATATACCAATCAGACATGTTCCTCAAAAAGAACCAGACACAAGGAGTACCTTTCCAAATTGTGCTTCTTCCATCTACTGGAACTACGTGTCACATGTATATATATATACCAGATGTATTCCTCAAATTGAATCAGGGACAATGAGTAACTTTCAAATGTTTGCTTCTTCTACTGACTGGAACTCAAGATTATATGTATATTCCAACCAATCCAACTGTGCTCCTCAAAATGAATCACCTATTGAAATGCAGTGTGATTCATATATATACTGTATGTGATCCCTCAAAAGAAGTAACTTTCATGACTCCATCTTCCCTCTAGCTGCAGAACTCAGTGCATTCAGGTAGACACTGTATGAAAGTGATAATTGTTTTATTCCGATAATAAGCCCCATAGACTGCCAGCAATCACACAATGACTTCTTGTGTATTACACTGCACAATAACTAACACAAAGCCACTTACAGGGTTAAGGAAGTTTAGGAGAAGAGATGGTCAGTAGTATCAGAGAAAGTGGTGAGGTTCTGTATTCCCGGAGAGGACAGGGAGGGAAGGAGGAAATGAGCTGCATTCTTGGAAGGACAAAGGATGAGTCTCCCCTTCCCCGGCACTATAGGCAGGTCCTATTCACCTAGAAGGATACAATTCGGGTGCCCCTTGTGTGAGCCATGCATGCCCTCTTGTGCTATGTGCCTGCGCTTGTTCCATTCAGAAGCCGTGTGTCCCGCATCACAGGTAGACGGGAATCGTGGAGAAGTCTGCTCTGTAGTAAAGTTTGATGAGGACAGAGGACATACAGAGGAGCTCCATGCCCCCGGTGAAGTTTGGGCAGCAACAGGTAGAGGGCAGGGAGCACACGGCACACAGCTGGCATCTTACCTCTTCTCTCACTCGCTGCACCAGTCCGTTCTCTTCCCAGGTCTGCCTGTCCTCCAGCAAGGGCTGCGGAAGAAGAAGACATACATAGAGGAGTCAGATGGCACGATGTCATGGTGAAGGAAGGCGGCACAGAGTAGTCTTGTGTGTCTGGAGATGGGAAGCCCCTGTGTCGGCTCCGTGTCTCCCTGGAAGAATGGGGAGAGAACACAAACGTCTCCTATGAGGAAATGAAACACCTCCAGCCTGTGCACTGTGTGCGGGGAGGAGCCTGCCATTCCAGGGGGCTGGAGGTGCACCATTCCCGGCCGGCATACATCAGCCCCGCATGCTTCACTGCATCGCTGACTTCTACACCAGACTACACTATACTATACTATACTACACTATACTATACTATACTACACTATACTATACTACCCTATACTACACTACACTATACTACTAACACCCGCCCGACACCTTCTATCCTCATCACACCAACATAACGTCATCTCACCCCTATATGCCTGCCATCCTACTATAAAAACACATCTCACCTGTGTGTCCTACGTGTCATCCTAGATCTCCTCCTAGTCATCTCACATCTGTCATCCTATGACCAAGGCGCTCTCATGTAAATCATCCTTTATGATCTCAGAGTTTCACATAGGTCATCTTATATATCATAGATAGTAACTCACAGATCATATACAGTATGTCCTAGAAGATAGTCTTATACTATTATATATGTCATTGGAGGTTTCATGCATGTCATCCGATATGTTCTAGGTACTCTTACATAGGTCATCCAATATGTTCTAGGTACTCTTACATAGGTCATCCTACATGTCCTAGGTACTCTTACATAGGTCATCCTATATGTCCTAGGTACTCTTACATAGGTCATCCGATATGTTCTAGGTACTCTTACATAGGTCATCCTATATGTCCTAGGTACTCTTACATAGGTCATCTTACATGTCCTAGGTACTCTTACATAGGTCATCCTATATGTCCTAGGTACTCTTACATAGGTCATCCGATATGTTCTAGGTACTCTTACATAGGTCATCCAATATGTTCTAGGTACTCTTACACAGGTCATCCTACATGTCCTAGGTACTCTTACATAGGTCATCCTATATGTCCTAGGTACACTTACATAGGTCATCCTATATGTTCTAGGTACTCTTACATAGGTCATCCTATATGTTCTAGGTACTCTTACATAGGTCATCCTATATGTCTTAGGTACTCTTACATAGGTCATCCTATATGTCTTAGGTACTCTTACATAGGTCATCCTATATGTTCTAGGTACTCTTACATAGGTCATCCTATATGTCCTAGGTACTCTTACATAGGTCATCCGATATGTTCTAGGTACTCTTACATAGGTCATCCTATATGTTCTAGGTACTCTTACATAGGTCATCCTATATGTCCTAGGTACTCTTACATAGGTCATCCGATATGTTATAGGTACTCTTACATAGGTCATCCTATATGTCCTAGGTACTCTTACATAGGTCATCCTATATGTTCTAGGTACTCTTACATAGGTCATCCTATATGTTCTAGGTACCCTTACATAGGTCATCCTATATGTTCTAAGTACTCTTACATAGGTCATCTTATATATCATAGATAGTAACTCACAGATCATATACAGTATGTCCTAGATAGTCTTATGTATACCATCCTATTACAAATGTGAGTACATTAGACATTAATGGCTGTGTGCTGAGTTATTTTGAGGGGACAGCACATTTACACTGTTATACAAGCTGTACACTCACCACTTTACATTGTAGCAAAGTATCATTTCTTCAGTGTTGCAACATGAAAAGAATAAAATATTTACAAAAATGTGAGGGGTGTACTCACTTTTGTGAGATATTGTATATATGTCATTGGTGGTTTTATGCGTGTCATCCTATATGTCTAGGTAGCATCATGCATGTCATATGTCCTAGGTACTCTTACATATGTCATCCTATATGTCCTAGGTACTCTTACATATGTCATTCTATATGTCCTAGGTAGCCTCATTTATGCCATCCTGTGTGTCCTAGATGGTCTCAGTTATGTCAACCTATATGTCCTACATGGTCTCATGTCTGTCATCCTATTATATCTGTACATCATTCTATTATATACAGTATGTCCTAGGTGGTCTCATGTATAGCATCGTATATGTCTAGATAGCCTCATGTATGTCATATGTCTTAGGTGGTCTCACATACATCCTCCTAAATGTCCTAGGTACTCTGACATATCCTAGGTGGTCTCCGTTATGTCATCTATATGTCCTAAGTAATCTCACATATGTAATCCTATATATCCTACATTGTCTCATGTCTGTCATCCTATTATATATTTACATCATTCTATTATATACAGTATGTCCCAGGTAGTCTCATGTACGGTATGTCATCCTATATGCCTTTCATAGTCTCACGTATGTTGTCTTATATGTCCTAGGTAGCCTCATGTATGTCATATGTCCTTGGTAGTCTCACCTGTGTTATCCTCGATTGTCCTAGGTAGCTTCACATATGTCATCTTATATGTCCTAGGCGGTCTTTTGTATGTCATACTATATGTCTAGGTAGAATATGTATGTCATATGTCCTAGATGACCTCACATACATCCTCCTACATGTCCTAGGTACTCTTACAGATGTCATTCTTTATGTCCTAGGTAGCCTCATTTATGTCATCCTATATGTCCTAGGTAGCCTCACGTATGTCATATGTTCTTGGTAGCCTCACCTGTGTCATCTATATGTCCTAGGTAGTTTCACATATGTCATCTTCTATGTCCTAGGTCAGGGGTGTCAAACTTGATTTCACCGTGGGCCGTATCAGCATTATGGTCGCCCTGGAAGGGCCGGTTGTATATGTAAGACTAGATGTCCAGATCACCACCCCCCCTTACATCAGATGCCAAGAGCCCCCCCACACTCAGAAGTTAAGCGTTCCCCACCCTTCCTTGCATCACAATGGGGGCAGAGTTGTGAAGCAGAAAGAGCAGGGTCTAGAGGAGGACCAGCAGAGATCTGGAGTCTTCTGAATGCTGAGACCAGGGGAGGTGAAGATGAGGGGGTGCTGCAGCTGCACATAGTGGAGCAGGATCTGAAGGAGTTCTGTCCTCCACTCTGCGGCCGAGTGTTGAGACAGGGGGTGGTGGAGATGAGGGGAGTGCTGCAGGAAAGGTGTGAGGGCCACATGAAATGACCCAGAGGGCCGGATTTGGCCCCTGGGCCTTGTGTTTGACACCTGTGTCCTAGGTGGTCTCATGTATGTCACCCTATATATCCAGGTAGCCTCATGTCTGTTATTCTAAATGGCCAAGGTAGCTCACGCATATCATTCTAGATGTCCTAGGTAGCCTCATGTACGTCATCCTATATTTCCTAGGTAGTCTCATGTATGTCATCTTATATTTCCTAGGTGGTCTCAGTTATGTCAGCCTATATGTCCTAGGTACATGGTCTCATGTCTGTCATCCTTTTATATATTTGTATCATTCTATTATATACAGTATGTCCTACAGAGTCTTATGTACAGTATGTCATCCTATATGTCTTTCATGATCTCACGCATGTTGTCCTATATGTCCTCGGTAGGCTCATCTGTGTTATCCTCGATTGTCCTAGGTATGTCAATCTTATATGTCCTAAGTGGTCTTTTGTATGTCACCATATATATCCAGATAGTTTCATGTATGCTTTTCTAAATGTCCTAGGTAGCTCACGCATGTCATCCTAGATGTCCTAGGTAGTGCTATGTATGTCATCCTTTATGTTCTAGGCAACCCCGCCTATGTCACCCTCTATATCCTAGGTAGCCTCATGTACATGTATGTCCTTCTAGTTGCATACATCTTAGAAAGCTTCATGTACAGAATGTTATCCTACTATATACATCTTAGGTTGCCTCATGTATGTCATCCTAATATAAGTCTATCTGTCATTCAATTATATTGTATATCTCAAGTAGTGTTATGTACTGTATGTCATCCTTTTACAAATTTCGTTGGTAGCCTCATGTATGTCATTATATGTTAGAGGTAGTCTTACCTATGTCATCTTGTTTATCCCAGCAAGCATCATGTATATCATCCTATACAGTATGTCCTAGGTATTCTCACGTATGTCATCCTATATATCCTAGGTAGCCTCATGTATGTCAGTCTATATATCATAGGTAGTGTCATGTATCTCATCCAATATGCCCTTGGTGGCTTCATGCATAGTATGTCATCCTATATGTCATCCTATTATACATAGTATATATAAGAACAACCTTTCGCTAAAATAATTGATAACAGACTGCTGCACTTAGAAATTCCCTGAACCCCATTATACATGTTTTAGGTAGTCTCATGCATCTTATTTTATTATTTGTCTGTCCAATTTAATATGTCAGGTAGCCTCATGTATGTCATCTTTTTATAAATATTGTAGATGGCTTCATGTATGTCATCCTATATATCTTAGGTAGCCTTGTGTATGTCATCCTGCTACCTATCCAAAACCAAGCTCATTATATTCCCTCCCCCACATGCCTCTTGCTCCCTGATTTCTCTGTCAAAATCAACGGGGCACAACCTATCAACCCCCCCCCCCCCCGGTGTAATCCTGGACTCTAAACTATCCTTTCGTCCCCACATCCAATTGCTGGCCAAAGCTTGCTGCCTCAATCTCTGCAACATCTTCAAGATACACCACCAGGGCCGCCATCAGGTGGGTACAGGCAGTACTGTTGTAAGGGGCCCCAGTGTCTCAAGGGGCCCTTACAACAAAGACTTTAGCAGTTTTTAACATTGGAGTCTATGGGAGGGGGGCACCTGGCTTGGGGAGACCATTCTCCTGAACCATAGGCGAGAAAAATACCAAACTTGGGTAACATGGAGAGGGCCCCCTGGACAACAACTGGTTAAAGTTTGTGACCTGCAGCACCTATGTTTTGGCACGAGGTCTTATTGCAAACACTGAGTGAGGCTGTGCTGCCTGTGCACTGTTTTTTGAACCCCTTGGATTTCACACTAGCATGCATTGCACACTTCCCTGGGTCATGCTTGGCAGGCTACATCTGGTAAGTGTGACAGGGTGTATCATTCCTGCTGGGGCTGTGACATGTGTAAACCCCTGGCCAGTGGGCACATGTGGTGGAATGGCCCAGTGGGAAGGCCCTGGGTAAGGTTGGTGGTCAGAAGGGGGGGCAGGTCTAAAGCTGTGTAAGAGGTCCCAAAATTTCTGATGGCTGCCCTGTACACCACTTCCTAATCAATGACACCACAAAAGCTTATAAACCACTCCCTGGTCATCTCTCGCCTTGCTTACTGCAACTCCCTCCTCGTTGGCTTACTTTTAAATAGGCTATCCCCCCTTCAGTCTTTCATGAATGCTGCTGCCAGACTCATCCACCTTACAAACCACTTGGCATCTGCTACCCCTCTCTGACAATCTCTCCATTGGCTGCCACTTAACCAACAAATTAAATACAAGATATTAACAATAATTTACAAAGCCATCCACAACTTGGCCCCCAGCTACATCACTAACCTGGTCTCAAAATACCAACCAAATCGTTGGTATTTTTTTTACAAAGTTATCTTTGTTCCTCCCAAGACCTCCTGCTCTCTAGCTCCCTGGTCATCTCATCCAATGCTCAACCTTCAGGACTTCTCCCGAGCCTCTCCCATCCTCTGGAATGCTCTACCCCAAGCTATCACACTATTTCCTACTTTGTCCACTGTCAGACGATCCCTGAAAACTCATCTCTTCAGAGAAGCCTATCTGGCCCCACCTAACAACTGTACATTTATTTTCTCCATCAGCACATCCCCCACAGTTATTACCTCTTGTATCTCTTTACCCTCCCTCTTAGATTGTAAGCTCTAACAAGCAGGGTTCTCTGATTCCTACTGTATTAAATTGTATTACAGTTCTACTGTCTACCCTCAAGTTCTAAAGCGCTGCGTAAACTGTGGGAGCTATATAAATCCTGTATAATAATAATAATATATACGTCTTACATAGGTTCATGTATATTATCCTGTTATATGTGTCTCAGGTAGCCACATGTATGTCATTCTATTATATACATCTTAGTACCCTTAAATGCGTCATCCTATTATATACGTCTTACGTAGCCTCATGTGTACCATCCCATTATTGCCTCGTGTATGTCATCTTATTATTTACAGTATGTCTTAAGTTAATCCCCCTTACATCTCCATTACAGTTTGAGAGTTTAAGAAAGGTAAAGAACAAAATTAGAGTTGTTGCCGGTAGCCATACTCAGAAAATTTTAAAAGTCAGAGAGCCTGAGATTAGGGTTGGGGTCAAAATGAAAGCACTGGTTGTGTGGATAAATATATATATGTGATTCCCGCATCATCACTATTTGACTATTATAAAATAAAAGAATGAAAATAAATTACACGCTGCTGTAAACACCTAATATGTGTTCCCACACCCAACATACATAAATTAAATAAGATGTTGTGCTGTTGAATTAATAAAACACAAATATATCCCAAATGCTATGTGTTCATATCAGTGGGCAAATTTATAATGTGTATACTAGTAATGCTTATACCAATATTTTTAGATTTGTACCATTAAAGTAAATGTGCTATATAAATTCATGGTGTGGTCTTAATACAATCTGTAAATATAAATGCAAAAATTAATATTGGAATTAAAAAATGCATAAATTAAACACCCATAAAAAAGATGAATAGTCTCTTCCTAAACATCCAGTAAGTTAAGCGAGAAGTATGGGGTTGGGTTTTTTTTCCTAAATCCTACTTGCCTAGGTGGATGCAGCAGCGTTACACTGCTGCATCTGTCCCCCGCTGGCTCTAAGGCATTCACACCTGAGCATAGCGTCTTTGTGTGTTTTTCAGGCTTTCTTGCACGTTTCCATGCAGCGTTTTTTAGGCGTTTTTGAGCTTTCGTGTTTTTTTTATTAACCAATAGGAAAAATTATCATCTGTTTCATCATTTGTTGCTAGGTATTTCAGCTTTTTTAGCTTTTCCATTAGCTTTTGTTTCTTCTTATTTCTTCTCTTCCCTATTACTTCTACTCTATTATTCATTTATTATAATGTTTTTTACGGTAAGGGATTCAAGGTCAGTTTAGGTTAAGGTTAGGATTAGTAGGAGTTGGGATTAGGGTTATTTATTATTTTATTTATTTTTTATTTTATTAATTTATTATTATTATTATTATACGAATAATAGTAAATGAATAAATAAATGTAAAATAAATATACAAATAAATAAAAATCAAAAATAAATAATAAATAAATGCAATAAATTAATACTAAGTAAAAATAAATAAATAATTAACCCTTTACTTTAAGCCATACCCCTTAAAAAAATAAAATAATAAATAACTAAACACCCTGAACCTAACACAAAAAAATATTATTAAAGTGGTTGTCAACTTGTGACAACCACTTTAACCTACAGGTAAGATTATGATAAGGCTTACCTGTAGGTGCACTGCATATCTCCTAAACCTGTACGGTTCAGGAGATATGCAGTGTTGAAGCTGTGCCGACGTCATGCCGGCACATGCGCAGTGAAGGAACGGCCTGCGTGCTGTTCCTCCACTGCGACTGTGCTGTGACTGGCGGCTCCCGCGTGCATGCGTGGGAGTGACGTCACGCGACTCCGGCCGGTCACAGCGCCGGAGTCGCGGCCCCGGAAGGAAGAGGGGCAGAAGATGGACGCCGCCAGCAGAGGAGACATCGCTGGACATCGCAGGCTTCGTTTGCAGGTAAGTGGCACATAATGGGCTACTATGCGATGTATAGTAGCCCATTATGTTTCTACTTTACAGGGGGACATAGAGGAAGTAAACCTCATCTGGGTTTACTTCCTCTTTAATATTATTATTATTATTATTATTATTATTATTATTAATGTATTTTTTTGTATGAGTTTGGGTGTTATTTTATTATTATTATTATTATTATTATTATTAATAATGATAATAATAATGTAGTTATTATTTTTAAGGTTATAGTTAATTATTATTTATTAATATATTGTTACATATTATTAATTTATTTTATTTATTTATGATGATTTTTAGTTATTTGTGTAGTTATTTTACATTTATTTATTCATATATTACTATTTTATTTTTACATTTTTTAATTTGAGCAGAAAATCACGCAAAAACGTGCAACAAAAGGCGCAAAAATGTGCGCATGTCACGTTTCCTTTCATTTCTATGGGAATACAAATGCCCAAATCTGCTCAATTCGTGCGACAAAAAAAGCTCCAGAATTTGTTTGGCTTCAGGCAACGGAGTGGAAATGTGAATCGTCTCCATAGAGAATAATTGATTTTTTCTCCTCTAGCGTTTTTGAGCTGCAAGCAGATAATCGCTCAGGTGTGAATGGGACCTTACCCTGAGAACCGCGTGATCTAACACCACCACTCTCTGATCTGCCACCCCCCACACTCATTGGAACACAGGGCTGTACAGGGGGCAGGAGAAGTACAGCCAAATGAGCATTGGCTGTACTTCTCCTCTAAATAAAATAGTGCTCCACCTTGTGTCACCTCAGTGCTCACAGAACTCTTACCTTCAATCAATGAGAATTGCGCCTGTATATCATTATCCAATAACATCTCTCCAAATTATTCATACTTCAATGCCTTCTGGCCACTAGGGACTCTTCTCTTATCATGTACAATGGCAGTACATTGGGGTTATGGTCCCTTTAAGAATCCAGACTGCTTATGCAGCCACTCATGTTAAAGAAGAGTTTCAGCTTCCATATGGCAGTGTGAACTACTGTGCAAGTCGGGTGCGATGCGGGGAACCCGCAGTGGATTCGCAGGGTTCCCGCATCGTACCTATGTGAACCGGGGCTAATGTGTGTTCTCTTTTTGTGCCAGTCAATTCTAATGAAATGTATTTGTTTTTGGTTGATGTACAATACGGATGTGGCACATGAGAGGATGCAACCAAGATTTAATAACAGGTGCTCAGCACCCCCTCCACTTCAGACCAACAGCAGTGAGGCTGCATTCACACCTGAGCGACATGTTTTTAAAGCGTTTTGTATCGCGATGTTGCGCGTTTACAAACGCCAATGTCACACTAATACACACGACTGATGCTTTTACATTGATAGAATGGCAATACAAATTGGCCAGAAACGCCAGAATATGCCCGATTCGCGCGACAAAAATACCTCTGGAAGTAGTTTGAGCTTTAGGCATTTGGCTTTAGGCATTTTTGAGTGGAGATGTGAACCATCTCCATAGAGAATCATTGATTTTTTCCCCTCCAGCGTTTTGTAGCTTCAGGCTTCTGCATATTTAACCACTTCTGTACTGCCGGGTGTCATATGACATCCTTGGGTTTGAGTGGAGATATCTGAATGGTGCCTGCAGCTACAGGCACCATTCAGATACCGTTTTTTTCAGCCGGCGATTCTCTAAGATAAAGTGATCTTAGTGGCGGATTCGCTGCAAGATCACTTTTATCGGTGATGGGAGAGGTGCCCACCACTTTCCCGTCATCTCCGCCACTTACCGGACCGTCGGCAGCGGAGGAGATGATCGGGTCCCCCCCCCCCGCTGCACAGGAAGTCGAGTGAGCGGAAGATGCCGGCCACTCAGCTCCATAACATTGCAAGGCGGAAGCGATGTCACACGGTCTTAAAGGGCCCATTTTTTTTTTGAACTGTTATTTTTTAAATTTTTTTTTGCATTTAACTGTAAATATGAGATGTGAGATCTTTTTGACCCCAGATATCATATTTAGGAGGTCCTGGCATGCTTTTTTCTATTACACGGAATGTTTACATTTCTTGTAATAGGAATAAAAGTGATCAAAATTTTTTTTTTTCAAAGAACAGTGTAAAATTAAAAAATAAAAAGTAAAATAAATAAGAAAAAAAATGTAAAGTGTCCTGTCCTTGCGAGCTCGCCCGCAGAAGCGAACGCATACGTAAGTCGCGCCTGCATAGGAAAACGGTGTTCAAACCACACATGTGAGGTATCGCCACGATCGTTAGAGTGAGAGCAATAATTTTAGCACTAGAGCTCCTCTGTAACTCAAAACTGGTAACCTGTAGAAATTTTTAAACATCGCCAATGGAGATTTTTAGGTTGCAAAGTTTGTTGCCATTCTGCGAACAGGCGCAATTTCAAAGTATGACATGTTGGGTATCAATTTACACGGCATAACATTATCTTTCACAATATGGAAAAACTGGGCTAACTTTACTGTTGTCTTATTTTTTCACTCGAAAAAGAGATTTTTTTTTTTAAATCGCGCTTGTAAGACTGCTGCGCAAATATGGCGCAACATAAAGTTTTGCAATGACCGCCATTTTATTCTCTAGAATAAAAAAATATATAATGTTGGGGGGGTTTAAGTAATGTTATAGAAAAAAAAAATGTTTTAACTTGTAAACACCAAGTCCACAAAATAGGCCTAGTGTTTAAGCTACTATAAGCTCAGGTGTGAATGGGCCCTTAGAGAATGACTTTCTTGTGGAAGGCCCATCCTTCCAGCCATGCTGCATGGTGACACATACTGCTATCTCCTCCCACCCCATCATTCTTTCTCTGTGTCTCAGCTATATGAAACAACAGGGAGGAGTAATCAGAGTTTTTTATTACATCGGCTGTCTTCTCCTCCTCCAATGGCATCTTCCCACTATTATGGCCCCTGCTCTGATTGCAGTGGCCTCCAGTCTCTCAGCATGTGCGCCAGACAATGGAGCAGGGTGGCCAGAATTCCAGTAATCATGCTAATTAGTCAACAACCCCTAAAATGAAACTTCCCACCTATGCCAGTAGCAACCAATTAGGTTTCAACCCAATTTATGGAAACATCAAACAGGATTCAATGTTTATTGTTACGCAAGATAAATCTACTTTTGTGCTCATTTTCTTTTCTATCATTTTTATTAACCAGCAGTTCAAAGTACTATAGCGTGAGCTAGATGCATCAAGCTATAGAAACGTATCAGATTTCCTGTGCAGTGTGTCTACAGCAGCCTTTCTTAACCATTTCAACACAGAGGAACCCTTGAAATAACTTTCTGGTCTCAGGGAACCCCTGCTATAAATGACTATATCTACAACTCATGATACATTAGTGTGATGGACAGTGGGAAGAATGCTCCTTACACTTGTGGTCATTGGTAAGAATTACCCCACAAGATCAATGGTGTCAGTGGGAACTTATCTGAGAAGCAGAAATTGCTCATTGCTCAAGGAACCCTTAGCAACCTATGGAGGAACCTTGGTTGAGAAACCCCAGTCTACAGGCTCTATACTCTGTGCAACCTTTTTAGTAAGTAGTTGGTAATATTGGGTATCATTACAGAGATACTAGCTAGTAGCAATTCCTGGTGACACAGAAAGTAACAATCAGGAATCACTTTGAAGATCAGGGGGATCTGTGAATTGATGAATATATACATGATGATTTGCCCTCCTTCCAGAGAAACATACAATCCACAAATCAAGATTGCCTGGATTAATAAGCAGCATACAGTAAGTCTCCACAGATCTGACAGATCTACGTGGACATATTGAAAACCAAGATTGATGAACTAGCAATTCTAACCTGATCATTACTGAAGTCGATTTGTTTCCCTAATCGGGTCAGCAAAAATTAGTCTGCTTCCTAGTTTCTATTACTGGTGTAATGCTTATAACATACAGTCAGGTCCATAAATATTGGGACATCAACACAATTCTAATCTTTTTGGCTCTATACACCACCACAATGGATTTGAAATGAAACAAACAACTGCTTTAACTGCAGACTTTCAGCTTTAATTTGAGGGTATTTACATCCAAATAAGGTGAACGGTGTAGGAATTACAACTGTTTGTATATGTGCCTCCCACTTTTTAAGGGACCAAAAGTAATGGGACAGATTAACAATCATCAATCAAACTTTCACTTTTTAATACTTGGTTGCAATTTCTTTGCAGTCAATTACAGCCTGAAGTCCGGAATGTATAGACATCACCAGACGCTGGGTTTCATCGCTGGTAATGCTCTGCCAGGTCTCTACTGCAACTGTCTTCAGTTCCTGCTTGTTTTTGGGACATTCAGTTTTGTCTTCAGCAAGTGAAATTCATGCTCAATTGGATTCAGGTCAGGTGATTGACTTGGCCATTGCATAACATTCCACTTCTTTCCCTTAAAAAACTCTTTGGTTGCTTTCACAGTATGCTTCAGGTCATTGTCCATCTGCACTGTGAAGCGCCGTCCAATGAGTTCTGAAGCATTTGGCTGAATATGAGAAAATAATATTGCCCTAAACACTTCAGAATTTATCCTGTTGCTTTTGTCAGCAGTCACATCATCAATAAATACAAGAGAACCAGTTCCATTGGCAGCTATACATGCCCACGCCATGACAATACCACCACCATGCTTCACTGATGCGGTGGTATGCTTTGGATCATGAGCAGTTCCTTTCCTTCTCCAGACTCTTCTCTTCCCATCACTCTGGTACAAGTTGATCTTGGTCTCATCTGTCCATAGGATGTTGTTCCGGTGCCTTCTTTCTTTTTAAGGATGTTCCAAACAGTTGATTTGGCCACACCTAATGTTTTTGCTATCTCTCTGATGGGTTTGTTTTGTTTTTTCAGCGTAATGATGGCTTGCTTCACTGATAGTGACAGCTCTTTGGATCTCATATTGAGAGTTGACAGCAACCGATTCCAAATGCAAATAGCACACTTGAAATGAACTCTGGACCTTTTATCTGCTCCTTGTAAATGGGATAATGAGGGAATAACACACAGCTGGCCATGGAACAGCTGAGCAGCCAATTGTCCCATTACTTTTGGTCCATTAAAAAGTGGGAGGCACATATACAAACTGGTGTAATTCCTACACCGTTCACCTGATTTGGATGTAAATAACCTCAAATTAAAGCTGAAAGTCTGCAGTTAAAGCATATCTTGTTTGTTTCATTTCAAATCCATTGTGGTGGTGTATAGAGCCAAAAAGATTAGAATTGTGTCGATGTTCCAATATTTATGGACCTGACTGTATCTATGGGGCTCATTTACAAAAATGGTTAACAACCCAAGAAAAATACCACCATGTTTGCATGACTCCAACCCACTTACTTAAAGTGGTTGTCTACTCATCAATTTGATAGTGTCAAAAAGAGTTAATATTCCTGGCATGCCGTAAAATGCTAGCTGTCTCCTTGATTGTGCTCTCAATCAAACTAGCAAACCATCCAATGGGTGGTGTCATAATGGATCACATGTGCAGCATCATTGCAGTTGCAGATTAAACAGAGGATAAGATGTCAGCTTCCTTAGCTGAAAACGATAGGAGAGTATACAATCACTTTAAGTAAAGTCTTTTTATTTTTGTGCTGAAAGTGAGGATGTGTAAATACCTTCTGTTATAGAAAGGTAATGCTGTATATCACAAAACTCTAATTATTATCTAATTCTATTACAATTTCAGATTTGCCTTGCAATTGTGATCTATAGCAGTGTTAGTCCCACCTGTGCATTTACTTATCCATGCAACAGTCCCCTTTCCTTTGCTTCTCTGTTGCTGGAAACAAAAAGAAATACCCAGTATGTTTGGGTATGGGGAGTATGGGACTCACCCTTGATCATCCCATGATGATACAATACTTAAGCCTCGTACACATGGCGCGACGGTCGTACGACTGAATGGCCCAAATCGTATGTTGGCTGATGTATCTCATGTACTGACATGCACTAAGCGATCGTACAACCAAGCCTAACGTAGTGATGTGTTACCAGCATATAAAGAGGAAGTTCAGGTGCATGTAATTTGTGAATTAGGAACGTAGGCTTACACGAACGGACACTTCCGGGCGTTCCTGACTTCTGAGCATGCGTGTTTTGCATGTTGGTACAACCAAACTTTTCTAGTTTGCTCATCCAACCTCTGTTGTACGACCGTCATACATCGGCTGTTCTAATCGTGCGTACTAACAGTCGGATGATTGTACAACAAGCGGTCATACGATGGTTTTCATAAGACTGTCGCACTGTGTGTACAGGGCTTGAGAATTGACCACTCAATTTGGTGCAAATGGGGCTATCACATGATGGCGGTCATGGCAGGTGAGGATAGAGTCCTCAGCCCTGTCCAAGTCATAGGCTGGAGCATATACAGCAGTGATTCTCAACTCCGGTCCTCGGGACCCCCCAACAGGCCAGGTTTGCAGGATAACTGAAATACATCACAGGTGATATCATATGCTGCTCAGTGATTGCAGTGTTCTAGTCTGCATCTCCCCAAGGTAATACTTAAAATCTGGCCTGTTGGTGGGTCCTGAGGACCGGAGTTGAGAACCATTGATATACAGGGTTTCCTCTCTCCATTGTCAGCATCCAAAATGAGTGTCAGGGGAGTACAAGGAATTAAATATGGGCAGCTGATGGGGTTGTCAATAAAGAAAATGTTGCCCTCATTGGGAAAAGCATAGATTCTATTTAATTAGGCTAGACCAAGCTCTGCATAGTTCAAAATGATCATAATTCCTTTAGAACTGTTTTAATATCTGAACTGCATTAATATTATCGTTTATACAACTTAAACTTCTATATGAGTTGGAAAGGGTGGTAATAAACCCAATCGCCAGCAGCCATCATTATCAGTAGTTGCTCCCCTAGCATCATTTGATCTTACACAAAGGTTTTGGGTATCTGCAGATGAACAATAGTGTGTTGCTAAAGCTTGTAATGCTCAACATGTTTACGAGGCTCAGACAAGCCTTTTGCAAGAAACTCCTAAATGCTTTGATCTGTGGACATCAGAGAGTCTCTACTAATAGAGACTCTGAGCTCAAAGCAAATGCTTTATACCACCATTAATTAAGTGATGGACAAATTTGCACTTATATGTTTCATATTTAACTCTTGCAAAAAGACAAAAGTGTCAAAACAACTCCAGGTATCAGATCAAGTGTTTTTATGCAGCAGCACAGGTCAATGTTTGGGGCCAATGAGGCATTCATAGGCTAGCTTCACCATGGCAGCTGCTGGGTAAATAGTTTATGACTCCTGAGTTAGGCTGGTGCTCAATACCTTGTCTAGACAATTCTTTATCAAAGAAGTATGACCAAAGCTCTTTTGGCTATACCTCTCCTGTGGGTCACAGGAGTGTAATTAGTTCTGTACTCCTGTGAACCAAATTCAGCCGGCAGCGGGCTAAAGTCCGCAGTCGGCTGATGTCACAGAGCCGATCCAGGCTCTGCAGGGAACCTGACAATATTGTCAAGGTTCGCCCAGGTGCCTAACCGCTACCTGGCTCTGCCTCTCAGCACGCCTGAGCCAACTGCTCCTGTCCATTCCAGAGCGCACCTGAGAACTTAGTGATCATTGGTATTTGATCACACAGTTCTCAGTGTAGAGGCGGTGGGCAACTGCTGCAGATCGGCTTACTTACTAATCTGTTTTTGGGTTATTTCAATTTTAATTTTCACAAATTTTAAATTTATATATATCATGTGAAGATTAGTTCGTGGGGATCACTCTTCAGAGGAAAAGACTCAGCATGGAGGTCAGTTTCTTTAAAATCTGGCGGCTTGCCAGGTTTATTATTACAGGTTTGCAAGCTTAAAAACACATAAAAGAACAGAAAACAAAACCTCGCCGCCCCTTGCTAAATTAAACACTCAGGTTCCTCTCTATACAGTGTGGGGCTGTTCCCGACACCCACAAAACAAAAGCACAGTGCAAACCTTGATTTTTGAGTCCAAATTAGCAGACAGAGCTCACTCAGCTTTCTCCCTATGAGATCCAGGATAGAGTTCTCCTCTGCTCTCTTCCTGGTCATTAAATGCAGGTTGAGAGGGGTTTGAGTGGACCAGAAAGTCCGGGCCGGAACCAGCTCTGCCTCGGTGGCTGGCAAAACCCAGGTCGGACTCCAGCTAGTCGTCACTAAATGATCGCATGCAAGGCGACAAGTATCGCCTGTCCATTGTGGCGTCTCGCATAACGTCACATATCCCCCCGTGCTCAAGCCCCTTGGGTGGAGCAACTATCCCGACCATGCAGTGGGCCCGGGAAAGACCATTAGCGTTATTTTGGAGCCTTCCAGCCACTGAGAACTTAAACAGCTGTAGGTCCAGGAACCACCTAGTCACCCAGCTATTTTTCTCCCAGTTGTTACACATCCACTTAAGGGGGGCATGGTCAGTGACTAGCCTGAATGACCTTCCCAGCAGGTAGTATTTTAGGCTCTCTAAGGCCCACGTGATAGCAAGCCACTCCTTCTCCACAATGGCATAATTCCTTTCATGTCTATTAAGCTTCCTGCTTAAGTAGACGACTGGGTGCTCCTCACCGTCTCAGATCAGGGACAGAACAGTCCCACCTCAGAGGTTTCAGTTTGAACAACAAACTCCTTGAAGTCTGGGGTCACGAGCTGTACACAAAGGACTTGCTTCAAATTCTGGAAGGCCTTCTCAGGTTCGGGATTCCACTTAACCATTCCTGACCCTCTACCCTTTGTCAGATCGGTCAGAGGGACAGCAATGGTGGCAAAGTCGGGGATGAAGTGTCGGTCATACCCTGTAATCCCCAGGAAGGCCCGAACCGATTTCTTGTTCACCGATTGGGGGCCACTTTTGAATGGTCTCGATCTTATTGGTCTGGGGCTTAATCAGACCCCGGCCAATAACATACCCAAGGTATTTGGCCTCCTCTAGACCCATGGCACACTTTTTCGGTTGGCTGTTAAACCTGCTACCCACAGCGAATCTACCACTGCCTGCACCTGGGGCAGATGTGATTCCCAATCTGGGCTGTGGATGACCACATCATCCAGATAGGCCACTGCATAGGGCCGATGCGGCCTCAAATTTTTGTCCATCATCCTCTGAAAGGATGCAGGGGCCCCATGCAGACCAAACGGCATTCGCATATATTGGAAGGACTCCTCGGGGGTAGAGAAGGCCGTTTCCTTTGCTGACTCCATTAGGGGGATCTGCCAGTATCCCTGAGTTAGGTCTAGGGTTGTTATGTACTGGGCACCTCCCAACCTATCCACCAGTTTGTCAACCTTAGACACTTCATTCAGCTTCCTTAAATCATTACAGAACCGGCTAGTGCCATCGGGCTTTGGGACCAGTACTATAGGGCTCAACCAGGCGCTGTGGGACTTCTCTATCACGTCTAACTCCAACATGGTTTTTATTTCTCTCGCCAACGCCTCTCATCTAGCATCAGGTATTCGGGAGGACTTTACAATTAAACAGACCCTTGGTTCCGTGATTATGTCATGTTGGAGTACAGTGGTCAGTTCGGGTAGGGAAGAGAAAAAGTCTCTATTTTTACTGACAAATTTCTTAACGTCGTTTTGTTGCATCAGTGACAAGGACTCGGTTATGGGGACATCTGGGGTCAGGGGTAACTTGTCCTTTTGAGGAGTGGGCACTGCCACTAAACTCTCTCTCTGTCCTTCCATGGTTTTAGGTGATTAACATGGTAAATCTTCTCCCTTTTCCCAGGCTGGTAAACTTTGTAGTTTACTTCCCCTATTCTTTCCCTAATCTCAAAGGGACCCTTACTTTCAACTGTGGGGACTAGCCCCAGCACTCTGTCATCGGGGTTGAAAGTTCAGGTTTTGGCCCCCCCCCCGATTGTTAACCCTTCTCTGGGCTTCCTGGGCTTGCTCCATATGCTCCCGTGCAAGGAGCAGGGCAGCTGCGATTCGATCCTGCATCAAGGAGACGTGCTCTATGACACTTCTATATGGGGTGGCCTCTCCTTCCCACGTCTCTTTTGCGACATCTAGCAGCCTCATGGGATGTCTACCATACAAGAGTTCAAAGGGGGAATAACCAGTAGACGCCACCGGAACCTCTCGTATGGCAAACATGAGGTACGGCAGCAAAAAAGCCCAATTTCGCCCATCTTTATCCACCACCTTTTTTTAGCATACTCGAGGGCCTTGTTAAACCTTTCCACCAGACCATGAGTTTGGAGGTGGTAAACAGATGTACAACTTGCACAATTCTCTGAGAGATTTTGTACAACTTGCACAATTCTCTGGTCACTCTGGATATGAACGGGGTACCCTGATCCATCAAGATTTCTTTAGGGATCCCCACCCGACTAAACACCTGGACCAGTTCCTTGGCGATATTCTTAGCGGAGGTTTTCCGCAAGGGTATGGCCTCAGGATAGCCGTGCGCATAGTCCAGGATCACCAGGATGTGCTGGCATCCCCGGGCCAATTTTACTACTGGTAAAATCCATGTTAATTCACTCAAATGGCACTTCAATTATGGGAAGTGGGACAAGGGGGCTATGGAAATGGGGTGACGGGGCCATTATTTGACACTCAGGGCATGATTCTCAGTATTCTTTGATCTCTGCATACAACCCAGGCCAGAAGAATCTCTGGGTTATCCTCTGGTTTATCCACTGGTTTTCTCCATACCCAGATTCCCCCCATTACATGCCCATGGGCCAGATCTAGCACCATCCTGCAGAAGGGTTTGTGAACCACTAGTTGTTCCAGTTCGTCCTCCCCATGTTTCACCACCCGATACAACAAATTATTTTTAAGCGCCATGTAGGGAAAGGATACCCCCCAGTTAGGGTCCACAGGTTTCACATCCATCACCTTCATGTTTTCTCTTGCTCTGAGGAGAGTGACATCCCACAGTTGTTCTGTACAGAAGTCCTCTCTCCGGACCTCTAGGTCAGGTATTACAGTACATTTGGTTCACTCTCACCGTCAGGGACAGAGACATGGTTTGGGTCATTAGCCCCTCGCTGTGAGCTATCTTCCAGCTCCTCCGGCTCCCCAGCCAGTACAGGAAAAGGAAGAGAGTCTCCTTCCTCCTCGGTCCTGTCACCAGTCTCCCCTTCCATTTGGCAAAACAGGCCTGGCAAGAGGTCCCGTGCTTCCACAGCATAGGGAACGCTATCCTCCAGACTCCCGATGCCTTCCCATAACCTCCAAAAAGGGGAAAATCCCTGCCCACTAGGGCATCTTAAAGTAGTGAAGGTACCACCCCCACTGAATGAGTCACACTACTGCAAGGGGTGTCAATCTCAACCACCTCCATCTGGTAGTCACGGGTGTCCCCACGGAGGCAAATGACTCCGACAGTGCTAGGGTGTAACCTTGCATGATTTACACAATTGCTTTTTACAAATGTTAGCACACTACCAGAGTCAAGCAGTGCAGTGACTGGTCTCCCATCAACAACAATCACACGCATTTGCTTTTCCATGCGACTTGAACATGATGCTGAATATGCAACCCGGGCAAAAAGAGAAAAGCGTCTATTCACATAAGCATAATCGCATTGCATGGGTTCATCATTCAGGGGACAATTGGCAGCAATATGGCCCAATGCATGGCATCGGTAGCACTGTATGTGTTCTATACCCAGTCCTCTCAAGGGTCCCCAAGACCTTCCTGGCTTCTTTGGCCAATCTCCAGGTCTAGAGCCCCCAGTCTCTTTAACTGTATCAGTCTTATCAAATTTCCCTCTGCCCTTGAACCCTGGAAAAGTCTTACTGGGTCCGCCGGGCAATCTTTCACTTCTAGATACATTGGAGTTGGGCGCAGATGGTCCTCAGCAGCCGTGTATCGTTGGCTTGCAGTTTTGGGGTCCTCATGGCTGACCCATTTCCTCAAAGCAGCAGGGAGCACCAGTAGATAGCGGCCCATGACCACGCGCTCCACAATCTGGGGACCTGGCAAAGTCTCTGGCTGTAGCCATTTCCTGGTAAGATGAATTAAGTCAAAATACTGCGAACAAGGTGGCTTGTCAGTGTGGTAGGTCCACAAATCTGTCTAAATCTGTGTTAATGAGCAATTCTCCTTTGCCCAGATAATCCATCCACCTCACAGGTGTGGCATATCAAGACGCTGATTAGACAGCATGATTATTGCACAGGCAACACAGGCAACTCTAAAATGTGAAGTTTTATCACACAGCGCAATGCCACAGATGTTGCAACTTTTGAGGGAGCATACAATTGGCATGCTGACTGCAGGAATGTCCACCAGAGCTGTTGACCTTGAACTGAATGTTCATTTCTCTACCATAACACGTCTCCAAAGGCGTTTCAGAGAATTTGGCAGTACATCCAACCGGCCTCACAACCACAGACCACATGTAACCACACCAGCCCAGTACCTCCACCATCCAACATCTTCACCTCCAAGATCATCTGAGACTAGCCACCCGGAAAGCTGTTGCAACAATCGGTTGGCATAACCAAAGAAATTTCTGCACAAACTGCCAGAAACCGTCTCAGGGAAGCTCATCTGCATGCTCGTCGCCCTTATCGGGGTCTTGACCTGAATGCAGTTCATCGTCCTAACCGACTTGAGTGGACAAAAGCTCACATTCGATGGCGTCTGGCACTTTGGAGAGGTGTTCTCTTCACGGATGAATCACAGGTTTCACTGTACAGGGCAGATGGCAGACATCGCGTATGGCATTGTGTGGGTGAGCAGTTTGCTGATGTAAACATTGTGGATCAAGTGGCCCATGGTGGCGGTGGAGGTATGGTATGGGCAGGCATATGCTATGGACAATGAACACAGGTGCATTTTATTGGTGACATTTTGAATGCACAGAGATACTGTGATGAGATCCTGAGGCCCATTGTTGTGCCATTCATCCACGACCATCACGTAATGTTGCAGCATGATAATGCATGGCCTCATGTTGCAAGGATCTGTACATTCCTGGAAGCTGAAAACATCCCAGTTCTTGCATGGCCAGCATACTCACCGGCCATGTCACCCATTGAGCATGTTTGGGATGCTCTGAAACGGCGTATATGACAGCATGTTCCAGTTCCTGCCAATATCCAGCAACTGCGCAAAGTCATTTTAGAGGAATGGACCAACATTCCACAGGCCACAATCAACAACCTTATTAACTCTATGCGAAGGAGATGTGCTGCACTGCGTGAGGCAAGTGGTGGTCTCACCAGATACTGACAGTTTTTTGTATCCCCCGCCCCCCCAATACAGTAAAACTGCACATTTTAGAGTGGTCTGTTATTGTGCCCAGTCTAAGGCACACCTGTGCAATAATCATGCTGTCTAATCAGCATCTTGATATGACACACCTGTGAGGTGGATGAATTATCTCAGCAAAGAAGAAGTGCTCACTAACACAGATTTAGACGGATGTGTGAACAATATTTGAAAGAATTAGGCCTTTTGTGCACATAGCAAAAGTCACAGATCTTTGAGTTCAGCTCATGATAAATAGGGGTAAACACAAAAGTGTTGCGTTTATAATTTTGCTCAGTGTGTGTATATATATATATATATATATATATATATATATATATATATATATATATACACTGTATATATAAACACACAAGCACACTTGGGGGGAGATACTAGAACTGGAGCCCAGAGAATCTGGTGAAGCTGTTCATAGCAACCAATCAGCTCCTAAATTCAGCTTGTTCAATGAAGCTTTGACAATAACACCCAGGAGCTAATTAGTTAATATGTACAGCTGCACCAGATTCTCTTTGCTCCACTTTTAGTAAATCTCCTCCTTGGAGTCATAAATGCATACTTCCTCCCTCTTCTTTATCTGTACTTCTCTTCCCATTTATTCCTATACCCAAACTGAGACTCAAGTCATACTCTCTTCTCTGCTCCCTCCAACCCCTTTTTTTCTGCTCCTTTCCCCCTATTTTCCCTTCTTTCTCCCCCAACTGTATACTCAGTTGAATACCTTCCTATGTACTAGCAATAGGAGGCCTATATACAAGATTGTTAAATCCATGAAAATATACACTAGTCACAACAAGCTGCAACACAATACTAAGGATCAGGAACAACTTTTATTAGAGAATCTTAATGGCATACACATGTTCATTTTTGTCTTTATTGAGACTTTGGTTGAATTATAGGGTTACCTTTATGTTCTTTTATATGCGGTTGTTGATTGGTATGTACCTAATGTCCTCAGTGCACATATTACTATTTCATGTTGTTTTGCTAAGTGTCTGTTCTTATTTCTTGCATAAAATGTAATAAACAAAACTAAGGTAATGTTTTAGTCCTGACCATAATACAGAATATATATCTATCTATCTATCTATATATATATATATATATATATA
The DNA here is from genome assembly GCA_018402905.1 of Glandirana rugosa. NCBI lineage: Eukaryota > Metazoa > Chordata > Amphibia > Anura > Ranidae > Glandirana > Glandirana rugosa. The sequence continues at coordinate 1,457,870 of BLSH010509111.1, forward strand.
TATATACACATACACACACACACATACAGTACAGAAAACCACCTCACATTCTCTTTAAAGATCTTTGTGTTGTGTACCCTGCTGTCTGGGACACCAGTTTTCAGTATACTAAGGGTCTTTCTTACCATAGTGTACTTTACTACAAGCTGTAATACTGCATGTATTGTGGGGGAAGTTAAGTAATTTAAGAGAGCAGAAATCCACCAAATATGGAAACCTTTTACAGAACATTTGCTTCTTTCCCAAACAGGAATTAGCTTTTCAGACAGAAGTGTGTACAATGCTTAATGCCCAGATTTAGTAAATCTTTCCAAGGCTTAGTAGCATGACATGTCTACTGGGTGAAATCACTTTAAAGTAATTAATCTACTCACGGGTGGACGGCTATGCATTGATACATCTCTAAAAGAAAAAAGGGATATATTGTAATAAACACATGGTTTATTAGATATTTGTGTAAATTAGACGTTGGATGATAGGTGGTAATTACTACGTATTGTGATATGAGGTAGCCCGCGATCATCAGTCAGCCATGTTGGTAAAGTCAAAAATTATTTTTATTTACAAAAGCAAGCAAACAGAAAACACAGCTTATCTTCAGAAAAGTACACAAAATAGTCCATACTCTGGTTCAGAATTGCCAAATTAGTTAAAGATTTGCCGCCACCATACCAATACCATTCTGTGGTATTTAAGGTTTCCCATTTGGCTTTAAGGGTCCAAGGAGGAGGTTTTCACAGATCAGCCACTGTGGCTCAATCCTAAACTTAGTTCACCTCTTTCACACAGGTATCCAGGTCACTCTCTCACTGCCAGCAGCTGACTGTTCCCTCTTCCTTTTCTGGACTCTGAGGCACTTGGGTTAACCCCTACAGGACCAAAGCTCCGGTAATCAGGGTTTGGAGATCCTTCCCAACCACAACTCTTCGAACCTCACAAATTCCAGGTTATCAATCCAGAGTACTAAAAACCAACACTTCTCGCCAGCCAGACTACTCCAGAACTGCTCACACTACATGGGTGAGAACCCCTGAGTACTCAATGTCTTCAAACTGCCCCCCCTTAAAGGAACCACAACTCAAATACTGGGGGAATATACCAGCTATCCAGGACACATTCCCGGTGTTCTGCACATTATACTATTGTATAAACATGATGAACTTGCCCATGTTCACTTAAAATACTTTTTTCAAAATCGTCTAAACATCAATATATACTGTTCCATTCTCTTAATGTAAGCCTTTCATGCCTGGGATGATTCACCTTTGTAACAGAAGACATGTATGTCAGGTTTATATAATTTATTCTGCAATGACAGGTTCCACCCAAGTGCTGAGCATTCTATATTGTTCTAGAATGATATTGTTCTCATGGAAAATATAAGAATCTGTTGTCCTTATTAATCTTCTAGCAAAATACACCCACAACTTGAACAGCCAATTCAAAATGGTGTGGTTTATTTACATGTAAGTTATGTGATTTACATAGTGTTTTCTAATACTTTGGTTTAAACAATGATTTTAAGGTTAGACTTACACACTTCATTTTCTCTTATTCAACAGTCTTTTATAGTATGTGAGCCATGGTCCTTAACGGGCTTCACAGACATGGAGAATGTTTATGTATGACAAATAATTAATATAGCCAGACTCCATTAATATATCAACTTTAGCACATGAAAATGAAGATGGCTATGTGAGAATAGCACAAATGCAGTTACATTGTCGCTCCCCATATTACAGGCATTAAAGATCTTAAACAGAGAAATGTTAATTGCCATAATTCTTTCACATAAATCATGTATAACATGCCACAGTATTATTTTTTTTTTAATTACTCTAAGTCCTTTATTCCTGCAGTGCTGTTGTGTGGTCACAAGTTATTTGATATCTGCAGGAAAAGATCTTCTGGAGGGGCTTCTATTACTCTGTTCTGAACATGTATGTTCTCTACTTCAGCCTTTTTCAACCAGGGTGACTAGGCACCCTGGGGTGCCTTGAGGTTTCTTCAGGGTTGCCTTGGCAAAATACCTAAAAATTGCACAAAAATGTATACAAGCCAGCAGGTGGATTAAAGGAGTTGTAAAGACAGAAACCTTCTGTGTGTAGCAGTCCCCCCCCAGCACCCCCTAATTACTTACCTGAGCCCCATATCTCTCCAGCGATGTCCACGAATGTCTAAGCCATCCAGGACACTCCTCCTGATTGGCTGAGACACAGCAGCAGCGCCATTGGCTCCCCTGGCTGTCAATCAAAGTCAGTCAGCCAATCAGGGGAGAAAGGAGGCGGGGCCAGGTTGGGGCTCCATGTCTGAATGGATACATGGAGCTGGGACTCTGGTTGGGTGCCCCCACAGAAAGCTGCTCGCTGTGGGGGCACTCGATAGGAGGGAGGGGCCAGGAGCTCCATCCGGGGATCCGAGAAGAGGATCCGGGCAGCTCTGTGCAAAACCAACTGCACAGAGGAGGTAAGTATGACATGTTTGTTATTTTTTTTTAAAAACCAAGGCTTTACAATCACTTTAAACCTACCTTTTAGTTACACAAAGACACAGGTTTTTATTGTGCACCATTTCAACCTTCGAGCCACTGGCATCCTAGCAACGATCACTATGTCATCAGTGTTGATTAGAAGGGTGTTGATTGCCTGCACAGCATCCTTGTTTGACCCTCCTCGTCAACTCTGGGATGACATTAGCTGAGTGATGGAGAGAAACTGAGGGAGAGGAGAAACACTGGAATACTAGTTGGTACTAGTGTGCAAAAGTGTATTTGCTTTGGAAGAATAAATCACCTCTAATGTTGGGTGTCCTACGTGTGTCGATGCTGCCACATTATATAAAACTATTAGAATGGGGTGCCTTTTATGTGTATTTATAATTTTAAAGGGTGCCCTAAGATTGTACATAATTTTAAAGGTTGCCTTGACTGAAAAAAAGGTTGAGGAACACTGCTCTACAGTGTGAGTCTGGTTCTGGACAGCCCTGATTGGTGCTGTGCCAGTTACATGACTAAATAAAAAAAACTTTCAGAAGGGCAATTCATATTAGATTATTAAAAGCAAAAACAAAAAAAAAACTGTTTTACAGCTCCCAAAAAATCGTTATTCATATATTTGTATTTTTGTGTATTAATATGGTGTAGGCAGAGTCAAAGATTAATGGCATTAGCTTTCATTTTGTTCAGACGGCATCTGCATCCAAGGCTCTTTTTAACGTAAGAGGTATTAGCAATTACATTTGATATATTTAATTTAGATTAAAACAAAGCATTTTGTGAGTTTCTTGCCGAATGTAATCAATCAGCATACTATATTCCACCCCATAGTGATTAGCAATAGGAGGACATGAAGGAAGAGGGAGGAAGGGAGGAGAGTGTCACTTACCACTGTGTATAAGCCCACATGTGTGATTATAGTCACATGGGCTGCACAGATAATAAAAAGGAGGAAATTAAGAGAACTTAAAGTAGAACTATAGGCAAAACTTTTTTTTTTCAATTTGGATAGAGCTAGGAAAGGTTACAACCCCTGTCAGATTTATTTTCGCCATCTGTGTCCCATTGCGGAGATTTTCCTTCACTTCCTGTCCCATAGCCAAACAGGAAGTGAGAGAAAAACCCTGCAAGTTAAAGGAATTCCTTGAGGACCCCCAGGTCACCAGAACTATTGTCCCCATTGGAAGATTTCCCCTCTATTACTTTTCTGTGGACAACCCAACATTTGGGATTTTCTTTTACTTTCACTTTCAATGATAATGGTAAACAGGACAAATAGAGAGGGTGAATCTCCTTAACAGGGACACAGACAGCAATAAAAACTGACAAGCATTCCAATCCATGCACTGTATCCAAAACTAAAAAAACAGTTCTGTATTTAGTTATACTTTAAATGTGAATATTCTCATTAGAGGACACCGTCTGGTCTACACAATCTTAGCCTGCAGTGGGGACAGAGAGAAGATTGGAGGGACTGCTGAAGGCAGAATCAACCAGGTATTTTTTACTCTACACAAAATGAATGCTTAGTGGCTTTGTGAGTATGAACATTCTGTTATATAGCACATAATGAGAGTTTTTCATAGTCTGGGTTTATGCTAGTTGTATTACAGCAATACAATATAAACTAACAATAAAAAAATTATAAAGCCCAGTGAACAATACAAACAAAATACCAGATATGAAAATATGTCCTTTCTAATAAAAACTGTAAAAAGGAAGATATCACCCAACTGGTAGCTGAATCTTAAAAAATAACTAAAGACAAAACATGTTTTGGGATTAGAATACCTATTACATTATTGTTATTGTTGTCTGTGCCCCGTTAATGAGATTCACCCTCTCTATTTGTCCTGCATACCATTATGATTGAAAGTGAAAGTAAAAGAAAATCCCAAATCTTGGGTTACCCCAGAAAAGTACTAGAGGGGAAATCTTCCAATGGGGACACTAGTTCTGGTGACCTGGGGGGTCCATGGGATTCCTTTAATTTGCAGGGATTTTCTCTCACTTCCTGTTTTGGCTTTGGGACAGGAAGTGAAGATAAATCTCCCCAATGGGACACAGATGGCAAAAAAATGACAGGGGTTATAACCCAACCTTACTCTATCCAGAATTTAAAAAAATAGTTTTGTCTACAGTTCTACTTTAATTCCCTGCTGAAAATAAAAACAAATCCCAGAGATATCATCTGTTTATCTGCAGTGTCAGACATAAGGCACTTCTGCCTCTGACTGCTAGTCTCATGAGATTTAGAGTGAGATTTGGTGATGCATTTTCTGTGCAGCTGTACCTGTGGATCTCCAGTGCAAATATATCCGTTTCAACGTTATTCGTACTGTGGATTGGTGCTTTCTAATCCTGTCTAGCTGCTTCTTAAATATTCCCCCACCAGTCATTAGTTGACCAATCATTGGTGGGGTAGCTCTGAAATGAAGCAAAGCCCTATTCATCTACCAAGATGGCAGCATCCACACAGGGATCAAGTGAAGAACAAGTCAGATAAATCAGTAATAGGAAAAAGAATCAGCTGTAGGGTTCCTACAAACAATATTGGTCACTAGTCCTGTGCTTTCCTTTTTTGGCACAGCTTTCACATTTCTGGTCCTTTTTAAATAGTGCGTGCCAGCTGTACCCAAAAAAAAAAAAAAAAATAGTACATTGGATCTTTCTTATTGGAGGGGAAAAAAAACAAGCGTATTAGTAATATAAGAGACAACCACTTCAGCAATACTGCATGCATAGTATTTGGGTAGATCTTACATTAAGCAGCTGCTGTATAACACAAATCATATCTTTATAATTGGATGAACCTTTCCAGAGTCTTTGTAATTATCTCCTAATTATTTATTTGTTCTTTTAATCTTATTTTCAGACATAGTGTGAATCCTGAAAAACCTGAGTTTGTGCACGTATACATTAAGGCTGGGTTCACACTGCCGTACAGCGCATCTCACAGCAGGGGTCCAGTGCATGCCTGTTCACTGTTTCAGGTCCAATTTCAGCTTTTCTCTCCAATTTCAGGCTGAATCCGGACCTGAAAAGGACCAGAATACGCACAAGACTCCTGTGCCAATTCGGTCCGGAGCTGCTCCGGAGATCTGTGAACTGGTCACAATCTCCTGACATGCGAATTGGATGTGGGGAAAAACACATCCGATTCGCAATAGGGTGAACCCAGCCTTAAGGTTCTGCCACAGAGGTTTAGAACTACAACATGTGTTTGGTGTGAATACTACAAGCTCCTGTTTAACATACAGCAGAAGAATCATCTATTAGACAGGAGATGGCAAGGCAGACTGCAAACAAGGGGATTTTCAAGAAAAAAATAAACTCTTTATTGACTGAGGCACTTCTGTGTACTAAAATAATAGAGCAGTGTAGAGTAGTGCATTTGTGGGCAAACTAACAAAGGTCACTGAGGGTAATGCCTTTAATGACTCATCATTGTAGCTCTAGAAAGAGTTTGGGGTTCAAAATCCCTTCATCAAACTAATTAGCAGTAATGTCCTAATGGAGGAGCCTTGTACTTTAAAAACTTGCTATGATTTCCTCTAATGTTACCTATTAAAAGTATTACCTTCAACTACTTTTGGTATTTTGGCCCATCAAAGTAATTGTAAGAATGTAGGTCTATTTATATTTGTTGCTTTAAAGTACAACTAAAGGCAACCATACATATTTTAGTAAATCCTGATATAAACAACTGAAAGTTACACATGGTAATAAACATAATAACTGAAATGATTATTTTCCTACCATGTAGCTGTGATTGGGGTCTGTAATCCCCTCCACCAGTTCTCCTTAGCTGTATAGTGTAGTGATGATGGGAGGAGTTCTGCAGAGGTCAGATGTAATTTCCTGTCAGTGAAATAGCTGCTCTATCCCAGACATCCAGACTTCTATGATGCTCAGTCTATTTTACATAACACACCCATCTACCAATCAATAGCTGAGTGTGTGTTATGTAACCACAGCACAAGACAGTACAGGTTAGTTTGCACACAGATCTGTCTAGTAAACCTAGCTAGGAGCTAGAGCAGTGGGCGGACAAAGGCAGGACATAGGTGGGAGTGGGCGGGGCTTCGCAGGTCGATCGTGGGTTGAGCCTAATCATGATTCTGTGTAGAATGAAATCCCTCATCTTCCCATGTGATACAAGAGCACCTCCCCCAGTGATGTCAGGACATTTTTTGCACAGAGAGAGACATAAATGGGGACAACAGGAGTCCAACACAGGCAATTCAAAACCAGGAAATAAAGTTGTCACCTCACTAAAGGAAGTGCACATGAGAGCTGGAGACAAGGTAGATATCTCACCATCCTTACTGCTTTTTTGCGAAACAATCAGTGACATTTTTAACAGACTGTATAGGTGCATAACATATTGATTTTGACCATAGTTCTACTTTAATGTTATGGATTCCCATAGTTTTCTACCTTAAACATTTCATTACAAAATATTTGAAACTAAAAAAAGGGTGATGTTACCTTAAAAAGTTCACCTTTAAAAAAAAAAAAAAATAATACATGCACATATCTTTGCAGGCAAAAAATGTGCATTATTTTTTTTCTGGAGCCTGCAAAGCATTGCACCAGTGATCAGCAATGTCAAGCTCTTGCAGAACCTCAGTATAGCTGTCTGCTCATACCTCCCATGCAGGCAGATGTATGGGAGGTACTGGATAGCGGGAAGATTAATGAAGAATAAGAGCGCTCACCAGTGCCCTTGCAGTTCATTGAGCAACTAAAAGCTGTCTGCCGCGATGGCAGACAGTAGTTGTAGTTTATAGTATATGCAGGTCCCCAGCGCTGTCCCCTTAAATTATACAATTCATAGATATAGACCATAAATCATGAAAAATGATTGGTTCATAAGATTGTGCAAAAAATCATCAATGTCCTCCCAACAAAGTACAGGGTGGGCCACTTATATGGATACACCTTAATGAAATGGGAATCGTTGGTGATATTAACTTCCTGTTTGTGGCACATTAGTATATGTGAGGGGGGAAACTTTTCAAGATGGGTGGTGACCATGGTGGCCATTTTGAAGTCGGCCATTTTGAATCCAACTTTTGTTTTTTCAATAGGAAGAGGCTCATGTGACACATCAAACTTATTGGGAATTCCACAAGAAAAACAATGGTGTGCTTGGTTTTAACATAATTTTATTATTTCATGAGTTATTTACAAGTTTCTGACCACTTATAAAATGTGTTCAATGTGCTGCCCATTGTGTTGGATTGTCAATGCAACCCTCTTCTCCCACTCTTCACACATTGATAGCAACACCGCAGGAGAAATGCTAGCACAGGCTTCCAGTATCCGTAGTTTCAGGTGATGTACATCTCGTATCTTCACAGCATAGACAATTGCCTTCAGATGACCCCAAAGATAAAAGTCTAAGGGGGTCAGATCGGGAGACCTTGGGGGCCATTCAACTGGCCCATGACGACCAATCCACTTTCCAGGAAACTGTTCATCTACGAATGCTCGGACCTGACACCCATAATGTGGTGGTGCACCATCTTGCTGGAACTATGATGTCGGTGATAAGGAATTGCTGGCCATCAAGTCGGCTTTGGAGAAATGGCGGTACCTCCTGGAAGGAGCAGCTCACACGGTATTGGTTTTTACTGACCATAAAAACCATAAAAAAAAACATATGCTGTGAAGATACGAGATGTGCAGCACCTGAAACTACGGATACTGGAAGCCTGTGCTAGCATTTCTCCTGCGGTGTTGCTATCAGTGTGTGAAGAGTGGGAGAAGAGGATTGCATTGACAATCCAACACAATGGGCAGCACGTTGAACACATTTTATAAGTGGTCAGAAACTTGTAAATAACTAATGAAAGAATAACGTTATGTTAAAACCAAGCACACCATTGTTTTTCTTGTGAAATTCCCAATAAGTTTGATGTGTCACATGACCCTCTTCCTATTGAAAAAACAAAAGTTGGATTCAAAATGGCCGACTTCAAAATGGCCGCCATGGTCACCACCCATCTTGAAAAGTTTCCCCCCCTCACATATACTAATGTGCCACAAACAGGAAGTTAATATCACCAACCATTCCCATTTTATTAAGGTGTATCCATATAAATGGCCCACCCTGTACAATAGTGCTATTATTAAGAACGAATCATTTTTTATGATCTATGGTGTATATGTATGAATTGTATTATTTAAGGGGACAGCGCTCGGGAACTGCATATACATTATTTAAAGGGACCACATGCCTTTTTTTTCCAGCAGCAGCCCATGTAATAGTTTGTAGCACTTTATTGTTATTATTATTTAATAGACACTTTTTTATACCTTAGCGCAGGCATACAAATATAAGTTGTAGTTTATTCATTCATTCACAGATCGCAGTAATGGATGACACAACCCTGTGAGTGGAGCCCTAAATGGCCACGCTTTTTTTAAATTGTGAGAGCAGGTCCATGGAGAAGATCCCCCACCCGCTGTCACAACAGGGAACTGGAGGGGTGTAGGTAGGTACTCTTTGCTAATATGTTACATGTTACACCCTAAATACGGATGAACTTATCCTTTGAAACGCTTAGAAGGGTAGTGGTAAAGACCTATGTAGGCAAATATATTTTCTAATGTCAGTGAGGATTTTGGAAAGCCAACGGGCTGTAGATAAAGTATGAATAACACTGCTAATTTGGCAATGTTTCTTGGCATCCTACAAAATATGCAGCAATCCCATAGGTGCAAACTAGTGTAAAACAGCTAAGAAAAATATTGAAATGATGGAAATAATGAGTCGCCGAGTGTTTAAGAAAGAAAATACAGCAAGAGTGCAGGTGTAAAATTTTATTGGTCCTGCTCCTGTTTTATTGCACTAAGTAAAGAACTCCATGTACTAAGCTGTGGCGTCAGTGTTTTTGGAAAGTAGTGTAAACCCAAGTGGGATCTTGAACACTTACATAACTTGCTTTGATATGGTGGACTACTATACATGATGCTTCTCTGAGGTGCATTAAACTTTGTTAAAATAAATATCTGTCATCATTTCTAGTAAGTATAAAGCACATTAAGCAAAATTACAGCAATTTGCCGTTTTAGTTTAGAATAAGCGCAAATACTTACAATTTATTATTTTATTTTAAAACTTGATAATTACAATCTACTTGGGCACTACGAAGGGTAAAACAAAATGAATAAATGGCATTCATAACTCTCTAAACTAGGGTTAATCACAAAGTCATACACAAATAAAACACCATTTTGTGTTAGCTAAGTGGAATCAAAAAGGGCACCATGGGTGCAAAGGAAAACTATGAGGCAATTACATAGCTTAGCACCGTGCCTCCCCTTCCCTGTTTAAGGCTGATCCTGCCTTTAGTGGGAATCAGTGGAAGTGCTACTAAAAGAGGAATAATCTTCATTGTCACAAAGACTGCCATAGAGTTGTGAAATAATACCAAAAGCTCTTGTCTTGGGCAAAAGACAACTCTGATTCTTTAACCACTTCAGTACCAGTCTGTACACCTTCATTACCAGGTCACTTTTCAGATTTCTGTGCTGTAATAGTTTGACTGACAATTGTTCACTCATGCAGAACTGTCCCCAAATTAAATTATATATATATATATATATATATATATATATATACACACAGATATATATATATATATATATATATATATATATATATATATTGTGCCTACTCAAATCAGTCTTATAGATGTCTTCCATTTAACAGTGGTTCTCAATCTCAGTTCTCAATTACCCCCAACGGGCCATGTTTGGGGAACTTCCCTTAGATAAGATAGCTCTTATCAATACCATGTCATTGATATTGATTTAAAGCAGCTGTGCCAAATAAAGGAAACCTAAAAACATGGCCTGTTGAGGGTACTTGAGGACTAAGGTTGAGAACCACTGATTTAACATCAATACGCAGCCATTACACTGGGGTTTCACACTTTCTAAAGGACTTTTTAATTAGAAACATGCTTTTTTTTACAATTTTAATCTGCAGTCAGTCATGTTACCATTTCTGAAGCTTTTTATATCCAGTGCTCTATCTGCCCCAGAAATATCAAATTATGGAAAGCTTGTTGCATTAAATATGGCATCCCTGGCTATAGCCTTAGATATGCTGCCCCATGTAGCACATTATCGCTGGCCATTCACTGATAGAATTTAACCACTTCAGTCCCGGAAGGATTTAACCCCTTCCTGACCATTTTTTGTGATACGGCACTTTAACTGACAGACAATTGCGCGGTCATGCGATGTTGTACCCAAACTAAATTGAGGTCCTTTTTTTCCCGCAAATAGAGCTTTCTTTTGGTGGTATTTGATCACCTCTGTGGTTTTTATTTTTTGCGCTATAAACAAAAAGAGAGCGTCAATTTTGAAAAAAAAAACAATATTTTTTACTTTTTGCTATAATAAATATCCAAAAAACTTTAAAAAAAACTAATTTCTTCCTCAGTTTAGGCCAATATGTACTCTTCTACATATTTTTGGTAAAAAAAACCAATAAGCGTATATTGATTGGTTTGCGCAAAAGTTATAGCGTCTACAAACTATAGGAATAGATTTATGGCATTTTTATAATTTTTTTTTTTTACTAGTAATGGCAGCGATCTGCGATTTTTTTCGGGACTGCGGACAGATCGGACACTTTTGACACTTTTTTGGGACCAATGACATTATACAGTGATCAGTGCTAAAAATAGCCACTGATTACCTTGTAAATGTGTGAAGTTCGGATGTATCCAAATTACAATAGTACCGAATTTAAACAAATCCAAAATAACGAAAAAGAAAATTCGGACAAAATTCAAATTCAAATAATTTTCAAATCGTTTTCGAATACTCTTCGAATTCAAATAGTTTTCAAATTCGAAAGATTATCAAATTCCAATAGTTTTCAAATTCGAAAAGTCCTCAAATTTGAAGAGTTTTCCAATTTCCAAAGAGAACAAAATAGAATAGAAAACAAAGGAATAGAACAGAAAAAAACAACAGACTAGAAAAGAATATAATAGAAAACAAAAGAATAGAATACAACAGAGTAAAACAGCTCTGTTCCACTCCACCACATTATATTCTATTATTTTCTGTTATATTCCCCTCTATTGTATTCTATCTTTTTCCATTATATTCCTCCACTTTCCACTCCACCCCATTCTTCTTGGAAATTGGAAAACTATTTGAATTCGAAAACTATTCGAAACTGATTCGAAAACTTTTCAAATCGATTTGAAAGCGAATAAATGAAACAAATGAAACAAATCTAACTAAACAAATAAATGTAAATAACGAATTGAAACGAAACTAAACTAAACAAATTTTTTCGCTCTGCACATGTCTAGCACAGAGCAGGCAAGTACAGTATAACCACTTGCCAATCGCTGTACGGCGAAAGTGTGGCTCTGTTCTGCGAATCGCTGGTTATAGTCATCACTTTAGTGCACGGTGGCTAGGGGGCGAGCACGCCTGAGCGGGGCCGCTGGTCAGGCGGACTCGATGTTCACTGGCGACTTGCGATGCCCTGTTACAGAGCCAGGACGGGGAACCGCTGGTGTAAACACGGCGGTTTCCCGTTTTGACAGGCGGCATGTCAGAGATCTACTGATCCCTGTACTCGGGATCAGTTAGATCTCTGGTGCCCCTGCCAGCCCAGCCCCTCACAGAACACGCCTAGGGAACACAGTTAACCCCTTCACTGTCCCCTTAGTATTAACCCCTTCACTGCCAATGACATTTACACAGTAATCAGTGGATATTTAAATTGCTGAACGCTGTATAAATGTCATTGGTCCCAAAGAGGTGTCAAAAATGTCCGACATGTCCGCTGTAATATCACAGTCCCGATAAAAATTGCAGATCGCCGTCATTACTAGTGAAAAGAAAAAAATGGTAAAAATGCCAGAAATTAATTTTCATGGTTTGTAAATGTGGCAACTTTTGTGCAAACTAATTAATAAACGCCGATTGCGATTTTTTTTTTACCACAAATATGAGGAAGAATATAAATCGGCCAAAACCGATGAATACATTTTCTTTTTGGATTTGTATTTTAGCAAAAAGTAAGAAATATTTTTTTTTGCAAAATTGTTGCGCTTTATTGGTTTATAGCGGTGATCAGAAATGACGCAGAACTGACCCAATACCACCAAAAGAAAGCTGTATGTGTGGGAAAAAAGGATGCAATTTTTGATTGGGTACAACGTTGCACGACCGCGCAATTGTCAGTTAAAGCGACGCAGTGCCGAATCGCAAAAAGTGCTCTGGTCCTAACATGGGAAATCCTTCCGGTCATTAAGTGGATAAACAAGAGTATTATTTTAATGAAAAAATATGGCTTTACAATAGCTTTAAACCCTTGATACTATTCATACACACTGGAGCAGGGGAGGGCTGGCCCAGGGGGTAGGGTGGCAATTGCCCCCCAGGCCACCCTAACTTACATTTAAAATGGCCGATGGCTGCTGCCCGCTCACACTTTTTTTTTCTTGTGGAGGAAGGAAATAGGGCCCAGGGGCGCAGCCACCAACTAACTGCAGGCAAAGGGGGGGCGCCCAGGGCCAGCCCTACCATGGATCCCGCTAGGCCCATTGGGTGGGCATGGATGGTGAGCTGATTTGGTGGTTCAATGGGCCACTTGACTGGACTTGCCCCCCAGGCCTATGGCTGCCAGCCCTCCCCTGCACTGGAGTTGATTATTAAAAGAGTAGAAGCTTCCCACTTAGCGAAGTGAATGTTTACTTTGGAAAGTAAATGTTAGCTATAAAAGTGAACCCTTGTTCACTTTGTATACCTAACCATGAGCTAAAAAAATACTTTTGTAATTTTCCTCACACCTGATTGGGTATGCGGAGTGAACACAGGATTACCTTATTTATCAGAATCTACTTTTCAAACTGAACAACCTTTACTCCTTAGTAAATAAACCCCAAGTATATGTGGTGTTCAAGCTGGTGCAATGGAACATTCTGTGGGAACTAAAGGCATGACCACAAAACCAAAGGTCAGCATGACTGACTGGTTTACATCATCCACTGGGATTTCACTTTGCTCTCACTCTCGAATGTGGCTTACAGAAGAGAATCCTAATTATATGCTGAAAATATTTAAAGGCACTTTTACATATCTGAAGTGTATAGAAGCCCTAACTATGTATTGTATTTATATTCTTCCTCATTATTTTGGTAAAAAAAAAAATCACAATCAGCGTTTATTGATTGGTTTGCACAAAAGTTGCCGCATTTACAAACCATGAGAATTAATTTCTGGCGTTTTTAAATTTTTTTTTTTTTACTAGTAATGGCGGCGATCTGCGATTTTTATTGGGACTGTGATATTGCAGCGGACATGTCTGACATTTATACAGCGGTCAGAAATTTAAATATCCACTGATTACTGTGTAAATGTCATTGGCCCGTGAACAGGTTAACCTGCAGGGGGCAATCTAGGGGTTAACTGTGTTCCCTAGGCATGTTCTAACTGTGAGGGAGCTGGGCTGACAGGGGCATAAGAGATCTAACTGATCCCAGTGACAAGGATCAGTAGATCTCTTACATGCCGCCTGTCAGAATGGGGAACCGCCATTTTTACATTGGTGGTTCCCAGTTTTTCTTCTCTGCCAGGCAATCGCAAATAGCCGGCAGACATCGAGTCCACCAGACCCGCTGTGACACTGCTGCAGAGTGTGGCGGGCACGAGAGCGTGCACTCCCGCCCGCTAGCCACGCATGAGCAAGCCACCATTTATAGATGGCGATTCATGGGATAGCGCCACTCTGCAGCAGTAAATATACGTGAGCTGGTCGGGAACCTGTTAAAGAGGGGAAATGTGGGAAAATGTAATGCAGATATTTACTGCATATGTTTTTTTTTTCTTTATTGTTTTGCCTTGACATACAATTTTAAATGATTTAATTACATGTCATGTTACCCAGTAAACAAGTAAACATAGCAAGATCCATGAACACTACACTTGAGGTCAGTTCACACTTCTAACCAGTAAGAATGGCAATCCTTATTAATTTGCTCATATTCATTTGACTGCTCGAATATTTGGATATTGGTTTATGGGACCAATCGAGCAGAAGCACAGTGTTTCTAGCTAGGAAAATGTGACTTTCATTTTCTGCCTTCTGGTGTGTGTTGAAGCAACAAGAATCATGTTAGTGGGACCCGTGCAACAGCTTTTTAGGGCCAGAAGGAGCTCAGGGACCAGATTTCTGTTTGAAGTAAGGAATCTGGAAATAAAGGATTAGTAAACAATAGGAACACATTTAAAACATCATTATCTAAAGACGTTTTCGTGTTTTTAGGACAAGGCTTTCATGGTATATGGTTTCCAAATTAATGTTACCAAGTGCATGTCTAATATAAAATTAATTTACTTAATTTATTTACATAAAAATTACATTTACTGTACATAAACACTTATTTCCTTCACACATAAAGTGTTTTCTACAACCCCCTAGTGTTGTCAAACTTAACATCTCCACACATGCTCTGAAATAAAGAACATTTTCCTTGCAGTTGCATGTTATGAATGCGCTGTTTTGAGTAATGGAAAAGTACATCAACCGATGTGTGCTTTAAAATTTTGATGATCTATCCAAAGAATTTCCATATGAGTCAATTAAATGCAAAACAAGATATTTACAATGTCGGCTCAAACCATTTTCAAGTATTACTTTTTTCAGGATCAAAAGCTTGTGATCAAAGTAAAAATCAAACTCTACAGCTATAAAAAAAACAAGCCTTTAAAAAGGAAATGTTACTTTAGCCAGATAGATGTCATCCTATTCAATGTTAACACCCTGTGTATGCCATCGGCAGTCACTATAACAAAAGAAAAAAATATACATGGGTCATGCTGTTATTTGAAACAGTTTGTGACATTTCATATGCAGATCATTTTGGCGCACAATAACTTTTTGCAATGTCACCTGAATAGCAGGGAAACAATTCACATATAACAAGCAGTCAAAAAAATGTTCTAATCTGACATCTCCCATAGCTCCTAGCTCTGTCTAGCTTTAAGTCTTGGGTGTTCCTAACCAACTTTGAGACTCCCACTTAATACAATAAAAAACAAAGAGAATAAAATGCCCTTGTAAAGGCCATAAGAAGCATGCAGTCTTAAAAACCCAAGTGCAGAGATATAACAAACCTTTTAACTCTCCAAGAACTATAAGAAACTGACCTCGCCCACACACACAAGACAGAATTACACTTCCATGACAATTCTAACAAATATAACTTGTCCAAAAATCAGATTTTACTGGTCTACATATTGTTAATGTGCTGCTTAACCAGTGATTCTGTGCTTGCTTAAAACACTAGTTTACATTATAGTGAGATAAAAATATGCAATATAATGGAAACCTAACAGAGGAAGACAGCATTAGCCACTGCCAAGCTCCTCCGGAAGATTTTTTTTTTCTGTCACATCTATCCTCTGTCTTCACTGCTTGCAAGTCCCTGACCTGGAGCAAGCATGCATGTGAAGAGGTCTGACTTCACTCAGACTCTTACAACATTTCTGAGATGTTCAGACCTATTAGTTTTAAAACAGTTTACACACTCCAGGCACATGACTAATTACCAAGCTCCTCCGGAAGATTTTTTTTTTCTGTCACACCTATCCTCTGTCTTCACTGCTTGCAAGTCCCTGACCTGGAGCAAGCATGCATGTGAAGACGTCTGACTTCACTCAGACTTTACTGATGAGAGACTCAGAAAGCATTGAAACCAGTTAGCATTTTTAGAAGTGGTTTTGGAATGGCAGCTTCCTTTTTTTCCACTTGACAGGTTCCATCTAACTTACATGATGAAAAGACAAAAGAGTTCACTGTTATGTCAATTCTTTAGTTCAGCTTTTTTCAACCAGGGTGCCTTGACAAAACCGCTACAAAATTGCCCAAAAATTGTATACCAGCCGACGTGTGGATAAAGTCTGCCTTTTAGTTACACTAAGTCACAGGTTTTCATTGTGCGCCATTACGGTCTTACAGCTTCCGGAATCCTACCGACCAATGGCATCATCAGTTGATAAGGAGAATGTCAGTCGCCTGCATAGCATCCTTGTTTGACCCTCCCTTGCCCCCCTCCATCAGTGGTGGGGTCACATTAGCGGAGTGATAAAGAAACATTGGAATACTAGTCAATACCAGTTTTCAAAAGTGTATTTGCTTTGGAAGAATAAATCGCCTCTAATGTTGGATGTCCTACTTGGACTTGTGGATGTTGCTGCATTATGTAAACCTATTAGAATAGTTTTTACATTTTAGCATGGGGTGCCTCGTGACTGTCCATAATTTTTAAAGGATGCCTCAAGATTATCCATCATTCTTAAAGGGTGCCTTGACTGAAAAAATGTTGAGAAACACTGCTTTAGTTCATCATACCAATATATTGGCAACTATACAAGCCTGTGTAATTTAAACATTTCAAACTCCACTACCCCCTATACACATTTAACGTCTGCTTCTATGTGCTTCCTTGCAACTCCTTGCTGCTCCACAAGTGGTGAGAAAAACCCAAAGGTCCAGATGTAAGGGCGCATGTGACCTTCTGCTCTGTGACAGTGCCCAGGCCTAGCAGTGAATGCTAGGCCCAAGCACTTTCACTTGACCAGGGAGGGCAAGCGTGAGTAGATGGCAGTTTGGGAATGCCCTTTGCAGGGACACTGCCGTTTTCCCCAATATTGGCAAGGTGACAATGTTTCTTTAATTAATCCAGACACATCCACGATAGTCTATTACTTCACTAGAAATAGTAATGCACGTTTAGCTTCTTGTTTGCTGGTGAGGACCCTTCACCCTGGGCCCATGATTTACATATAGACTTCTCTGTCAGTCTAGATTAAGCCTGCCCTTGTCACTGAACTGCCTGAACATTTACTGACAAAGGCTTTGCTATTTATCAGTTTAATTACAGGGAATGGGGTCTAGCACAATTAGAGGACAGACCTAGCGTATTGTATATTTACATCCCTGTATTTTTCATGCAGTGTGGTGTTCTTAGGCTGCAATTTACTTAAAGTGATACCAATGATTTATTCTGACCTGATCTAAAGACATATACAGTAGAGCTAAGTTGCAGGCATCACATGGAGCCTGAACTGTTAAAGTAAAGTGTCCGGACTTATCTTTTTTAAATGGAAGGTATAACATGTTTCAATAAATAATAGCGTAGTTTGTTTTAAATTTCCAGTACTTATGTTCTGCATAATACCCTTTCAAATAGATTTGTGGAAAGTGTGCTATATTTAATGCCAATAAATGGAAGTATAAAAACAGATATTTGCCACAATTAATTTTTCAGTGCTTACGCAGTACCCTGAAAGGTACATTTCCTGGTACGCAAGGGTGCCTACAACGTTATATTTGCAGTGTGAGTTCTAAGGAACTGCTGTCTCTGACTGCTAGTCTCAGGAGATTTGGAGTGAGATCTCTGATGCCACTATTGTGCTGCACAGTGTTCTCCTTGCTGGAGGCTTTAACACGAAGAAACAAAACTCTGCCTCACCACAATGGCCTCCTCCACACAGAGACACAATGCAGAACAAGGCATGGCAAGTGAGTCATGGAGAAAGACGTTCTGAAGGGAGACCACAAGCAATATTGGTGACTACTCCTTTGTCCTCTGCCTATCTTATTGGGAACAGCTTCCAAAGTTCAGTTGCAGGAACGATTTTTAATGGGTACAGCATTTCCGAAAGTTGCTCTATATCACATTTCAGGAATTTATTCACAAAGTTCAAAAATATGGTTAATAAGTAGAGTATCAATTTTAGGTTCACTGGAGTTTTAACTCACTGTCATTTACCAAAAACTGAAATATCAGTTTTGTGTGCACTGACCCTGAAATATCATAAAAGGCCAGGTGGTTTGGCTTCAAAGTTTGGGTAATTTAAAGAATTTTCTTAACTTGAAAGGATGAATAGTAATAAAGTGTTTGATTTAATAAAAAGTGGCACAAAGAAAAAAAATAACAGAACATATTCTTGTAGTTATATACGGAAAAAAAAAATCACTCAGTTTTTAAATAAATTACTTGCTTAAAAAAAAATAAAAAGAAAGAGAGAGAAACTAGTAATAATTATTGTCATTGTATCCTTAGCTATTGAAATGATAATTGTTGGAGAATCAGAGAAATTATGTTAGTAGCTTTGATATCAAAGATCAGTCAAGCCACATTTTGAAATGCTAACACAAAGTTCACTGTCTGTTCAGTTTGTTAGAACATTATGGGCTATGGCATTAAATTGTGATTTCAGAATCACGAGAGACTATAAGGGCAAAAGTGTGAATACCTGGTTTGCACACTCCAACAAGTCAGGAGAAAATGCTCCTTTAGGAATAGATTTTTTATGCTTTACTGGAGTATGCTTTTAATGATCTTAACTATCTTTGCAAATCCTATTAAACTAAAGTGCAGCCAAAACTTTTTTGTTTTGGATTTAGTGAGGAAATTTATAGATATAGGTTTTTACTGCTATCCAAGACTCCGTTAGAGAGATTTCCTCTAATAGTTACATAGTCAGGTTGAAAAAAGACACAAGTCCATCCAGTTCAACCAAAAAAAACAAACAAAAAACATTTATATATACACACATATATACATGTACATATACATATACACACATATATACATATATATATATATATATATATATATATACATACACACACACACACACACATACATATATACATACACAACCAAATAATCCCATATACAATCCTTCACCCACAGTTGATCCAGAGGAAGGCAAAAAAACCCCAGCAAAGCATGGATCCAATTTGCTATAACGGGGGAAAAAATTCCTTCCCGATTCCCCGAGAGGCAATCGGATTCACCCTGGATCAACTTTACCTAAAAATGTTAGTACCCAGTTATATTATTTACATTAAGGAAAGAATCCAGGCTTTTTTAAAGCAATCAACCGTGCTGGCCAAAACCACCTCTGGAGGGAGTCTATTCCACATTTTCACAGCTCTAACTGTGAAGAAACCTTTCTGTATTTGTAGATGAAATCTTTTTTCCTCTAGACATAAAGAGTGCCCCCTTGTAATTTCTTCCTATTATAAAAATTTAATGAAAAAGTAAAAATACATTTTAAAAACTAGAAATAATTTGAAATATACAATCAATATATATATATATATATATATATATATATATTCAAGATTTAACAGTCTTCATAGTGTTTTCATTCTGCAGACACCTGGCAGCTACCTTAGTTACACAAGCAGATCAGTCTTGAATAATGACATGTTACAGCACGGATTTTATGCATAAGACAATGCCAACTTATCTCTTACAACATTTCTGAGATGTTCAGACCTATTAGTTTTAAAACAGTTTACACACCCCAGGCACATGACTAATTGTACAAGCCTAAAAGTATATTTAAAGGCAATTTTATTTCTACTTTGAATGGAGAAGGGTAGTGTTAAAATCAGTTTTTTTGCCATCCGTCTCTCATTAGGGAATTTCCCCTTACTTCCTATCTTTGAGACTCAATGGGAAGTGAGAGGATATCCTTCCAATGAAAAGGAAAAGCCCACTTAAACAGTTGTCATGGGTAAAAGTGTCTGAATTTTAATATTTACCCACTATTCTTGTTCTGGTGGCAACTCTAAGTTTTTGATTTACCACTACTTTAATTCCCAGTGACATAATCTGGATAATTAGTGGGAATGAATCTCCATAACGGGGGCACAGACCACAATACAAACCTGACAGGGGTTTTAATTTCTCCCTACTATGTCCAAGTCTTAAAACAAAGTTTTGCCTTTAGTTATACTTTAAACTTTCATGGCTTACAACAGTGTCTAAACTCTACTACAGATTCTTTTACTTTTACACACTACTTTAAATGGTCAGTCAACCTAAAACTGTTAGTTTAGTTGAAGGTGGATTAAATCACCCACGGGATTCACAAGCATACCAAAGGTCTTCATAGACACTCGCATCCAACATAGAAAGGCAGACCCACCCTTATAATTACTATGGCAGATTGGTAGATCTGAGAGCTCAGCATACTTGAAAATCTTTGCAATAGCTTAACAGGAATATGCTGCAATGAAAATATATGTCTATATCAACAATGTCAGCAATTACACATCAATGTAAACGTAACATAACTTTTTTTTTTTTTAATAGCAGCATACTTGCCAGTAAAGAATTAAAATATATTTAAAGATAAACCCCTGT
>BLSH010509111.1:1486531-1498089 GCA_018402905.1 Glandirana rugosa
GGGAAATGGCTACGCGAGCCGTCCCACTGAACCCGGACGTCGTATGGCGGCAGTTCCCGCGTTTCAGACGAAGACCACCGATGACACTGCAGCCCGGCCATTCACTCGCGGGATGGAAGGGGGGGAGTGTCCCACACTTCTCCCGGGCTGCAGGCGTTTTGAACACGCAAAAGCCATTTGCTGCGGAACAAGCCCCATCGGTGGCCACCCTAGTCAGGAGGTAGAACGGGGGACGGTGTGGAGCGGGGGAGGGGGGGGGGGGCCGTGGCACGCAAAAAAGCCGGAAGAGTAGGCCTAGCGGTACGCCGCTGGCCGGCGGTAAAACGGAGGCCGAATCCTCCTTACAGACAGTGTGCAGTACCGAAAATGGCCGCTCCGAGCGCTAGAGGGAAAGCCCCATAGACTGACAATGTCCGCGGCTACGGCAAAATGGCGGCCGGTCGCCGCATGGCGATCCGGATGAGAAGGCCGAAAAAACGCACGGTGCCGGGGGGGGGGGGAGGGGGCGAGGTGTGGCAGGGGGCAAGATGGAGGACTGATCCCACCGGTGGCTACCCCGAACAAGGCGTCGTTTACCGAAAACGCACAAGTTTTGCGGACGTCGGGCCCTCTTCACACCCTGTGAGGGGGGGAAGGTAGGGCGCTCACTTACCGGCCCGACGTCACAGTAGCCACCAGAAGCAGACTTTGCGCCCTTGACGGCGGTATGCTGCAGGCCCAAGTCACCCTGCCGAGCGCATCGGTAAAGGGGACCAAGGGGGGGTTTCACCCCGGGCCTCCCGCACGGACAGGTAAGATGCGGCGGGTCCCCCTTATCGGGACTGGCTTCGCATCATGTCGGCCAGGTCGGGGAAAGTACAGAGCTCCAGGACTCTCTATGCCCCGACCGGCTTCTTGATAGCAGATCATCTTGATTGCAGTAAAAAATTAAAATAAAATAAAAAAGAAAAATGGTCATATCAGGACCGCAGTTCCCTATAGGGAAGCCAGGTCAACTCCTTGCGAGCTAGGCATTGAAACTGGAGAGCTATACTGTGAGGGGGTTTGATGTAGGAAGAGAGGATGGCCCCCAGGGGAGGGGCCAGCTGATCTTTTCCCTGCCTAGTTAACTCCTAGTTGGACGAACATAAAACCCCATGAAGTCAATGAAGAGCTGCGTCTGTCAGTGAACGTAAGGAGAAACATATGTATAGCGACAAGAAAAAGTATGTGAACCCCCTGGGATTAACTGATTTTCTGCAATAATTTGCCAACAAATATGATCTGACCTCATTTAAGCCACAACAATAGACAAACACAATTGTTCTTAAAGTGTTACTAAACCCACAACAGTTAAATCAGTCTGTATATGCAGTAAAGCATGCTTGTTATATTCACTGTGGAACCTAGGGGGTTAATCCTCTGCATTGTGTAACATGGCTGCTTGATCTTGTGTGATCCTCCTCTTCTTCCACTGACTCCAGAACACGTCTGGAGAAGGCAGAGCCTTTGGAGTCAGGCTGCACATGCTCAATTTGGTGTGTATTGCTAGAGTTTTTTTTTGGGGGGGGGGGGTGCATGTGATCAGCACAGGGCCAAATAGCACTGTCCAGACAGGTCAGGATCCTTGCAGCCTCGTAGGACAGCTCAGTGCAGTATGAAAACTCCTCCTACAAGATTCACCAGGAACTGATAGAAATCACAAGACTGCTATATACTGCTGATGAGAAAAAGTATTTAGCTGTTTATATTTACTACAATAATTGCATTTCCATGTTCTGTGTATTGAAGTAGACTAGATATAGTGAATGCAGTGTCCTGTGTTTAGTAACTCTTTAAGCTGATAACACACAAACAGTTCTAATATCTCATGTCTTTACTGAACATACCTCATTAAATAAGTACAGCATATACAGTGTTGAAAGAAAAAGTAAGTGAACCCCCACATTAATAGCTGGTCGAACCTAGTAGTGCTAAGGATAGCCTAAAGTAAGTGCTTTCGGTAACTCTGGATCAGACCTGCACAACATTCCAGAGCAATTTTTGACCATTCCTCTTTACAAAACTGCTTCAACTTCAGGCACACAGCAACGTTTTGTTTTTTTTTTGGAGATAAATGCCTTCCACTGTGATGTTTTGCCATGATTCCTGTTCACAGATTTAGGTATGGTAGGTGTATGAACAGGGATGTTTGCCAGTTCCAGTGATGTCTTCAAGCCTTTAGCTGTTACTGGTGGGTTCTACGTTACCTCATTGAGGATTCTGCCTTGTGCCTTGGGAGTCATCTTGGCTGGGCACCCACTTCTAGGAAGAGTAGTCACAGTATTAAACTGTCTCCATTCAATTTGTCTAACCGTTGAATGATGGATGCCAAAACACTGAGATTTCTATGTATCCTTTTCCCGCCTTATACAGATCAACTACTCTTGATCATATGTTTTCAGAGAGCTATTTTTTTGCAAGGCATAGGCACAACAGCCGATGCTTCTTATGAACAGCAATCTTAAAATGTTTGAGCATCTTTTATTAATCAGAGTAGCTCTAAACCACACCTCCAAACTCATTTCATTAACTGAACTTTAGGTGTGCAAACTACAGACTCAAATTAACTTTTGTGGAAATAATTAGTCTATGGCTACTTTTTCCTCCCGCACTGTGAATGTTTAATGGGTGTGTTCAATAAAGACACAAGAAATTAGAGTTGGTTGCATGTTAGCAGCTTAACAGGTTCCCCGCCGCGCGCCGTCTTTTCACGGCGGCAGTCGGGGAGCACTGCGCGAATCGCCGTAAATAAGCAGCCATCTGCATTTGGCCACCAGGGGGCGCGCGCGCGCCCCCGCCGCACTCCTGGGGAGTGTGCCCGCGGCTCGGGCGGACCCGATGTCCGCCGGCGAGCTGCGATGAGCGGCTACAGGGAAAGAACGGGGAACCGTTGATGTAAACACGGCGGTTCCCCGCTCTGTCAGTGGGGCATGAGAGATCTACTGATCCCTGTCACTGGGATCAGTTAGATCTCTCATGCCCATGGTAGCCCAACCCCCCCACAGTAAGAACACACCCAGGGAACACACTTAACCCCTAGCTCTCCCCCCCAGGTTAACCCCTTCACTGCCAATGACATTTATACAGTAATCAGTAGACATTTAAATTTCTGATCGCTGAATAAATGTCATTGGTCCCAAAAAAGTGTCAAAAATGTTCCGACATGACAAAAATCGCAGATCGCCACCATTACTAGTAAAAAATAAAAAAATTAAAAAAACCCCAGAAATGAATTCTCACCATCCGTAAACGCGGCCACTTTTGCGCAAACCAATCAATAATCGCCGATTGCAATTTTTTTTATCGCAAATATGAGGTATTATATAAATCGGCCAAAAACGGTGAAAAAAAATGTTTTTTTATATTTTTTTTTGGATTTGAATTTTAGCAAAAAGTAAGAAATTTGGGTTTTTTTGCAAAATGGTCGCTCTTCTTTTGTTTATAGCGGCAATAAGAAATGACGCAGAGGCGATCAAATACCACCAAAAGAAAACTCTATTTGTGGGGAAAAAAAGGACGCAAATTTTGTTTGGGTACAACGTCGCACGACCGCGCAATTGTCAGTTAAAGCGACTCAGCGCCGAATCGCAAAAAGTGCTCTGGTCCTAAAGTGGGAAATTCTTCTGGGGCTGAAGTGGTTAAGCACAATGTGTTTGTCTATTCTTGTGACTTAGATGAGATTCAGATCACATTTTATTGTGAATTACTACAGAAAACCAGTTAATTCCAGGGGGTTCATATCATTTTTATAGACACTGTATATATCATCTAAACTGAAAACATAATCATCAGTCTATAGGGTCATGAATAGGGTCATAAATGTCCTGATAGATTTCTCAAGAGGCATCCAGATATTGTATCATCACATACAGTATATTTGTTAGGACTCTATCCGCAGCAGATGCTCATGAAGACCTGGCATTCCTGCCAGTATCTTACATGGCCAAAGGAATGCACACCTGCAAGCACAAATGTGCGCTGGTGCACAGCTGCATGCATGAATACGCACTGGCACACATGTGTGCGCACAAATGCATGCTGGCACACAGGAATGCACACTGACATGCAGCTGGCCCAAAATGGCCTTTATAAAGGAGCCAATCCCTCTCTGAAATGTCTGGTTGATCTTTAGCTCTCCACTGCATTTGTTCCCATGTCATCTTGCATCTGTGGATACCTGTTACCAATTCGGCTTACCCCTGGACCTGTCTTCTGCCAGCCTCCTGACCTTGGCGTGTTAAATAGACTGTCTTATCCTGCTCTTCTGTGTATGACCTTGGCTACCCTCCTGACCATGATTGCCCTTATCCACACCTGGTACCCGACCCTGGCTTTGAACTGGCTTCTTTCCTGACTCCTGCTCTGCCTGAACCCTGCTACTTCCCATGGGTGCCACCTGTCTGTAGACATTATCCTGGTGTCTCATATGACAATACTCCAGTCAGAACATCTCTGCAAGAAACTCCAGAGGCGACCCATGCTTGTTTGAGCCTGACTCCTCCTGTTCCACCTTCAGGGGAGTCTGGAACATAGCTGCAAGAGAAGCCTTCTCTCCATTTGTCTCCAGCACCAGGTACGTGATAAAATGATATGTAAGTAGGTATTTTAATTCCCATAATTGTGTGAAAAACAGTTATGTCATATAAGTCACTCCAAACAAACTTTGTATTAGGCTTGTGTTTTTATAAGAATCTTAAATAATTTACAGACTAATTAAAGCGGTTGTAAACTGCAAGTAATTAAAAAAAAATTCCCTGCAAGGCAATGTCATAATGTGCTAGTATGCATTGCATACTAGCACATTATGATAGACTTACTTGAGAATTTTAAATTACAAAACTTGAATCCACCTCAGTGTCTCAGTAGGACACAAATATATATTGAAATCCAAACTTGGGTTTCCAGAAATATCAAACTTGCCTTAAAAAACTTGGGTTCACCTGTGCCTCAGTAGGCCACAAATGTATAATGCAATCCATGTATACCATCATTCATTCACTCTATAAGTTATATCCTTGGCATAAAAACTGTGGCAAAGCACACATATTAGACAATATTAAGATCAAGCACTAAGAAAATCCTTCAAACTGGAGCAAAAAAGTGCGGGGACACCTCATCAGGCCAAGACGGTAACATTTTTATTACAGTTTTTCCTACATAACCACTGATCTGGGAAGATTAAAATGCATCTACTAAACTGCAGAAGCATAGTTCCTTGTAAGCTCGCAAAGGTGATTCTGTAGAGCCACAGTCCAACCGTTTATCACACAAATTGATGTGTCCATACTCTCATAAAAAATGTAAAAGCAATAGTCCATAACAGTCCACATCTCTCTCCTAGATTGAAAAATTATTAACAGTAATTCCTCATTAATTACATAAATGGCAATTTCTCAGGGGCTCTATGGCAGCAGTTTACATCTTAAATCTTGATGCATCCACACTTTACTGAAAGTCCATATTGATCCATCCAAAATATGAAAAAAATATCCAATTACTTACAAGTCCATCAAGAACAGTAGTGAAGGCTTCAAATAGTCTTGACCATTGTCACTGTGGCCATATCACAAAGGCGTCCCCTAGATTAGCTGAGGCCAATATACTGACTTAACAAATTACTGTGACAAAGTAATGGTGAAGAAAGGTCCAGGTTCTGGCCAGCTTCATCAGCAAGCTGTCCGGTATTCTCAGAGACACTTTATATCAGCTTCTTGAAGCCCACTGCACATCAGAAATCAGAGTGGGAGAGGAATAAGCAGAAAAATGAGCCAACAGGCTGTGTTGCAGTGCTCATGTGCTAACTGATAGGAGGAAAAAGCTGAGTGACAGGAGGATAAGCTCATTCGTCTGCTGCTTCTCCTTTCACTGTCCAGTCAGAGGCTTGGGGAGAGAAAAGACCTGTGTTACTTAACCATAGCAGAGAAAGATAAGGTCTCCTGCCCCGCCACATGGTATTGTGCTGTGTGGGAGAGCTATGTAAATTTCAAGGCTAGATGGAAAAAAAAAACAAATGCATTTGGGGATAAAATAGCCCCCATATACAGTATGTATATCATCAGCTTATGGAGCTTTTTGTCTGAAATTCAGTGCAATATATATATTTTGGAATTACCAATATTGGGTTAGTAATTAAGGTTGAGTTCCCACCTACAACTCTTGACAACCTGTCTATCACTCTAGATACTAGATTTGTCTGAAGCCATAAATGGAATGTCTGCTAACTGGGCCATAGATAATCTGGATAAGAAGGAAATACTCATCTGAGGGAGAAAACGTGGTTTGACACTTTCTGTTGACATAGTGGCTGAAGACCTATAGATTAATGGGATTATCCCTAGGCTTGTAGATAAAGCTTGTTGCTCACGGATCATCTTTGATCAATCTGATCAAAAGTGACGTTCACCTTCTCTGAATTCTTTAGTAATTACACCCTATTTTAGAGTGAAAAACCAGAATGTAGAACTGATTATCTAGCAAATGAATCAGTCAATCAACAGTGTGAAGATCGAGAAGACCAGCTTCATTATAAATCAAAGGACATAAGAGAAAGGGGTATCCTGACTGATGTATTTATATGGTAAATATGGGCAATACTTTTTTATATTGGGCATTGGCAATTTTGCAATAGCAGTTGGGAAGCAGTGCCATCTAATCTTAGCTCCAGTGCCCGTTCTACTCAGAATATACATTTATAATAATGAATCACCCTCTCTCAAACTGTAAAACTACTCGAATGAGCTCTCTATGAAACTGCATCCAAAACAGTTTGTGTGGCTGCTACAAGGTCCATTAATGGACTGTGAGGAACCAATGATCTAATTATTCCTAGAAGTATGAAAAGTGTGCTTATGTACACATTTAGGTAAATGTTCTTCCCAAACAATTACATTCTTTCTCTACCCCCCCCCCAGTAAGTCCTCAGATTGGACCCATACAACTTCCAGAGAGACATTTGCAACTTTTTTTGGCCAACAAGCCGCACATGACCTCCAGTAGAATTATAGACAACGGGGGCAGGAGTGTAGGTTGGCTGTCTCTACTAGGAGTGTAGGTTGGCTGTCTCTACTACTATCTTTTTTGCTTTTTTTGCTTTTTTGAGTCTTTTACACCTTGCCATCTCCTAGAGCTTTGGTTTAAAGTCAAGTGGCAGGTCAGGTTCAGTCATGACTCACCTGCATGCTTGGTACTGTCTTTAACATCACATTAACCTTCATACACTCATCCCTAGTTTTCACACCTACTATCCTGTCCAAAATAGGTGCTAGCTTAACTCAGGGGTACAATTTGTTCATGACAACCTGCTGACTGGACAATTAAAGTGCAGCTGCACACTGATAAAGCCATCATTATATCTTCTTATGCTGTGAGAATTTTCATGTTATTGTACAAAGTCTACTGTGCAATAAAAAAAATCCTTACCCACCCTTTCCTAGTCAGATTGCAGTTCCTAAGGCAACGGTCTTTGGCTTCAGTGTTTTCTGATTCACTAACCTGGAGCAAACACTCAACCAGTGAAGGACATTTAAAGCTTCTGATCAGCAATCTTGTTCTTAGTCAATGACTAAAAGCCCAACTCCAGCCAAAGCAGTTTTTGGATAGACTTGGAAACAGTAAATCCTTCACCTCATTTCCTGTCCCTGAGCTTCTAGGCCAAGAAATAAGGGGAGTAGTTGTCATTGGTACAGGAAGACACACACAGAAATTTTCATAGGTTTATAACAATTTTTTCATAGGGTTTATAACCCTTCCCTATTTTACTGAAACAAAAAGGTTGTGTCCTCACTGGAAATGACATATCTCTGAAGGAAGATCTCTTCAATGGGGACAAAACCCAAATAAGTTTGCCTATCTACAAGCACCTTCAAGCGGTCCCCATAATCAAGTATTTTATAACAGCTCCCCCATGATTGTTATAACTTCTACATCTCAGAGTCTGGATGTTTAGGAAGGAGGCAGCGGCCATGGAGGATGTGGGCATCTGAAGCCTGCTTGTGTGCATTTCTGGGATTAGATGCAGCTGGCTACCCAGCATGCACCTCCCAATCTTGCTCCTGCGCAGTAATGACATTGCGCAATGCAGTTTGTTCATTACAGGTTGCCATAGCAATGGCGGCATTGGTGAAAGTTCCCACCCTGTTGTCATGGCAACTCGCCAATCAAAAAGAACCTGGAACGCAAGTGCAGTTTGCTTAAGCTTCCTGAAGACTCCTGGGATAGATGACACTGATATCCCCGGAGTCAATGGGAATCGCCCAATGACGTCATTGCCTAGGCGGCTGGGACAGGAAGTGCCACCCGGATATATGTAAAAAAAGGTTTTTAGAAATACAAAAAAGTATCCATTTAGGAATGTACACCAGAGGGGCATCGAGAACATAGGAACTTGCAAAAAAGAGTGGAACTCCGCTTTAACATGAATGAAGGAAGACTTAATGTGTTAAAGTGTAAAATCCCCCCCTTATAGTAAATTTATAAGCCAGTCTTTGTAAACTAGAGTACCAAAGACACCTAGGGGCCATGAGTTTCCACTAAAAACAACACAGAGATTTACAGATCACATAATTACAGTCACAGTTTTTGTGCTTGTTTACCAGGTAGCATGATTGCAACACTGACTGCAAGAATACAGGACATCGGTTATGCTTCAATGAGAAGTAAGGTCTTTGACAAATGGTAACTGAGACAGCCTAACTGGACAGTGGAGTGGTAGTTGGAAGTTCAGCCATAAAAGCGGGGAAAATCAGTCAAAAGAGTACAAGTTCACCTTAAGGTTTGTACGACAATATCGATTTTCAGGTTTTAGTGTTTAAAAAGGAGCTAAATGCAGCACATCCTTAAAGATCATGTGACACAAAAATTACATATGCAAGCTAACTAACCAAAAACCAAAGAGGCTCCCTGCAAGGTACCAGAGCATTATGCATCTTGATTAATATCCAAAGTGGCAGGCATGAATAAGGTAAATGAAATGTCTGATCCTGCATGATCATTTTAATGACAACTAAATCGCAAAACATTAGAGGTACCTCTACAGGCACAAATCATGAGGCTTTTGTCTAGGAGAACGGCTAAGCTTCTACTTACAACCTATAATGTGCCCTTAACAACTAAAGAATTATTATTTTTTCAGACATTTTTCACAGAATTAGAAACCATTATGACTGCAATAGGATTTAAATGATACAGGTCACACACAAAATCTTCCTGGAAAAAAACAACTAAACTGGCAGGAAAAAGTACATAAATGTTAGGAACTTCTCCAATTGGGTCCAATGGAGTATATGCCATATTAGATCCACCCTAAGACTATACTTTGCTGTTAAAACAGTGCACATGTTACACATGCCTTTAACTACTTCAGCCCCGGAAGGATTTCACACTTTAGGACCAGAGCACTTTTTGCGATTCGGCACTGCGTCGCTTTAACTGACAATTGCGCGGTCGTGCGACGTTGTACCCAAACGAAATTTGCGTCCTTTTTTTCCCACAAATAGAGCTTTCTTTTGGTGGTATTTGATCATCGCTGTGTCATTTCTGATCGCCGCTATAAACAAAAGAAGAGCGACAATTTTGCAAAAAAAAACCCACATTTCTTACTTTTTGCTAAAATACAAATCCAAAAAAAAAAAAAATACAAAAAAACATTTTTTTTCATCGGTTTTGGCCGATTTATATTCTTCCTCATATTTGTGATAAAAAAAAACAAATCGCAATTGGCGTGTATTGATTGGTTTGCGCAAAAGTGGCCGCGTTTTACAGATGATGAGAATTCATTTCTGGGGTTTTTATATTTTTTTTATTTTTTACTAGTAATGGTGGCGATCTGCGATTTTTAGCGGTACTGCGATATTGGGGCAGACATGTCGGACCATTTTGACACTTTTTTGTGACCATTGGCATTTATACAGTGATCAGTGCTATATAAATGCAAACACTGATTACTGTGTAAATGCCATAGGCAGTGAAGGGGTTAACCTGCAGGGGGCGCTCTAAGGGTTAACTGTGTTCCCTGGGCGTGTTCTAACTGTGTGTGGGCTGCCCTAGCAGGGGAAGGGAAGTGATCACAGCTTCCATGTAGAGGAAGGCTGTGATCACAGCCCTTCCCCCTCTCACAGAACGGAGGTCCGTGTTTACTTACACGGACCTCCGTTCTTTCACTCCGGGGGGGGCATCGCGCATCACGGGTAGCCGGAGGCGATCGAGTCCGCCGCAACCGCTCCCTGGCCCCCCCCCCCGAACACAGTGAGCGTGCGTGTTGTGGAAATAAACCTTGGTGATAAAGCATCAGTGGAGACACCTTTTTCCCATAATAACTCTTGCAGGAGTGAATTTCCCTTCCTAGGGGTAGATTTCCTCTCACTTCCAGTTGTCTCCCTTTGTTTGTAAGTAGGAGTTGTTTGTAAGTCGGATGTTTGTAACTAGGGGACCGTCTGTATAGATAAATGTATAGATAAATGCCTATATATCTTATATTTTCCTTTGTCCGCTGAGTATACCCATTATGTTTCTCATTTTTCCCTTTTTGTAGACATTGAGATTTTATTGTTATAAATCTCTATTTTTCTGTTTTCTAGTTACAAGTGAGATATGTTGCTATAACTATGCTGGTGTTATACTAAACATAGCTTCATATGTATATTGTATGTATACAACTATATGCTATCCTTATTCTTAGGTTTACAGTGTGTGTTTGGTTGTCCTTTCCTCTGCTGGCCTTTAGCTGGACTTCTTCTCCCATGTTGTGGATGGGGCGTTACCCCTTAGCTATGTGGCCGCCTAGCGCCGCAGTCCTGGCTGCGCATGTCCCAGTGTGTTGCTGGGCTGTGGCACGGGAAGGACCAGCTAGGAGGTGATCTCTCCTCGCTTGGTCCCCTATTTGCCGCTGCCCATCTGGCCCGCTGCCCTTGCTGCTCCGGGTGTCATTCCATGACCGCGGCGCATGCGTGGCGGCCAGTCCGGATGTTATCACATCCGGCTAGCGCCAGCGTGACGCCCCTGGCATGACACAAGTACAAATAGATGCGTGAGCGTCTCCTATTAGCCACCACTACCACGCTGGGTGGTCTATGGAACAGCAGATGTCACACACACATGCATTGAATACCTGGTATGTTCTTAACTAGAGTTGAGCGAACCTCTGGAAGTTCGGGTTCTGCTGGTCCGGCCGAACTTCGGGACAAAGTCCGGGTCCGGGTCCGGACGGAACCCGAACGATCGCACGGACAACGAACCCCATTGAAATCAATGGGGACCCGAACTTTTAGGCACAAAAATGCCTGTAACAAAGTCCTGGAAAGCCCTAGAGGGCTGCAAAAGGAAGTAAAATGGGGGTAAGGGTAGGGCAAGTGCCCTACAAAAAAATGGGGACAGGGAAATAACTTTAAATATTTTTAAAAAAATAAAAACATAAAAAAAGCAAAAATGGAGGTGAATGTGGATCATCTTCAAACTGTGTCTGAAAAGTATTAATTAACGGTAGAAGCCATATAACTGTTCTAAAATCATCTTCAAACTAGGGCAAGTGCCCTACAAATAAA
>BLSH010509111.1:1499510-1535956 GCA_018402905.1 Glandirana rugosa
CCAAACCGAAATTGGTGAAGGAATGACCCGTGAATTTGGGGGGAGGACGGGCCTGGTTAAAAGTCAAAAGTCGCGACAGCGTTTATCTCGAAAGAAAACCACCATAAACTAGCGGAGACGCAGTAAAGACTAGCGGCGATATTTGTTTTTTTCTCGTTGTTAAAACTTTTTTTTGTTATAAAAAAATGAAAAACGATATTATATATGGGTTTTTATTTTTTATTTTTTGTTTAAATAAGTAGTCAAAACCGGCTGTATATCGCAACCCAATCAATAAACGCAGATTGCGATTTTTTTAACCAAAAATATGTAGAAGAATATATGTCGGCCAAAACTGATGAATAAATTTGTTTTTTATTTTTTATTTTTGGGTATATATTATAGCAAAAAGTAAAAAAATATTGTTTTTTTTCAAAATTGTTGCTCTTTTTTTGTTTATAGCGGCGATCAGAAATGACGCAGAGGCGATCAAATACCACCAAAAGAAAGCTCTATTTGCGACAGCGCTGAAAACTGAAAATTGGTCCGGGCAGGAGGGGGGTTTAAGTGCCCAGTAAGGAAGTGGTTAAAGCCAAACCCAAATATGCAATATGTTGCAGCTTACCAATCAATAGATGTGGTGGCTGCATTCTTTCTGTAATAGAGTGCCCCCACTCTGGATGAAGGAGATCAGGGGGAACATTTGAACAGCAGCATTGTTAGTCTAGGGCAGTGGTTCTCAACTCCTGTCCTCGGGACCCACCAACAGGCCAGGTTTGCAAGATGAAATACATTACATGTGATATAATTTGCTGCTCAGTGATTGCAGTATTCTAGTCTGCATCTCCCCAAGGTAATACTTAAAATCTGGCCCGTTAGTGGGTCCCCAGGACAGGAGTTGAGAACCACTGGACTAGGGGGAGGGTAGTGTTAGATGTACTAGCAGATTTAGATACACTAACAAATTGAAGCCAAACTCCATCTCACACTTTATAAGCAGTTACAGCAAACATTTTTTTTTCTTTTGGGATAGAGGTTTTACATACAATGGATATAAAAAGTCTACACACCACTTTTTCTACCTTTAATGTGACCTATAAACTGTACAACTCAATTGAAAAACAGACTGAAATCTTTTAGGGGGGGGGGGGGTAAAAATAAAAAACTAAAATAATGTGGTTGCATAAGTGTGCACACCCTCTTATAACTGGGGATGTAGCTGTATTCAGAATTAAGCAATCACATTCAAAATCGTGTTAAATAGGAGTCGGTACACACCTGCCATCATTTAAAGTGCCTCTGGTTAACCCCAAATGAAGTTCAACTGTTCTAGTAGGTCTTTCCTGACATTTTCTTAGCTGCATCCTACAGCAAAAGCCATGGCCCGCAGAGAGCTTCCAAACCAACAGAGGGATCTCATTGTTAAAAAGGTATCAGTCAGGAGAAGGGTACAAAAGAATTTCCAAGGCATTAGATATTCCATGGAACACAGTGAAGACAGTCATCACCAAGTGGAGAATATATGGCACAGCAGTAACATTACCAAGAACTGGACTTCCCTCCAAAATTGATCAAAAGACAAGAAGAAAACTGGTAAGGGAGGCTGCCAAGAGGCCTACAGTAACATTAAAGGAGCTGCAATCTGGCAAGTACTGTGTTTTTATGTTTTTCATAATAAATTGTCTATAGAGGATAATGCGCTAGGCCAGTGCGCCCTTGTTTTTGTGTCTTTGTTTAGTGTGTCTGGACCCTAGCCTATCAAGGGCAGCAAGGCAGCATATTATCTGAATACTATAAGCATCTAGCTTGGATCATCATTTGGGATAAGCCCCCTCTCTTTAAGCGCAGGAATAAGTTGTTTTCTGGAATCACCAATCATTGTGCTGGGCTACTGTGAGTGACCCTGGTACCACATGAATATGTGACTGATCACAGCAATCAAATGGAACAGTAATAAACAATGCTGTCATTGTTTACTACTGTGTGAGCTCTGTGACCTGTACCATGTG
Source organism: Glandirana rugosa (assembly GCA_018402905.1). Classification (NCBI taxonomy): domain Eukaryota; kingdom Metazoa; phylum Chordata; class Amphibia; order Anura; family Ranidae; genus Glandirana; species Glandirana rugosa. The sequence goes on from BLSH010509111.1 coordinate 1,501,499, forward strand.
ATAGCTGTGACTAATCACAGTGTCACATTAGTACACAAGGTTGCATGAGTGAAACCTCTACAGTCTTTTACCAATTGCTTATTACATTGATTATCACTGTATTAAGCAATCACATCCTGATCACCACCCCCCGGGGTAGTATAATGTCACCATGGGAACAGTGCACTACTCTGGTGACAGTATGTAAAAATAAATAAATATATTAAAATTTTGTATTTCTTTTTTTATACATACCCTCACCAGTCAGTGTCCCTAATCACTGCCGTGTCAGTCACAGCGTCCCTGATCATCAGCACGCCAGTCATATTGTCCCTAATCACCGCCATACAAGTTACAGTATCCCTGATCACCTCCATACCAGTTATAGTGTGCCTAATCACTGCTACACCAGTTACAGTGTGCCTAATCACTGCCATGACAGTTACGATGTCCTTGATCACTGCCACACCAGTTACAGTGTCCCTAATTAACATCACATCATTGCCATTGCCACGGATCACAGCCACACCAGTCCTATTGTCTCCTAATAACCACCATGCCAGTTATAGTGTCACTGATCACTGCCACACCAGTCATATTGTTAATAATCACGGTCACTACGGCTTTCAGACAATACATTGGAGTGTTTTCTTTCTAAAATGGGGTAATTTTGTTGGTGTTTCCACTTTCCTGGTGCTCCAAGGTTTCCAAAATTATGATAGGTAGTCCAGAAGTTCGATTTTGTGGCTAGACAGTAAAAAAGTCTCACGTATATTGTATCTCCATATTTAGGAGTAGCATAATGTGTTTGGGGTGGGATTATAAGTATGCCTATGCTATGTGTGAGCAATAACTTGTTTAAATGACAACTTTGTGGAAATTTTTTTTTTTTTAAATTTTCCAATTGTGACAAAAGATTAAAAAGCTCACAATGGCTCTCACTAAATACCTTGGATTGTCTACTTTCCAAAAATTGTCATTTGTTGGTATTTGTACTAAATACCTATAGAAGAGTAGACTGCAGATAAATAGGTACAAGCTTATGTAGGGTAGGAGGATTTGTTTCGTCTCTGTGTATCACCTGAGGACAGTCACTTCACTGGGTTTATATAAGGGATTACAACCACTTTAAGGCTAGGTTCACACAAGTGCAGTGCGATTTTGACCCGATTTTTAAAACGTTTTTGAATGAGTGTTTTACTACTGCGACTCACCCCTGCTGTCAGGCAGTAAGGATGAGTCATTGCTTGTTAAGGAGCCAGCACCTTTCCATGGGCGTCCGCAGGTAGGGGCCCCCCCCCCGGAATTAGGGATCGTATCGGGGGTTCCCCACTTTGTCCTTATCCTAGCACCGATGGCGGGCCCTGCTCACACCTGTACACAGTTTAGCAGGGCCGGTGACAGCTGGTGCGAGGAGCGGGACAGTGACCAGGCCTCAAGGGGTGGTCAGGATGACATCACCCGGTCTACATAGTATGAGCGAGCAGCCCAGGAGATGGAAATGAAAGTGGCAGATGTCAGGAGCAGCAGGTACAGCGTCCCCAGCACCTCCCAGAGCCTGAACCTTGGACTCCTTAAACCTCCTCACCGCTCCCAGGCCCGGAAGACAGACTAACCGGGGGCTTAGAGAACAAGGATAGGCAGGAAATGCAAGTAGCCAGGGACCGCTCCATGTCACATCATAGATCCGATAGAAGGAACAGAGCATCTCCTGTCCTCACCCAGAATGAAAACAGGTCTTGCCAGCTGCTTGCCATCATGGACATTCTACTGGCATGCAGGGTACTGTACTGAGCATTAGACACACCATAGGGGTACTAGAGGGACTGCAGACAGGGCTAGGGGTCTCTCTCTCTGATCCCCCTCTCTCTCTCACCCCTCTCTGTTACCCCCTCTGTCTCTCTGTCACCCCCATCTCTCTCTGTCACCCCACCCCCCACATTTATGCAGTCTCTTACAGTCTCTTGTGCCATGTCCACAATCTTACAGTCTCTTGTGCCATGTACACAGTCTCTAACCGTCTCCTGTACCATGTCCACAGTCTCTGACCGTCTCCTGTACCATGTCCACAGTCTCTGACCATCTCCTGTACCATGTCTGCAGTCTATCACCATCTCCATTACTACGTCTGCAGTCTCTGACCCTCTCCTGTACTACGTCTGCAGTTTCTGACTGTGATAATGTGATAATGGCATTGTCGAAAAGGGGCAGAGCATGGGTGACCTTAAAATGATGCCCCCCCTGAAAAAAGGTCTGCGGATGCCCATGCACCTTTCATATCTGGAACAGATTTTGAAGGTGACTCCACGCAAAAAACAAAAATAAAAAATGTGTGTGCCCCCCCCCCCAAAATCTATACCAGGCCCTTCAGTCTGCTATGGATTTTAAGGGGACCAAGGAAAGGGGGGAGGGGTGATGGGGCACCCCCTCCTCCCTCCTGAATCATACCAGGCCACATGCCCTCAACATGGGGGGGGCACTTTGCCGGGGGGGGGCAAGGGCCTGTTCCTCACAACCCTGGCCCGGTGGTTGTGTGGGTGCAGGGGGTGACTTATCAGAATCTAGAAGCCTCCTTTAACAAGACCTCACACATGTTTTCTTGGCAGGGAGGCCCCCTTCAAGATCCATACCAGACCCAAAGGGTCTGGTGTGAATTGTTTATTTTAGTCAATTTTTATGCCAGCTCTTTTGTTTAAATTCTGTTGCCAGCGGGCACCCACCAATGACAGCAGGGATGACTCGCCGTTGTTAGAATGCTGGCAGGTGCCAGCTCCTTAACAACTGTTGACTCTTTCCTGCTGCTAACAGCAGGAATGAGTCACTGGTTGTTAGGACGCTGGCAAGTGCCAGCTCATTAACAACTGATGACTCATCCCTGCTGATGGCAGCAAGTGAAGAGTAATGATGCCTGCTCCTAAAAACCAGCAAAAAAAAAAATCACACACAAAAATGCATCATAAAAAGGCATGTAAGGCCCTTCTTTTGAAGTCTATAGACCAAAAAAATTGCACTGCATCACATCAAAGTAGCACAGGATCCTTCCCCAATGCGATTCAGTGCGACCCAAGTCACATCTGAAATTGCATCGGTATGCATAGGCCTAAGTAAATTGCAATATACTCATTAAATATTGAGCAGGATTGGCAAGCAGGTTTGAAAAACGTGCTCTATATTGTATCTCTTAAGTGTGAGGGGAGAGCTTGTTGGGAAATTAGGTACGAAGGTATTCCTCTATAGACTTACCAGAAGACTTAAAACAGTATTTTATTTTTAATCTAATGTATATATTTAGTGTATCTGCATAAAATATACAGTATATAATACCTAAAGAACAATCCTTATTTTATATTCAGCCTTTATAAGTTGGATAAAACAGCAAAAAGAACGCAACTCAAACAAGGCTTAAGCTTTAGGCTGAGTTCGCACTGATGCGATTGGATGCAGGTTTCGCCGCATCCAATTCGCATGTCAGGAGATTTTGACCGACTCTCTATGGAGCCGGTTCACACATCTCCGGAGCGGCCCTGGTGCAAATTGCACAGGAGTCCTGTGTGCCTTCTGGTCCATTTCAGGTCCGAATTCAGCCAAAAATGCAGAAATCGGACCTGAAATGGCGAATGGGGACACACCGGACCCCTGCTGTGAGCCACACCATGCTGCAATGTGAACCCAGCCTTAAAAAGCAACATAGATAGATATTGCCTATGCACAGGTTCTATTTTCCATCAATAGTATTCCTGAAAATTCTAAGTATCTGAAAGCTCCTACAAGGAAGATACATTTAAAATGTATGTTACTAAAAGAAATGATCTGTTATGACAAATTGCACTTATGGAATTTTATAATCAATAGAAGCAGACTCTCTGTCTCTACAGATCATTAGAAATATTCCTAATATTATTTGCCAAGATGATCTTCCTGTATTGATATTGCAATGTCTAAATTATCTAGTGAGACTCCTTGTTATTAATCTTGCTTTGTTTAATACTGTCCTGTGGTTATGTTAAAATCTATTATCTTTTTTTTTTTTAGTCTGTTCTTCGATTTAACAGGCTTGACAATGCACTCAAATACATATAAAGCTATATCACTGGCCTTACTTTGCAGGCCACTTATAAAATATGCTTGTACATGCTGCAGCCTCCAGTGGAATTATCGTGTGAGGAATTCTGGGAAATAACATGGAAAATCTTACTTTTTTTGTTCCAAAATATCTAAAAATATTTCCCAGAAATACTGCCTTATGTAACCTCTAGATTTCAGATGAGAATGAAACCATCTGCACTCACAATCAGGGATCTTAAAAGTGAAGACACAGAAGTTAAATGTTTGTCTCCATCAGTCATATGGTATAGATCTACAATTTTACACAGTGATTTGCCTAATTACCAGTGTGCTTAGAGGGATTGTTCACTTTTACTCAGAAAAAAATAAATAAATATGGATCTCAACTGTGACCCAAGGGAAGCTAATAGCACATTACACCTGTTACAAAATAAGTGCTATGGCAGCTGTCCATGATGATATAATGACATTTTATGAGCACTATTACACTGGGATGCTTGTGTAAACAACAGCGGGACTACATTTCATACTGCTTGCAAAGGATGGTGAAGGGGAGGGGGAGTGACCACTCCTTATTGCTACATAGCACATTAGGGTTATAAGGGCTACTTTTGCAGATGACGAAAAAAAATCATGTCATCCAGTGTTGTCAGATTTGTGCATCACATAGTTTTAAACCCTTCCCATCTGGCCTGGCATCCCTTTTAAAAGTTCTTAATGCTCAGGGAGAAGGATTAGCGATCAGGTGACCACTGTGATAAGTTGTCACAGTGGTCACATGGTCAGAAGCCAGACCCATCGGCAGCTCAGTTTTTGTGTTGGGAGCGCCCTCCCAGCACTTAAACATTGCTCACCCAGTGACACGTGTGTGGAACGTGGATGTTAAAGCCCGGATTTTTGCCGCAGCCCATATTGGTTACTGGGGAGTTACAGGGTAAAGCAAAATATTGCATTTTTTGAATGAAAGCTATTTAATATAAATTGTACAATGACAATGTTCCCCATTAAAGAAGGACTCCAGTCTGAAATACACGATATCGCAGTACAAATAAACATCACACTATGAAGTGGAGGGGAGGGGGATTAGATCTTGCATTGATTTATCACCTCCTCGGTGCCGGTTTTAAACCTCAAAGGCCGCATGCAGTTGCAGGGCAGTTGTGTTGTGGCCCCATTAAACTGACTGGATCAGTTTCAGCAGTGGTACTGACCAACTAATGTTGCAGGATGTTTAACCTTGGCCATGAAGCACGGCATCGCAGCCACAGCATGTGTACAGCCCTAAACACCTGTGGCTGTTTCAGCAGGGATCAGGCAAATTTCGATCCATGTATGGGCAGCCTGTCGGGTTTTTCCTGATTGTTCACTGCCGCCAGCAACACTAATCAGTGTATTCTGACCCTGGGGTAGTCTGGGCGCAGAGTTGTGGATGGCTTTGTAAGTTGTCTGCATTTCAAACTTTATTTGTTGGGTTGAATGGAAGCCAATGAAGGGATTGGCAGAGGGAGTAGCAGACACTAAATGGTTGGGTAAGGTGGATGGACCTGGCAGCAGCATTCATGGTGGACTAAAAGGGGATAGCCTCTGTAAAGGTAATCCAACAAAGAAGTAGTTGCAGTAGTCGAGGGGAGAGATAACCAGGGAGTGAATTAGAAGCTTTGCAGTGTCATTGGTTAGGAAGGGGTGTATTTTGAAGATGTTACAGAATGGGGTGGCAAGATTTGGACACTGATGGGATGTGGGGCAGAAAGGAGTGTCCAGGATTACATCTATTACCCTGACATGCCTGGACATGCTGATAGCCGTGCTATGGATCTTGACAGAGAAGTCAGGGGAAGGGGCATACGGGTGAGGAAATATTATGAGCTCAGTTTTGGATAGATTGAGTTTGAGGAAGTGATGTGACATTCAGACTGATATGTCTGTCAGTAAATTAGTGATGTGTGAGGAGACTAATGGAGTGAGCTGAGGGGTAGAAAGATTGATTTGGGTGTCAGCAGCATAGAAATGTTATAGTTGACCCAGGGAGGAGGTGCAGATTGAGAATAGGAGAAGTCCAAGAACAGAACCTTAGGGGACCCCAACAGAAAAAAGAGGAGGGGAGGAGGGGATAGAATTGTAAGTGACACTGAAGGTGCAGTGGGATAGGTAGGAAAAGAACCAACAAAGAGTACAGCAATGGAGACCAAAAGGAATGGAGTTTTTTTGAGGAAGAGGGGGTGGTCAACTGTATTGAAGGCAGCAGAGAGGTCCAAGAGTCGGAGTATAAGATAGTGATCATTGATTTTAGCCATTAGTAAATTGTGAGTTTTAGGAGAGCAGCTTCTGTGGAGTGTTGAGGGCAAAATCCAGACTGAAGGGGATCAAGAAGGTTATTCTCAGTGAGGTGGTAGCAGGGAACAAGGAGGTGGCAGGTGGGCATTAGAAAAAAGTTCAGCAACCTCGTCTCTAGTAGCAGGATTAAATGAGGAAAGTACTAAGTTTGTGGACATGGAGTGCATGTGTATTGTAAAACGAGGAGCATTTAAAATCAACATATGTAACAATTTTTCACTTTCTTTTTTAAATGGGAGAGCTGTTGATATACAAACCCAGCATCCTAAACCCTTTAAGACTATGTGTCTGCATTCATGCCTTCCATCCTGGTTATTGACAACCAAGATGAACAGAGGGAAAATTCACACTACAAACGTGAGAACTGAACTTTATGTTAAATTTTGCAGTAAGGGCTGTGTTATAGTTTGTTTCTGAAATGGAGCAGGAAACATTCCTGGATTGCGCAAGCACTGTAATTCCTAAATTAAGAATGACATGATATGTTTACATGTACAGTAGCTAATTAATCGTAACTTAAACTAGATGCATGAAAATATTCAAACAATCTGACCAACGATGGCTCGTCATGAGTTGCTTTCTTCCCATGAAGCAGCACTGGCTGGTGTTTATGCTACAGTTGGCAAAGGCAAGTCCATATTAGGAAAGACTGAAATCTCTGTGTATAAAGTACCCATCCTCCCTTCTCATTGCAAAAGTTTCCAGCCCAAACGTATGTAGGTGGGAGAGTGGGAGCTCGGGAATGTGAACTTGATCCAACACTGATCAGTGAGGCAGCAAACCCTCATTGTTCTTGGGATACCACACATAACTCTGCTTTAGTAGGGATAAGCACTGTCTTTCGCGTATAACACAGCTTTTGTGTTGAACAGCACTCTCTAAAAATACAAAGCTATTACAAAACGTCGCAGACATTTCAAAACAGGGAAAGTCCTTGCTGCACAGACTTGCTTAATATTAAGTATTTTTTATAGCACTGTACATTACAAAGGCACAATAAAAAAGCAAGCTGTTCTACATAATTATGTCTGCTATGCAAAAGTACTCTGACATTACAAGTACCACATCACATGGCGGTGTCTGGCTCAGGGGACGTGAATTGGTGACAAGGAATATAAGATTTCTACAGCTCCCCATAGAAAGAGATACCACATATTAAATGAAAGATGAAGGAGGATAAAACAAGGAAGTATTGATCTTTGGAGGTGAAGTGGGAGTATATAGAGTATCCTCATAGCAGGATGTACAAATCCAGCCCACACACACCCTCACATTTAGACCTTTGAAGTGAAATGATCTGGAACCTTTCATGATAAAAAAAACTATGTATAAGGAGAGATGATGACTTGGACTATTAACTTAACAAGGTACCTTAAACTAGAAACAAAGAAAAGAAAACCGCTTGTGCTACAGCAAAAACACATTTTGTCGTATGATCCACCATAGGCATACAAACATGGAAATAAAGAGGTCTAAATATGCCTAGTCACACGAGAAAGTCAGAGGATTAACAATGAGGCTGAGTTACTAAAGCAACTGAGATTCTTCATTCAAGGCAATGTACAACAAAACATATTGAAACTTTTTTTGACTGTATAAGTTAAACATGCATTCTATAAATACCAGATATGATGTAAAACAATGTTAAGGAAAATTATATTTTGAAACGAAATTATTAGTATGCCTTGTTTTTTCTTTTTATTTCTTTCAATAATTAATTATTGTTGTTAAGGTATTTTTTTTACCAGGGGTGTCCAACTGGAGGACCATGGGCTGCATGCTGCCCATGGAACCCCCTTTTGCATCCTACAAGGTCCTGGCTTCATAATTGTTAGTCCCAGATCCTTCAGGATAGTTCTGGGATTGTGGACACTATAGCACAGTTTCTGCATTGCAGGGGTTCTGCAGAGCGGCAGCAGGGTGCTCACTCAGTTTCCACTGTCATTGACACCCATGTTGAGAGCCATTAGAGCTGCTACTGACACCAAAGATAAGCATTATGAAGTTGCTACTGACACTAATGAACCCAGAAACCTTTGCGCAGCCATGTCTGTGGCAGCATCCTGCTTTCATACAGGCTGGTGTGAGAGGGGGAAACAGTGAGCAGAGAGCACCCCTGAGAAGGTTCCTAAAATGCGGTTATCCCTATTATGTGTAGGTCTGCCTTTTGTTTTATTAAAATATGTATGGCTGTTGACTGATATTTGTGTTTAGGAAACTGTTTAGATGTGACCCTCCACTTGACTTGTGAACACTAATGTGAACACTTATGTTTGACAAAAATACTACTCACTTTGACTAATCCAATGGGACCATAAATTGATCATATCCATGACAAAACAGCACACCGGCCTTGTGCAAAACCTCCAATAAAAACTGTATTAGTAAATCCTTCTTACAATCAGAAGTGTGTTTAAAAGCAAAAGTGTATTAAACATGGTATACATTCAAATGGATAGAATTTCAGTACACTGGATATAGATGAACTATAGGACTCATTAGGTCACCCTCTATAGTCAACTGTAGTCAATATTTTTTTTCTTCTCTCACTCTCTCGCTCTCTCTCTCTCAGTATATATATATATATATATATATATATATATATATATACACACAGTATCTCACAAAAGTGAGTACACCCCTCACATTTTTGTAAATATTTGATTATATCTTTTCATGTGACAACACTGAAGAAATTACACTTTGCTACAATGTAAAATAGTGATCGCACAGCTTGTATAACAGTGTAAATTTGCTGTCCCCTCAAAATAACTCAACACACTGCCATTAATGTCTAAACCGCTGGCTACAAAAATGAGTACACCCTAAGTGAAAATGTCCAAATTGGGCCCAATTAGCCATTTTCCCTCCCTGGTGTCATATGACTCGTTAGTGTTACAAGGTCTCAGGTGTGAATGGGGAGCAGGTGTGTTAAATTTGGTGTTATTGCTCTCATTCTGGTCAAAGGAAGTTCAACATGGCACCCCATGGCAAAGAACTCTCTGAGGATGTGAAAAAATAATTGTTGCTCTGCATAAAGATGGCCTAGACTATAAGAAGATTGCCAAGACCCTAAAACTGAGCTGCAGCACGGTGGCCAAGACCATACAGCGGTTTAACAGGAGACTGGGCCGCAGGGCAGTATTCCAACATAATAACAACCCCAAACACACCTCCAAGACGACCACTGCCTTGCTAAAGAAGCTGATGGACTGGTCAAGCATGTCTTCAGACCTAAACCCCATTGAGCATCTGTGGGGCATCCTCAAACAGAAGATGGATGACTGTATAGGTGCATAACATATTGATTTTATCATTTTGACCATAGTTCTTTAATAGTACTGATAAGACGACCACAATTTTATCTTTTTTTTTTGTTTTGTAGTATGGATTTGACCTAAACAAAAATCTCATGCTATAAGTAGGTATCAGGAAAGGACCTTGCCACCTGGACAATTAAATGTCAGGGAAGAAAATCCCAGAAAGTTGTAGGCATAGCCTTAAAGGAATATGGAGAACAGCAGCTGTCAGGCACTTGATGTAAGAAACTAGGTTCAGGAAGCCTATGGCTACAAATCTCCAAGGAATCTCCTGGTTGCTTTGAGGGCTGAGGAAAAAAGGCGCACTAATCTAGCACCACAAAAACATGGTGAGCAGGAAAATTCCAATCAGTTTAGTTGTCGGTAAGCAAAAGTTTACATTGCTGTTTGGACAGGAGGAGATTATAATCTGTCATGCTGTCTTTGTTAGAGGAGAAGAGAATCCCCACATAATAGATCTAGCCATAGGCCTACAGAACTTTTGGTAAAAGCCTAACTATTGGGTAGACAAATGGCTGGGTCAGAGGAGGCTTCCTGGGAATCTGAATACTGAAATTGTCTTTGCCAGTGTATCATGCGCTTGGTGTTATGTATGGCTTACCTATGTTGGAGTTGGTAAGTCTTTGAAGTCCTTCCCAGAAGGAAAGGAGACATGCACCCATTTTACTGATTAGGTCAGAGTGGGTCTGGTCACTTTCCTAAGCAGTGAGTAGAAACATTTAAGAACAGGAGAGAGGGAGAGGACAACAATTAAGGTTCATTGTGCACCTCTTCTAGAAGGCAGAATAAATGAAAGTTCCAAAAGTCTCTTTTGTAATTGTACCCCTTTGCCACCAGAAAGTGAGGTAAACTTTTGCGAGGAAGGCTTTCTAGTAGCGCGGGTGGGCTTATAGGGGGAAAGTTTGCCATTACCAGATGAACCTGCAGTAGATGATCTGCAGAAAAGATCAGATCTAATCTGCAAAGTAGGGAATATCTATTCCATTGGGAATTTTGATCTTGGACGGTGTCTAAACTCCCTTCCCTTAGTAGCTGCCTAAATGTTATTCACTGAGGGACTTGCCAAAGAGAAGCTCGCCATTAAAGGGCATGCGCAAAAGGCACCTTTCCCACACTGGATCAGCCACCCGAACGTTAAGCCATAAGATTGTGCAAAAATATTTTGGACATCTGACAAATCACATTCTCTCTGGTATCTGTACAGAATTGTAAGACTGAGGGCAAGAGCTGAAACCTTTCAAGAACCTTTAGTCAGCCCAATTAGCCATAGTGTGGGCAATCGCTAAAAAGGCAATGGCTGGCATTAGGGCAAGGCCTCCCAGTATAGGAAGATTTTGGAAGAGTCTTCAATCCACTGAATCTTTAAAGGAGGGGGTACCCTCAATAGAAATGATGGACTGAGCATTCAGTGCAACAACAGATCCATAGTGGGGACAGACCATTTTTAGTTAAATTCTGCATTCACAGGATACAAGGCTTCAAAGTTGTCAGAAGTGGGGAAACAACCTCTCTGATTTTGGCCAATCATTGTACTGTATAAGGCCCAACTTACCTGATCCAGAGTAGTAAAGGGCTTTCTACAAAAGGCCCTCTTTTTTGTGCATTTTTGAACATGTTGGGCTGTACAGCACTAGGCATATCTATATAGAGACTAGTATACACAACCTCAATCAATGAGTTAACAGTAGACAGCATATGACAAGAGGTCAAGGAAGCCACTTTCCTAAATTGTAGTGACAAGAAATCTATAGACGCCTCTGCCCGAATGTCCACATTGCACTTGTTTTCTGCCACAGTACGTGTGCCAGGCAATTCTGGATTTAGACCATGATTATAGTCACGGGAAAGTGAGGAGTGGCTGATGTGGCTGATAACTCTCACTAATTTCAGAAGTAGCGATAGTCTCTGGAAGAAATCAGACATAATGGAAGCAAATTCTGTCCTTAACAGGTCACATGTTGTGCATCCGTCGTGATTACCATCCAGAGGAGGGGGAGAAAGGACTTCTTGGCCCTTAGAGAAGGAGACCAGAGTGACCAGAGGAGAGAGGCCTTCTTCACATGGTCCAGACAAATCAGGTTGTCCAGGGAAGTGGGCTACCTGTCTCATCTGTATAGGATTTCCCTCTGTAGAATACTTGTATGGAATTCTGCATATGGAACCTCCACGAAGGTGTACACCATGAGACCCAGCATCTGCATGCAAACAGGAAGGACCAATTGAATAGGAGCAGTCGGGAACTCTGTTTGAAGCCTGCAGAGCTTGTCCAGCGGAAAAAACATCTTGGCTGCGCAGAATCGAATATCAGTCCCAGATACTCCAGCTTGCTGGCCAGGGACAGGGCAGATATTTTGAGATGCAAGATTCATCCGAAGTGTTGCAAAGAGCGTATTGTAATCTTGGCGCTGTCCATCAAGGCCAAGCAAGTCTCTGCTCACAGTCGTCCAGATAGCCAATTCCCTGTTGTCTCAGTAAAGCAAGGACTGGGGCCAAAACCTTGGTAAACATCCAGGAAGTGGAGGCCAGATCAAAGAAAAGCACCATAAATTGATTATGTGCATCTCCAACTGCAAAGCACAAGAAACGCGGATGTCCCTCGCAGATGGGAATGTGCAGGTATGCATCCTTGATGTCTATAGAAGCCAGGTAATCCCTCTGATGAAGGAATACCACCACTGAGCAAATGGATTCCATCTAGAACCTTTGTACCCACGCAAAAGAATTCAAGTTATGAGGTCCAGAATCGGGCGGAATTCCATTCTTCTTTGGCATTGTGAACAGGTTGGAGCAAAAGCCCTGGAACCGTTCCAGGTCAAGCATAGGAACAATCACTACCTAAAGAAGTAGGTCGGGCACAGGGGAAGATGAAGATTGGAGGGAAAAAATTTCTCCCACTTGTCGGAAATGAGGGAGGCCTGAAAACCAGTGAAGGTGACCCCCCTCCCCCACCCTGGAAATGAGTGAAGGCACACCTTCATGCTGAGGAGGACTTATCCATGATGGGCTTATGGGAAGAGGAATGCTTGCCACTGCGCAGGGGGGGGGGGGCCTTGAAAGGTTTGAAGCCTTTGTCAGAAGAGCCAGGGGAACAAAAAATCCTCTCATGAGCCATGAGCAAAGACATGGACTTCAGATGTGATTCTTTACTCTTCTTGGCCTGTGGGAGGAAGTTACTCATACCACCCCGTAATAAGGCATTCACCCTGGTAAGGCAGGTCCAACAGCCTGGTGCCACTATCTAGTGGTCAACACTTCCCACAGAACCTTTGCCCATTTGGTCGGCATCTGCAACACCAGGGCCATCTCCAACATAAGACATAACACTGACCCAGTAATGGTAAACAAAGAACGTGTGGTCGAAGGATCCTTAAAAGAGGGGGATTCCTCCAACGGAATAATAGTGGCTTTGTTTAGCCTAGAAATTTGGGTATCCATTTCTTCAACCCTTCCACACTCAAAAGGGTAACATACTAGCATTTAAGGAGCACAATAGGCTGCTTCTGATGTTCCCAATCCTTGTAAATGAATTTGTGAAAGTACACGGGGTAAGGAAAAATCTTAATGGACCTAGCCAGTTTGTGCATACCAAAAGGGACAGACACCACATCAGCCACCCCAATGGAGTGCTCAATTTTAATTTTCTCTTGCATAGTAGTAATCAGTGTTGTGACTAACACCTTTTACCTCTTGGCTGCAGAGGCAGAGGACTCATTCTCACGATTCACAGAGGCAGAGCACGACTCAGGCTCAGATTTATCCATATATGAGTGCAAAGGCAGAGGACCCTTCTTCCTCACCTAGTACCCAAATGCTGTCTCCAACGCTGGGAAAAAAATGATTCCAGGGCCACCCACAGTGCGCCTAGGGAAACAAAAGGACTAGAGATACTGGCTGCCTCCAAAAAGGTAACAAAAAAGGAAATATGCTCCAGAGACTTTATGGAATAGCCCAGCCAGGCGAGGCAACAATGCAATCGGGACCCTATGGAAGGACGAGGTGTGGAAAGGACACTCAAGGCCTACCCAGCAGAGAGGGAGGTACTCCAGGGACGACTCACCATCTGACTGCCAAGGGAAGCAGGATTCCACCAATGTGCTGATGCCGATCGCTGTACCTCAGGAGAGCATGCCATAAACAGTCCCAGGGACTGCCTAAGTATCAGCCTGACAGTAGTGGAAAAACAAGATTGCCGCTGCCACATGGCTACATAAAAATGTCCAGTGACATCTACAGCTGGCTCCCATACAGTACTTATGAAAGGTTTGCAGCAAAATGGATGCCTTTCCTGTTTCCCAAAACATAGCCTCTGGAAACATAGGCAAAATGGCCACCCAGGCTCAGGGAAAATGGGCGCCAGCTGCATCAAAGCACATGTGGGTAACAACAGAGTCTTCAGGACCCCAGGTGGGGGGCCTCACAAGGAAGCCCCACCAAGAGAAGGTAAAACCCCCCCCACCCAGGGATGCCCCAGGGGAGACCTGGGTTGCCCAGATTCCAGGACTGTAAGATAGGAGGGGGTAGCCCAGACAGAGGGATTAGAAGGGGTACCAGAGGCCGGGGGGAGGAGGGGATCCTACAGGACTGACCACCCCAGGGAGTACCCGTGCCCGACACCACATCATGAAAGGAGGGAGGCATCTAACCCCCCATTTGATACTTCCGATCAAGCAGATTGTATGGGCAAGGGTCCCAAAACAGATACTCCTCTTTACTGAAGTGGGGGGGGGCTGTCAGCCAGGGTAGCGATGTGACATGGACTGAGGGTGCCCAGTCATATGTATTCCACGGGATGGTTAACACAGGCTTTTTATTCCTCATAACTGGGTTATACGGTGCCTTGAAAAAGTATTTATACCCTTTGAAATTTTCCATGTTTTGTCATGTTAAAACCAAAAACGTAAATGTATTTTATTGGGATTTTATGCGATAGACCAGCACAAAGTGTCACATAATTCTGAAATGGAAGGAAAATGATAAATGGTTTTCAAAGTTTTTTACAAATAAATATCAAAAAAGTGTGGCGTGCATTTGTATTCAGCCCCCTGAGTCAATACTTTGTACACCACCTTCCACTTCAATTACAGCTGAAAGTCTTTTTGGGTATGTCTCTACCAGCTTGGCACATCTAGAGAGTGACATTTTTGCCCATTCTTCTTTGCAAAATAGCTCACGCTCTGTCAGATTGGATGGAGATCGTCTGTGAACAGCAATTTTCAAGTCACAGATTCTTAGTTACATAGTTAGTCAAGTTGCATAGTTCTCAATTGGATTAAGGTCCTTGATCTAAACCATTCCATTGCAGCTCTGGCTGTATGTTTAGGATTGTTGCCCTGCTGGAAGGTGAACTTCCATCCCAGTTTCAAGTCTTTTGCAGACTCTAAGAGGTTTTCTTCTAAAATTTGCCCTGTATTTGGCTTCATCCATCTTCCCATCAACTCTGACCATCTTCCTTGTCCCTGCTGAAGAAAAGCATGCCCGCAACATGATGCTGCCAACACCATGTTTCACGGTGGGGATTGTGTGTTCAGGGTGATGTGCAGGGTTAGTTTCCCACCACACATAGCGTTTTGCTTTTAGGCCTTTTAAAAGTTCAATTTTGGTCTCATCTGATCAGGGCACCGTCTTCCACATGTTTGCTGTGTCCCCCACATGGCTTCTCGCAAACTGCAAACTGGACTTCTTATGGCTTTCTTTTAACAATGGCTTTCTTTTTGCCTCTCTTCCATAAAGGCCAGATTTGTGGAGTGCACAACCAATAGTTGTCCTGTGGACAGATTCGCCCACCTGAGCTGTGGATCTCTGCAGCTCCTCCAGATTTACCATGGGCCTCTTGGCTGCTCCTCTGATTAATGATCTCCTTACCCGGCCTGTCAGTTTAGGTGGATAACCATGTCTTGGTAGGTTTTCAGTTGTGCCATATTCTTTCCATTTTCGGATGATGGATCGAACAGTGCTCCGTGAGAGGTTCAAAGCTTGGGATATTTTTTTTATAAACAAATCCTGTTTTAAACTGCTCCACAACTTTATCCCTGACCTGTCTGGTGTGTTCCTTGACCTTCATTATGCTATTTTTTTCACCAAGGTTCTCTAACAAACCTCTGAGGGCTTCACAGAACAGCTGTATTAATACTGAGATTAAATTACACACAGGTGGACTCTATTTACTAATTAGAAGGCAAATGGTTCCACTAGATGTTAGTTAGGGGTATAAGAGTAAAGGGGGCTGAATACAAATGCATGCTACACTTTTCAGATGTTTGTAAAATATTTTGAAAACCATGTATAATTTCCCTTTCACTTCACAATTATGTGGAACTTTGTGTTGGTCTATCACATTAAATCCCAATAAAATAAATTTACGTTTTTGGTTGTAACATGACAAAATATGGACAATTTCAAGGGGTATGAACACTTTTTTCAAGGCACTGTATTAGGGTTGCCATATTTACCAAATGAATACAAGTCACCTTACTGACCATTCCTACTTTTAACCACACTGACAATACCAAATCCTCATTTGTAGCCAAAATCACCAAACACCAATATAGCTGCACAGTAGGTAGGAAACCCAGCCTGAGAGATGACTGCTGCACATGCATGACTGGCTTCAGCACCACCATGTTTGGGGGTTGCACCTGTGATTTTTACTGGTGATATCCCTAACATGGATACCCAGCAATGAAAAGATAGTGATAAACTCCGAGGTTTTGTTAGGATTGTGAAGGACCTGAAGCATCCTTTGACAATATGAGGAGCAAAAAGATGAGGTATGCAAAGCGTGCTGCAGTGAAGGTTAGTATAGGGTATGGTTAAATAAAGCCTGAGCCTACTCTGCTCTGGGTCAAAACAACAGTGCAAATGTACAGAAAGTATGGAGCAGGAATGTGTAACACGTGGAGTGCAGGGGTTAAGAATTTGTAACGCAGAGTGTGCGGAGCAAGTAACAGGGGTCAGGGTTAGAAGTATATAATGCACAGAATGCAGTGGTCAGGAGTATATAATACACAGAGTGCAGGGATCAGGAGTGACAGAGTGCAGGGGTCAGATGTAAGAAACACAAAGTGCAGGTGGCAAGAGTAAGTAGCACACAGAATACAAGAATTAGGAGTAAGTAACACACAGAGTGCAGAGGTCAGGAGTAAGTAACGACACGTACCACAGTCAGGAGTACATGAACTGGTCCTGAGAGTAGTGATAAATGACTCAATCTCTGAATAGTTTAAGGTTGTGAGTGGTGTGCCCCAGGGTTCTGTCCTACAGACAATGCTGTTCAATATGTTTATTAACGATACAGAGTTTGGAATCATATGCTCAAATTCAGCTGATGATACCAAATTAGGCATGGAAATACCCTCAGCACAGGAAATAGCATCTTTTCAGGAAGACCTTGACAAAAAAAGAGGGTTGGACAGCGACATGGCAGATGAGGTTCAATATTTAGAGGGGCTCCTCTGGGAGAATCAGTGATGGTAAAGGATATGGGGGTTCTACTTCTGGCATCCCCCAAATAGACATTAAAGACCTTCGCATGGAGAGCCCATTCCCCCTCTTCTCAGGAAAACATCTGTTGATGACGAAGCTCATAGGGTGTACGGCGTGCTGACGACACCACGTGTTGTTTTTCCCGGAAGGACGGGCATACGAACTCTGGCCGGTGGTAATGTTTTTACTTGAGCGAATTGAAGCAATTTTAACTGTAAGTGATTACTATTTTATTCAATAAATGTTTACATGGATTTACACTATGGAAGCCTTTATTCTTTTCCCATGAGGAGACACGTATGAGACACAGGATTCATCTCAACATCCGACGATCCCTCTGTTTTCTCCACACACCCTGGCTGGGTTAAGAAGCCACAGGCGAATCTGACCTCCAATAATTAAGAGGCCCATTCCTTTTGATAAGCGGACAACAGCTTAGGTGGTGGATTACTCACTGGGGGTGTAGCTTAACCTATTATTCTGCTGGATTTGAGGGGGCCCACTGCGGTGATATTACGCTGATCGGATACCAGAATTTTTATACATGGACTGTGTTTTTTTACAGATATCCAGCTCCCACTTCCTCTCCTGGGGCCGTAGAGCCAGAAGGAAGTTCACCTGTCCCCCTCCCGGCAATCTTCTGGGATATGTCACAGGTCCCAGAAGATTGGCCAGCCATTCACAGCCCTGCAGCATGGCTTGCACATACACAGTGCGCGCCCAGCTTTGAAGCCAAAGCCGGGCACCCACATATGATATGCGGTACCGCATGGAGGAGGGGAAGAGGAATGAGGCAGCGGGTGGCCACATCGCTGGACAGGAGCACAGGTGAATGTCTGACACTTTTTGTAGCTGCTGACTTTTAAAAGGGTGGAACTCACTATCTGAGCTGGTATATATGTATTTATGTTTATTAATGATAAAAAGTAAAAATGAAACTAATACTTGCAAGTTAGAGTAGTTATCTATAGCATTTCTACTATATAGTTACAGAGTTAGAGAATAAGTAAAAATTTAATATTTTTAATATCCTTTTGGACTGGCCCTTAAACACAGGTTTTATACTGAACATCCAGCTTTCCTGGCTCAAAGGCCATTGTTCATTGACTATCTTCATAGTCAATGGATCTCAAAAGAGAAGTATTGCTTCTCAAATAGTTAATTACCATGACTGATGCCTTTCCTAAATTTAAATCAACCAATTCTAGGACCAATAAGAGTAGCATACATTTTAGATCACTTATATTGATATTTATTAGTGGTGGTAAAAAGTGTATAGCTCCCCACTATCCACAATCACTGTACATTTTGTGCATTTTCTTGGTTGTTCTTCTGCAATGAAAGTTTCTTCTATAAGGTCAGCACAATTCAGAAAAAGCACATTTTTTTCATTTACACTCATTATTCCCCATCAGAAGTTACACTTCTACTGCTGTCAAGTCCCTGTAACTCTTTGTCAATCACTTGGAATTTTTCCCAAAGTCAGTGCCATTTTGCAAAACCTCAGCAATATATTTCAGTAAATTGTAATTGGTTTCTAATAGTACTCCACTTACAATCCCTAAATTCCAAATTGTCCTTAGCAATTCATCCTGCTTCCTAGTACCTTGATCCTGAAAGCCATTTTCCTGCATTCTCATGAAATATACCTTAAATTATAATATCATATCACTTAAGTTTAAGGAATATACACCAATCATCTGACATCTCTCCTATAAAAGGAAAGAGGTTTTAAAAAGACTGCCACCAAAATAATACTGTATAGTAAAGGGCTCCCTGCAAAGAGGACATTGAATAGGCACCTCTCCTGCTGCTTGTGCCACTATCCTATGCTGTTGTTAAGAGAAACCATCGGCTGGAGATCCGACAGAACCTAACGCTTCCAAGAGTGTGGATTTACTGCTTCCCCACTAGACACTGTGATCTATCCTGCTGCCCGTTACATCACTACAATAGGCAATATTGACATAGAAGCGGATTGAAACATCAAGCACAGTAGGAGACCAGGAATTTGACACTCTTGAAAGTGTTGGATTCTGCAGAATCTTCAGCTGCTAGTTTCTTTTCAATACCTTATTTACAAGGAGCTCTTTATTGTAAAATATTTTATTATTATTATTATTATTTATTTTAATGACAGAGTAACTTTAGGCAAATATATTGCCTCCTACCCACAACTTGATTTTTTTTAGTTTAATGTTAATTCAGATAGGACTGGATATACATTCCTTGAAGAGCCATTCAAGGGTGAATACTGCTGTGCAAGATGTGAGCTAGTTCTTTCTTTGGAAGCCCAGATCCTAGATCTAGAGATCAAGTGGCAACACTGCGAAGGCACAACAACCTGGAAATCAGTTTGGACATTACACAGCAGGTGCTGGCTGAGACCAGTATAGAGGAGGGGTAGGGATATGGAGGTGCAGGGTCCAGAGGTAGGAAGAGCCTTAGAGAGGCTAGTCCTGAGTTCTTGGATCCCAATAAATATTTCAAATTGCATGATGTTGGGGATATCAGCTCACGGGTGGCATTGCTGGTGCAGACTTCCTCCCCTAGCTGCAAGAGGAATGACTGATCTGCTGAGGAATAGGGGGCAGGGGTACAGGTAAGGTTAGGCAGATACTGGCGGTAGGAGACTCAATTATTAAAAATTCAGATAGGGCAATCTGTCACAAAAAGACTGTGATCTCCAAACGGTATGTTGTTTATCAGGTGCTCAGGTTCGGCACATCGTGGATCGGATGGACAGATTGTTGGCTGGGGATGGAGAGGACCCAGCTGTCATGGTGCACATTGGTACCAATGACAAAGTTAGAGGAAGATGGAGCATCCTAAAAAATTATTTCAGGCACTTAGGGAGCTATATTATGAAAAGGACCTCCATCCAGGGTGGTATTCTCAGAAATACTGCCTTTACCTCGAACCACTCCAGAGAGGCAACAGGAGATTAGGGAATCTAACAAGTGGCTGAGGAACTGGAAGGAGGTTTTTGGGTTCCTGGAGAACTGGGTGTAACATGAATGTAAGTGTAAGATAGTTTTGCCTTAGCGAGATGTGATGTGATCTATAGACGTAATGTAATTGTGGATGTAGTTTAATTCTGGGTAATTAAAAATATAGTATTCAATATCTGTCATGCACATCTGTTCTTTCATTAGCATTTGAAAAGGACAGAGCCAGCTCCAAGGATCGAGCTGACACCTAGGTGGCAAAAAAAGTTCCCATCAGGGTAAACATAAGATTGTCACCTTCTGCAGCTTCAAACGGAAGTCCTAGTCTTCTTGGCAGCAAGGACACACAGGGGGCATTCACCAGGCTCCACACTGTCTACAAACTTAAGAGATCAAAGGAATACATTTTATCTCTCATAAAAGCTAAAATATTAGCAGCAGAGAGATGAAAATAATTCCTTTTGATCGTACACGTGATGGGTTACAAATACATGTCAATCTGTATTTGTAGCATGGGTAGATTCCTAGAAAAACACACAAAACCGTTAGATGCCGCCTGGTTGCCGCAGGCAGACCGTAATTGGCACTGTCGCGATCGGAGCAATGCGCTGGTGTTTGAAATCCTATCCATGATCCAGTAATCAGCGCCTTTCTGGCCCAATTTGACGCTGGTCATTTTAGAACACGAAACAACCTGTGGGCTGGGACAGGAACACCCCCTGGGGTTGATTGGCCAGGGGCTAACGTCCAGCCCACATCCATATTTCAATAAATTGGGAAGCCTGAGATATGGACATGGTTCTCTCACAAAGCCAGTTCCAAAACTGGGGTGTCCCCTATGTTCCAGTATGCTTATATGAAAGGATAAACTTCTGTAAAGTTTATTTCTGTTTTTTTATCCCTTTTTAATTTCATAGCGAATTGATAATTGTATGTATTGTCTGTTTATCTTTTTGTATTTTTTGTAACTCCTTTTTCTTTGTATATATTTTATGCACTGCCCACTTTTGGGATATTAAATTATAAAATTAATAAGTGACTTCTGTGTACTCAGCTAGGGCTTATGTCTCTGGAAAGATTGGTGTTGTATTTAATGCCTAAGTGTTCGGTCTAAGCTACGTGCCAATCAGTATGCAATTGCTCTGAGTGTTGGCAGATTGCATGCAGATTGTGAGCTAACAGATCTGCCAAATGGAGATCTCTGTGTGTGTGGTGGCCCAGCAGACCAGTCTGCGGACAAACTGTTGGGTGGTGGCAGGCTATCGTTTATTGTGGGTCTGGTGTGGGGGTGTGTGGATAGTGGGAAGAGTGATTAGCACCGGGGTTTTAGCTTGCAGGATAGCTAGAGAAACCCTAGAAGTGTGTACTAATTGCTAGACTGCTCCCCAACCCTTAGAGTGCACCAGATTGTATGTAAGATTTGTATCTGCCTGCGTGTGGTCAGCCAGCTGGATTGGAGTGGAGTCTTCCTCTAGTGGTGGCCAAAGGTAGTGTGGGCTGTGAAAGTACAGCAATGTCTTACTGCTCAGTATAAGTTCCCCCTTATTCCATCATATACCTCCAGTCACGGGACCACGTCGCAGTTAGCTAGTCGCCGTGGGCATGCATAATCTGTGACACTGGGCTTACTTTTCAGTCAGTTACTGGCTCTATAGTAGGGACAGATTGCACCTAAATGGGGAGGGAGTAGTCTTGCTGGGGAAAGGATGGTCAAAAAGTTAGAGGAACTTTTAAACTAGGTTATGGGGGGAGGAAGCTTTTTCAGCTAGTAAACGAATGGCAGAACATGTGATTGTGGTCCTGGAGTACCTAAAACCAACACGCGTGAGCTGGCAGAATACAACTGCAGCCTTGGAACAAGCAGGGATAAAACAATATGCCCGTATAAAACTAAAAGGCATGTTCACTAAAAGAGTCCAGTGTACCAATTGGAGGAACTGGAACTACTGATGTATGAAGAGGATTTTGACTTTGTGGGAATAACAGAGATCTGATTTGAAAGTATACATGACTGGCTTGCGACAGTCCAGGGGTACTCTCTGTATTGAAGGGACAGGATAGGTAGAAGAGGGGGAGGAGTGTGCATGTACATTAACAGTGATTTGATGCTTAATATGAAGGTGACATTTCTAACTGGGCAATGGAAGGGTTGGAATCCTTGTGGCTGGAACTTTAAAGGGAAGAACAAAATAGGAAATTAGTGGGGGTATGCTATAGGCCCCCTACCCTGAAGGATAAAGAGGAGACTGATATCCTTCACAGTTAGAAATGGCAGCGAGGAAGGACAATGTAATCATCAATTATCATAATATCGACAGGGCAGATGGAATTGCATACTCTTCTAAGGCTCTACACTTCTTAAATGTCTTGAGGGACAATTTTATGTGTCAGTTGGCGGATGCCCCAACTAGAAACAAGGCTCTGCTAGATATACTAATCACAAACAACCCAGAGCTGATAGCGAATGTGGAAGTAAGGGATATCTTAGGAAACAGTGATCACAGGGCAATTATGTTCACTGAAAAGCACAGGAAAAGCAGACACAAGAGTAGGACAAATACATTAAATTTCAAACTGCGTTCCATACTTCATGACATTAAAAGGGAAGATAATCTATAAACAAAATACATTGAGGAAATGTGTGAATGAACATTTTAGCTAATGGCACTAGCCAGTGTATTCCAATGGACAATAAATATAAAAGAAATAAGGCTAAACCTGGATGGCTAAATCCAAGCGTAAAAAGACACATTAAAAAGAAATATAAGGCTGAGGGGGCACCATCAACATTCCAGCACTACTACAAATCCTGTCTGGATATCCACTTCAAGACCGCCCGCCGTCATATGACGGCGGCAGTTTGAAGTGGAATACCGTTGTTATGGTAGCAGATAGCTACCATAACCCCTGTATCATTTTTTTTCAGCCGGCGATTCCGCGTCAGATAAAAGTGGTCTTAGCGGCGGATTCGACGCAAGATCACTTTTATCAGCAGCGGGAGAGGTTCCCCCCCTCCCGCTGCTTTCCGGTCATCTCCGCAGCTTACCGGGCCCGCCGGCAGCGGCGGAGATGATCAGGTCCATCCCCCCAGTGTCCGTGAGCCGAGTGAGTGGCTGAAGCCGTTCACCCAGCTTCATAACATGGCTGGGCGGAAGCGACGTCACAAGTCACTTTCGCCCAATGGTCTTAAAGGGCCCATTTTTTTGTTCTTTGCAATGTAATTTTTTTTTTGCATTTAAGTGTAAATATGAGATCTGAAGTCTTTTTGACCCCAGATCTCATATTTAAGAGGTCCTGTCATGCTTTTTCTATTACAAGGAATGTTTACATTTCTTGTAATAGGACTAAAAGTGATCAAATTTTTTTTTAAAAAAAAAGAACAGTGTAAAAATAAAAATTAAAAAATAAAATAAATAATAAATAATTAAAAAAATTTTTTAAAGCGCCCTGTCCTTGCGAGCTTGCGCGCAGAAGCGATCGCATGCTTGAGTCCCGCCCACATATGAAAACGGTGCGCAAACCACACATGTGAGGTATCACCACGATCGTTCAAGCGAGAGCAATAATTGTAGAACTTAAAGGTCGCCAATGGAGATTTTTATGCTGCAAAACTGGTCGTCATTCCGCGAGCGGACGCAATTTTGAAGCATGACATGTTAGGTAACATTTTACTCGCCGTAACATTATCTTTCAAAATGTGGAAAAAATTGGCCTAACTTTACTGTTGTCTTATTTTTTAACTCAAAAAACTGAATTTTGTTTTTTAAAAAATCGCGCTTGTAAGACCACTGCGCAAATACGGTGTGACATAAAGTTTTGCAACGGTCGCCATTTTATTCTCTAGGGTGTTAGAAAAAAATATATATAATATTTGGAGGTTCTAAGTAATTTTACAGCAAAAAAAACCTGGTTTTAACTCGTAAGCACCAAACTCCAAAAAGAGGCCCGGTCTTAAAGTGGTTAAGTTCTTCCTGTCTGGAGATGTATTGCTCAAGGTGGAAGAGGTGATCTATTTATCTAGAGCAGTTTCGGATCATTCACCACTGGAACTTACAATTATGGTACTCAGGCCTGAAGGGGGACAGGTTTGGCAGATGAGTCCTTACTGGATGGTGGAACCAATGGTCCTCTACACCTGTATGGATAATATTTCTAAATATTGGCCTTAGAATGCACAGGGAGTCTCAGAACTAATCACTTGGGATGCATTTAAGGCTGTATTGAGGGGAGCTTATATTAAAAGAATTTCAGATCTTAAAAAAGCCAATAGGGTACAAGAATCTACTCTGGCCATGGAGTTGAGAAGGGCTGAGGATCAATACATACAGGATCCCTCCCCTTTTCAATACCGGCTATGGGAAAGGGCAAGACAGGCTTATGAGGTGGCCCTGATGGCAAAAACCTAAAAACGCTTACTATACCAATACCAGAGGAACATGTAGACTCTATAACCCTTAACAGTACTATCAAACAAACAAAGAATGTCATTGGAGGCGCCCATCTCTATAGAGGAGATAAAAAATGCCCTTGAGCTCTTTCCTAAGCACAAAATGAGATGAGTTCCCTATCGAATGGTATTCCATGCACCATGAGTCACTACTCCCAAGATTACACAAGCTTTACTCCACTATATTTAAACAGAAAGGCCTCCCTCCGTTGATGCAAGTGGCTCTAGTTGTACTAGTTCCTAAACCTAATAAGGACCCACTGTACTGCAAATCCTACAGACCAATCTCCCTAATCAACACAGACCTCAAGAGTATTTATAAAATCCTAGCCATTCGTGTAAATTCTGTGATCACAACACTAATAGACTCAGATCAAACTGGATTTATTCTAGGGAGATCTACGTATGCCAATGTATTATTAATGTTATTCATTAATCTTCAGTCTCCTAATAATTTATCTGTACCTAGGGCTGTGGTGGCAATTGACGCACATAAGGCCTTTGACTCAGTTCAATGGCCTTATCTCTTTTATGTCCTTGAGAGATTTGCATTTATTCTGCTTATCTGGATCCGTATAGTATATGATCAACCCCTATCCCGTATTAGGATCAATGGTAGGGTTTCCAAACCCTTCACCATACATCGGGGCACCAGATAGGGATGCCCACTTTCCCCCTTACTGTTCGCACTCAGGATGGAACCCCTAGCCCGCCTCCTTCGGTCCTCTCCAGATCTACAGGGCATGTGGATTGGCTCGTTGGAGGAACGGGTATCATTATATGTGGACAATCTATTACTTTACCTTTCCAACCCACATATTACAATTCCGGTGATGCTTCAACCTATTACTGATTTTGGACCGTTTTCTGGATTTAAAGTAAACTGGACTAAGTCTAACTTGTTCTCAGTGGACCCCAACCTTCCATTTGATCTCCCACCAGCTTGCCCATTGCAAACTACAATACAATTACCATTCTCCAACTATATTGCTAACAATCTCTTACCTGGTATAACATATTTTAACCACTTCAATACAGGACGTTTATACCCCCTTCCTGCCCAGGATATTTTTCAACTTTTAGCGCTCTCACACTTTGAATGACAATTACTCTCTCATGCTACACTGTACCCAAACAACATTTTTATCATTTTTTCACACAAATAGAGCTTTATTTTGGTGGTATTTAATCACCTCTGGGTTTTTTATTTTTTGCGACATAAGTGAAAAAAGTGCGAAAATTTTGAAAAAAAACAACAACTTTTTTTTTTGTTTCTATGATAAAATTTTGCAAATAAGTAATTTTTGTTCATACATTTGGGCCAAAACCTATACTGCTATCTAGCTTTGGTAAAAATAACCCAAATAAATGTATATTATTTGGTCTGTATGAAAGTTATACAGTCTACAAGCTATGGTGCCAATCATTGAAAATTGATCACACCTGATGCACTGATGGCCTATCTCATTTCTATAGGCCCTGAAATGTCAGGAAAGTACAAATACCCCCCAAATGACCCCGTTTTGAAAAGTAGACATTCCAAGGTATTTAGTATGAGGCATGGCAAGTTTTTTGAAGGTGTACTTTTTTCCCACAATTCTTGGGAAAATTAAGAAATAGTTTTTTTTGCACAAAATTGTCATAAGTCATAAGTGATTTCTCACACACAGCATATGCATACTTCCAATTACACCCCAAAATACATTCTGCTACTCGCCCCGAGTATGGCGATACCACATGTGTGAGATTTTTTCACAGCCTGGCCACATAGAGAGGTCCAACATGCAGGGAGCACCGTGAAGCATTCAAGGAGCAGAATTTTCACATCTAATTTCCTAACGACCTATTACACTTTTGAAGGCCCTGGAGCACCAGGACAATGGAATTACCCACAAAATGACCCAATTTTGGAAAGAAAACACCCCAACGTATAATCTATGAGGCATTATGAGTCTTTTGAATGGTTCATTTTTTTCCTCGTGTCTTCGAAAAACGTGGAAAGAAAATGAAAACGCTTTTATTTTTACACAAAGTGGTCAATTTATAAGATATTTCTAACACATAGCATGTACATAGCAAAAATTACCCCCCATAATATATTCTGCTACTCATCCCGAGTATGATGATACCACATGTGTGAGACCTTTACACAGCCTGGCCACATAGAGAGGCCCAACATGCAGGGAGCACCGACAGGCGTTCTAGAAGCATAAATAACACATATGATTTCCTAACCACCTATTACACTTTTGAAGGCCCTGCAGCACCAGGACAATAGAATTACCCGCAAAATGACCCCATTTTGGAAAGCAAACATCCCAACCTATATTCTATGAGGCATTATGAGTCTTTTGTATGGTTTAATTTTTTTCCACAAGTCTTCGTAAAACGTGGAAAGAAAATGAAAACGTATTTTTTTTTCACAAAGTGGTCAATTTATATGATTTTTTGAACACATAGCATGTATATAGCAAAAATAACCCCCCAAAATATATTCTGCTACTCATCCCGAGTATGGTGATACCACAGGTGTGAGACTTTTTCACACCCTGGCCACATAAAGGGGTCCAACATGCAGGGAGCACCATCAGGCATTCTAGGAGCAGAAATTTCACATCTAATTTCCTAACGACCAATTACACTTTTAAAGGCTCTGGAGCACCAGGACAATGGAATTACCTACAAAATGACACCATTTTGGAAAGCAAGCACCCCAGCGTATAATCTATGAGGCATTATGAGTCTTTTGAATGGTTCATATTTTTACACAAGTCTTTGAAAAACGTGGAAAGAAAATGAAAACGCTTTTATTTTTACACAAAGTGGTCAATTTATAAGATATTTCTAACACATAGCATGTACATAGCACAAATTACCCCCCAAAATATATTCTGCTACTCGTTCCAAGTATGGCGATACCACATGTGTTAGACTTTTTCACACCCTGGCTACATACAGAGGCCGAACATTCAGGGAGCACCGTCAGGCATTCTAGGAGCATAAATTACACATACAATTTCATTGATACGTATCACACTTTTCAAGGCCCTGGAGCCCCAGGACAGTGGAATTACCCACAAAATGACCCCATCTTGGAAGGCAAACACCCGAGGTATATTCTATGAGGCATGGGCTGCAGATAGGTACGCGGGTACTCTGATGGGCTGCAGATAGGTACTCAGGTATTCTGATGGGCTGCAGATAGGTACTCGGGTACTTTGATGGGCTGGAGACAAGTACTCGGGTAATCTGAAGGGCAGGAAACAGGTACTTGGGTACTCTGATAGGCTGGTGACAGGTACTCGGGTACTCTAATGAGCTGGTGACAGGTACCCGGGTACCCAGATGGGCATGTGATAGGTACTCAGGTACTCTGATGGGCTGGTGACAGGTACTCGGGTACTCAGATGGGCAGGTGACAGGTACTCGGGTATGCTGATGGGCTGGTGGCAGGTACTCGAGTACTCAGATGGGATGGTGACAGGTACTTGGGCACTCTGATGGGTTGGTGAAAGGTACTCAGATGGGCTGGTGACAGGTACTCGGGTACTCTAATGGGCTGGTGACAGGTACTCGGGTACTCAGATGGGATGGTGACAGGTACTCAGATGGGTTGGTGACAGGTACTCGGGTACTTTGATGGGTTGGTGACAGGTACCCAGGTAATATGATGGACAGGTGACAGGTACTCGAGTACTTTGATGGACAGGTGACAGGAACTTGGGTACTTTGATGGACAGGTGACAGGTACTTGGGTACTTTGATGGACAGGTGACAGGTACTCGGGTACTTTGATGGACAGGTGACAGGTACTCGGGTACTTTGATGGACAGATGACAGGTACTCGTTTACTTTGAAGGACAGGTGACAGGTACTAGGGTACTTTGATGGACAGGTGACAGATACTCTGATGGGCTGTGACCTGTACTTTCATGGGGTGGTGACAGTTACTTTTTATTGGGGGGGTGATCAGTGTGCTTGGTGTACACAGTAGGCGGTAACAAGCTGTTACCGCGATCTCCCTCTCACACACGATCGGTGTGGGACAGGGAGAACCACGGTAACAGCTCGTTACCACGCTTTGTTTACATCATGTGCCCGGCTGTGATTGACACAGCCGGTCACATGGTAAAGAGCCAATTCTATTGGCTCTTTACACTGATCGGAGACGGGCTTTGTCCGAGGGACAAGCCTCAGCCCCGATTTCCGCGATACGCACCCCCGGGGGCGCACACAAGCAACGTGCACGTGGAGGTCGGTAGTGACCGGCTGTGATTGGACACAGCCGGTCACGTGGTAAAGAGCCAAATCTATTGGCTCTTTACCCCAATCGGGGGACATGACCCCCGGGGATACAATCAATCCGCGATCACCACGCTGTGGGCCCCCAGGGGCCCGCAGTAGCGGTGAAAAGCGACCGACGTCATATGACGTTGGCCCGGATTGACGAGGGGTTCCTGCTGACATCATTTTACAATGACTTGGTATGGAACGGGTTAAGGCACAGAAGTCGGAGCGCAAGTCGCCCCTGTGTGAACCAAGCCTAGTACCGACACCTTTTACTAAATAACTTAGAACTGTAGATGTAAAATATATATTGAAAGCAAAAACATTTTCCTTTTTTGAGATTTACATAGAGAATAGATATTTAACACTGTTCCATTCCACACAAGGTAGCATGCACCAAAATACACCACAACTTTTCATGCTCTATTTTTTGTAACACATCAGAATGTAAGCTAGTGTACTACCATGCATTGTGGTGTGCTTTCATGTGTTGTAGTAATAGGTGCATTACCAAAAGGCAGCAGTGCAACATTATTAACCCAGCCTTAGAATTCCCTATGTAGAACTGTGGCCAGGCTATGGATATGAAACTATTTACATATGCTTAACAAGCAGTATGTAATAAGCAGAATGTCCATAGCCTGATCACATGCTTGCTGACCCTGTTTGCTATCCATCTAGGCAGCATATCTGCAGAACAGTCTGGTATGGATTTTTAGGGGACCCCATGCTGTTTTTTTTTCTTTTTTTGGTATAGAATGTGTACTATCCCTTAATGGCATAGTATTCCTCTCAAAATCCACACCAGACACACTTAATCAGTTGATCAAGATCTGCTATGATGTTTTTCTTAAAAGGACAGTATAAATTATGTACAAAAAATATTTAACCATCACTTTAAAAAAAATAAATCATTGGGTCCTCCTCCCTGAACCTTATCAGCCCACACACCCTCAACATTAGGTGTGTATCTTGACAGGGGAGGCAGCTAAGCCTCCTTCCATGGCAAGGTACCCTGTGCCTAAGTTGAGGTAGTCAATATTCCTCACTCCCACATCACTGACCTGAAGATTATGGGAGTATGTGGGGGGTTATGAGTTGTCTCATATAGATTTCAATGGGTTTTGCTGCTATGTTTGCAGCTTGTGGATTTCACCTTTGACCAGTGAGCATTTAGAGACCCAAACTTTGCTCAGTTGCCTCATCATCTCAACTAAGGGTCATGTAATAAATAACTTCATATCTTCATGTCTTTCTAAATATAAATTATGTAAAGGAAATTTACTAAATGCTCCCCATCAAAGCAAGAATTAAGGTAGATCGTCGAGTGAGAGGATTTGTAATTCTGTATCTTGTTAATTACTGACACCTGCCACATAACACAGCCAGGCAGGTGACACACTTATCTCCTGGTCCATCAATTCTTCTCTGTCCCATGCTACTTTCTCATATCCAGCCTGTTCACCAGACAATAAAAAAAAGTAATTGCTGTTCACTTAGCAAGGAGCTAAACCAGAAAGTAATAGTATGATCCTTCTCATCATGCAGTGTGTGAGAGTTGTGTAAAGTCTATGTTCAGCTGTTAATTACAACCCATTGCTTGGAAATCCACTTTAACAGCATGCACATGGAATACTTTGATGTTCCCCAACAAACAATAAGGCTGCGTTCACACATTTCGGCGTGACTTTGCTTAGAGACTTACAACGCGACTTCTAGGCGACTTCTGCAAAATGATGGGGACTTACAACGTGACTCCATGCCAGGTGACTTTGCCTGTGGCCAATCAGAGAAGGGTGGGAGGGGGTTGCCTGGGTAATTTGGGGGGAGTTACTGTGTAAATTCTTTTCTTTTTCCTTTAAGTTGCTTCAATATAGATGGGGGAATCCGACTTGGAGACGACTTCCATTGAATTCTATGAGCACAAGTCGGATAGAAGTCGTCTTGAACTAGTACTGGAACCTTTTTTAAAGTTGGAGCGACTTCAGTAGTGTACATTAAGATGGCTCCCATTCATTTCAAAGTGATTTAAGATGTCAAGCGACTTGCGGCGACTTAACCACTTCAATACACGACGTTTATACCCCCTTCCTGCCCAGACCAATTTTCAGCTTTCAGCGCTCTCACATTTAGATAACATTTTGCAAATGAGTAATTTTTGTTCATACATTTGGGCCAAAACCTATATTGCTACCTAGCTTTGGTAAAAATAACCCAAATTTGTGGATATTATTTGGTCTGCGTGAACGTTATAGAGTCTACAAGCTATGGTGCCAATCATTGAAAATTGATCACACCTGATGCATTGATCTCATTTCTTGAGGCCCTGAAATGTCAGGAAAGTACAAATACCCCCAAAATTACCCCTTTTTGAAAAGTAGACATCCGAAGGGTATTTAGTATGAGGCATGGCGAGTTTTTTGAAGTTGTACTTTTTTCCCACAATTCTTGGGAAAATTAAGAAATGATTATTTTTTTTGCTCAAAATTGGCATAACAAGTTATTTCTCACACACAGCATATGCATACTTCCAATTACACCCCAAAATGCATTCTGATACTTGCCCCGAGTATGGCATTACCACATGTGTGAGACTTTTTCACAGCCTGGCCACATAGAGAGGTCCAACATGCAGGGAGCACCGTCATGCATTCTAGGAGCAGAAATTTCACATCTAATTTCCTAACGAACTATTACAGTTTTGAAGGCCCTGGAGCACCGGACAATGGAATTACCCTCAAAATGACCCCATTTCGGAAAGAAAACACCCCAACGTATAATCTATGAGGCATTATGAGTCTTTTGAATGGTTCATTTTTTTCCACGGGTCTTCGAAAAACGTGGAAAGAAAATGAAAACGCTTTTATTTTTACACAAAGTGGTCAATTTATAAGATATTTCTAACACATAGCATGTATATAGCAAAAATTACCCCCCAAAATATATTCTGCTACTCATCCCGAGTATGGTGATACCACATGTGTGAGACCTTTACACAGCCTGGCCACATAGAGAGGCCCAACATGCAGGGAGCACCGACAGGCGTTCTAGAAGCATAAATTACATATATGATTTCCTAACCACCTATTACACTTTTGAAGGCCCTGCAGTACCAGGACAATAGAATTACCCACAAAATGACCCCATTTTGGAAAGCAAACATCCCAACCTATATTCTATGAGGCATTATGAGTCTTTTGTACGGTTTAATTTTTTTCCACAAGTCTTCGTAAAACGCGGAAAGAAAATGAAAACGTATTTTTTTCACAAAGTTGTCAATTTATATGATTTTTTGAACACATAGCATGTATATAGCAAAAATAACCCCCCAAAATATATTCTGCTACTCATCCCGAGTACGGTGATACCACAGGTGTGAGACTTTTTCACACCCTGGCCACATAAAGGGGTCCAACATGCAGGGAGCACCATCAGGCATTCCAGGAGCAGAAATTTCACATCTAATTTCCTAACGACCTATTACACTTTTGAAGGCCCTGGAGCACCAGGGCAATGGAATTACCTACAAAATGACACCATTTTGGAAAGCAAGCACCCCAGCGTATAATCTATGAGGCATTATGAGTCTTTTGAATGGTTCATTTTTTTCCACAAGTCTTTGAAAAACGTGGTAAGAAAATGAAAACGCTTTTATTTTTACACAAAGTGGTCAATTCATAAGATATTTCTAACACATAGCATGTACATAGCACAAATTACCCCCCAAAATATATTCTGCTACTCGTTCCAAGTATGGCGATACCACATGTGTGAGACTTTTTCACACCCTGGCTACATACAGAGGCCGAACATGCAGGGAGCACCGTCAGGCATTCTAGGAGCATAAATTACACATACAATTTCATTGATACGTATCACACTTTAGAAGGCCCTGGAGCCCCAGGACAGTGGAATTACCCACAAAATGACCCCATCTTGGAAGGCAAACACCCGAGGTATATTCTTAGAGGCATTGGCTGCAGATAGGTACACGGGTATGTGTTGCATGTGATATAAAATATATTTTATATGAACAAATGATTTATCTATCAGACTCATTTTTAACAGATCAGGTTTGTTTGAGGATGCTTCTCAAACGAATGCCTTGGTAACACAGGCTGTCCTGAAACAATGGACATTTGTCAGTTGACTGTTAAGGTTAATGAGTTTGTTACCATTCTTGTTTTACAGTTTGACAGTTGTCTCTATAGATACTGTAAACAATTGTATTTTTGTTATGGCAGAGTGCCATCTTGAGGTAGAATTTGGGAATACAGGCATTCAGATATTTTTTCGGTTAGTCTGTCATTAAGGTTTGTAACCATTGTAAACAAACTGAGCCCATATAAATGTTGCCAGAGATAAACTCAGGCAGAAGAGCTAACTCTCACCATGGATTAGCATCGAAAGGGTCATCATAAAGAAAAGTGCCTGGTCTCCAGAAGAATCGTTGTCAACGGAGATCACAAATACAGTAACTGAAGCTAAGTAACATTTAAGTGTATTTCTATAGTTTGTTTGTTGGCTAGGTTGTTAATTTGCTATAGAGGTCTGTCAGTCTTGATTTGTATTCCTAATATTGTAATAGTTTTGTATGTACAGCATTTTTGTTCAGTAAAAGCTCATTAATACACAAAACCGGGCTGAATTTCCTTGCTTATACCGCAAAGTAACCTTGCTATCTAGACGCAAGCGAAACAATTGGGGGCTCGTCCCGGGATCAAACAATTGGGGGCTCGTGCCGTGATCTGTGCTATAAGTTCAACTGAAGCAGACCTGTGTTTTCTGAGGTGTGTTTTGTAGCTTGTGCTAGGTAAAAATGCTGCAT
The DNA here is from genome assembly GCA_018402905.1 of Glandirana rugosa. Classification (NCBI taxonomy): domain Eukaryota; kingdom Metazoa; phylum Chordata; class Amphibia; order Anura; family Ranidae; genus Glandirana; species Glandirana rugosa. The sequence continues at coordinate 1,535,189 of BLSH010509111.1, forward strand.
AAAATGTTTAGGAAAAGCAAGGCTGCAGAGGTTTCTGGTGACCAGAAGGAAGTGTGCAGCTTACCTATCTGGGCCAGAGACCATGAGTGGGAGCCTCTTGCTAAAGAATTTGTAAAGTATGCTTCTCCCTTGAATATGATTTGGGGTGTTAAAGTCTCAGATCATTTTTTTTTTTTTTTCAAATATACTTTTATTAAACCTCCATAGTGCATACAAGGCAATGTCGTTTACATCAGAAAAGAACAGGCATAGGTATACATTTCAATACAAAGGTAGACAACCGGGTGACGTATATAGGAAATTATAAGGGGCTTAAAAGGTTATAACTAGTGTTGAGCGAACCCGGACTGTAACGTTCGGGTCCGTACCGAACTTTCGGGTGTCCGTGGCACGGACCCGGACCCGGACATTTCAAAAATCGTTCGGGTTCGGTCCGGGGTTCTGCTATTTTACTCCACGTGTTGAGAAGCTGCAGGGCAGCCAATCAACAAGTGTTTCACTGGTTTGCCCTTAGAAGCCATCACAGCCATGCCTACTAATGGCATGGCTGTGATTGGCCGGTGCATCATGTGACCCAGCCTCTTTATAAGCTGGAGTCACAGTGCTGCAGTCACATGCTCCTTGGGTTAGTGTAGGGAAAGGTAGCTGACTGCGTGAGGGACAGATTTGAGACATTTTAAGACCTGATCCTGCATCCTGAGATAGATTATTTTACTACTGCTGTCTGTGCTGTTGCTCTGAGGACAGATAGCAGAAATTAGGGATTTC
>BLSH010509111.1:1542700-1561344 GCA_018402905.1 Glandirana rugosa
CTTGGGTACTCAGATGGGATGATGACAGGTACTCAGATGGGCTGGTGACAGGTACTCGGGTACTTTGATGGGTTGGTGACAGGTACTCGGGTACTCAGATGGGTTGGTGACAGATACTCGGGCACTCTGATGGTCTGGTGACAGGTACTTGGTTACTCTCATGGGCGGGTGACAGGTACTGGGGTACTCTGATGGGTTGGTGACAGGTACTGGAGTACTCAGATGGGCTGGTGACAGGTACTTGGGTACTCTGATGGGCTGGTGACAGGTACTCAGAGATGGGCTGGTGACAGGTACTCGGATACTCAGATGGGTTGGTGACAGGTACTCGGGTACTTTGATGGGTTGGTGACAGGTACTCGGGTACTTTGATGGGTTGGTGACAGGTACTGGGGTACTCAGATGGGTTGGTGACAGGTACACGGGTACTTTGATGGACAGATGACAGGTACTCGGGTACTTTGATGGACAGATGACAGGTACTCGGGTACTCAGATGGGTTGGTGACAGGTACTCGGGTACTTTGATGGACAGGTGACAAGTACTTGGGTACTTTGATGGACAGGTGACAGGTACTTTGATGGACAAGTGACAGGTACTCTGATGGGCTGAAACATGTACTTTGATGGGGTGGTGACAGGTGCTTTTTATTGGGGGGGTGATCAGTGTGCTTGGTGTACACAGTAGGTGGTAACAAGCTGTTACCGCAATCTCCCTCTCAAACATGATCGGTGTGTGACAGGGAGAACCGCGGTAACAGCTCCTTACCGCGGTTTGTTTACATCATGTGACCGGCTGTGATTGACACAGCCGGTCACGTGGTAAAGAGCCAATTCCATTGGCTCTTTACACTGATCGGAGCTGTGCTTTGTCCGAGGGACAAGCCTCAGGCCCGATCGCCGTGCTGCACGCCCCCGGGGACGCGCACGAGCGGCGTGCACATGGAGGTCAGTAGTGACCGGCTGTGATTGAACACAGCCAGTCACGTGGTAAAGAGCCAAATCTATTGGCTCTTTACCACGATCGGGGGGACACGACCCCCAGGGACACGATTGATCGGCGATTGGCCGTGCTGCGGGCCCCCAGGGGCCTGTAGTTGCAGCGAGAAGCGGCCGACGTCATATGACGTCGGCCCGAATCGACGAAGGGTTCCTGCCGACGTCATTTTACAATGACTCGGTAAGGAAGGGGTTAAAAATAAGATATTAAGCTGGACCACTTACATTAATGGGCAGAGTTAACCTATTTAAGAAGGTGTTCTTACCCAAATTCTTATATATTTTGGCCAATTGCTCTGTGTATATACCTAAAACAATTTTTCGGGAAATAGATTCTCTTTTGACAAGCAGCGGTGCTCTCCTCATATGAGACCTTAACTAACCTAATATTCTGAGAGATCATTCACGCTACTGAGGGAACAGCACTGATAAAAGGATCTCTTATATATTTTGGCCAATTGCTCTGTGTATATACCTAAAACAATTTTTCGGGAAATAGATTCTCTTTTGACAACCAGCGGTGCTCTCCTCATATGAGACCTTAACTAACCTAATATTCCGAGGGATCATTCACGCTACTGAGGGAACAGCACTGATAAAAGGCTCTCTTAAAATATTTAGTAACTGCCTATCTTTGGTCCCGGACAATCCATTCCCTATTTCTCCTAACCATCCCATATGGTTTAATCCCACACTTTCTTATTTCCATGATCTCCCCGACGCTTACCTCTGGGTAAAGGTTTGAAATATATATACCAACTATATTAACAGGGCAACTTTAAAACCTTTCCCGAACTGCAGCAGGAATTTGGGGTTCCTCATAGATAGTCTTTCAAATATCTCCAATTAAAACATGCAGCCATGACACAATTAGGTCTTAGAGGGATTCACTTTCAAAACTCCACCCTGGATAAAGCACTCATGTAGCCAGAACATAAAGGCCTAATCTCCTCCTACTATGGGGTCTTAGGACAACATAAATATACTCAATTACCAACCTTGAAATCCCAATGGACAGTGGACTCACCTGACCTTTCTGATGAAAACTGGGAAGAACTTATTAGTACGTATTTTATTACTACAATATCCGCAAGGGACAGGATGATACAATTACATATCTTTCATAGAGTATATTACAATCCATTGCAGCTCTTCTAAATGCGTAAAATGAACAACCCAATCTGTCATAAATGTTATAAAGACATGGTTAATTTACTCCACATGTTATGGAACTGCGAAAAAATACGACCATTTTGGTCATAAGTAACACACTTTACAACCACTAATTTTGACTTACCAAATGTATGCAGTCCGAAGTGGTGCGTCTTGGCAGTGTTTGAATACATAGAGTTAAGCTCATATCATAAACAATTTTTACTCTTCTTATTGTTTTACGCAAAGAAAGCGGTGGTGCTGCAATGGATATGCTCCACACCAATCACCATCAATGGAAGATCTTGATTAATCAAGTACTACCAATTTATAAACTCACCTATGAGGCTAGGAGCTGTCCTAATAAATTTGGGAAAATCTGGGGCCAATGGAGAGAACTTTCAGAGACTTGTGTAATCCCTGATAGTGACTAGATTTAAGATATATGGGTAGTATAGCAGACTATATATAATTTTCTGGAGTGTGGCAACAATAACAGTATGCAATAACTGAAAGATATGACTTTTCCTTACAATTTCCTAATGTAAAATACTTGCATGTGCTTCATTGTTCTAGTATTGGTTTAGCTTTAAAAGGTTAACTGCTCACGGCAGTTCGGGAGTTTATTAAAAATATCACTTGTTATTGTGCTTTGTGAATGATAATTGGCTGTATTCTCAATATTGTCATCAATAATATGGATGTGTCACAAGTATATTTGTACTTTTTATTATCTGTCAACTGTAGTATGTATTAAGAAATACTAATAAACTATATCAGAAGAGAGTAAGAAGAACCCCAAACATTTTTTTAAATATAATAATAGTAAAAATGCAAAGTCAGAGCATATTGGCCCCATAAAGGATGATCAAGAGAAGTTGGTCACAAGTGACAAAGAGAAGGCAATTGCATTAAATACTTTTTTCCCCTCAGCTTTTACTATTAAAAAAGGAGGGGCATAATAAACAAGACATTATTGTTAGCAACACAGCAAGGAGTGTGCCCTTGTGGCTAACAGAAGCCAGTGTTCTAAAAAGGCTGTAAACATGTAATGTAAACAAATCACCAGGACCAGACAACTTGCACCCGAGGGTCCTCAGAGAACATAGCCAGGTAATTGCTAGACCGTTATTCCTAATCTTTAAGGAAAGCTTACTGACTGGAATGGTACCAGCAGATTGGCATAAAGCTAACGTAGTACCAATATTGAAGAATGGGTCGAGAGCTATACCTGGAAACTATAGGCCAGTCAACCTAACATCAATACTTTGTAAACTATTGGATTGGATGATGTGCCTGTGCAGCTGTGGCATCCCAATTGACATGAATGGGACAGGATGCACAGGGATGAATGGCACACCGATGCGGGCAAACACAGCCCTCCTCTATTGTGGGTTCTAAAGTTGGCCATACACTATACAATCCGATTGTACAATCTCCTTTAGATCCACCAACTATGTGATGTAAGGGCCTTACTATTCTTATCTAGGAATCTGCAAATAAGAATAGTATCATTAGTAGGAGCCAGCTTGGATTTATGAAAGATTGTTTTTGCCAGATAAACCTATTAACGTTCTATGAGGAAATAAGCTGTAATCTGGATAAAGGACGCCTGGTGGATGTAGTGTATCTAGACTTTGCCAAAGCATTTGACACTGTGTCCTATAAACGCTTAATCCACAAAAGATTGGGCAAACACATGGCAAATGAGGTTCAATGTAGGGAAATGTAAAGTAATGCACTTGGGGGCTAAAAATGTGAACGCAAGTTACACGCTAGGGGGAGAACCTCTGGGGGATCGAGGGTGGAAAAGATCTGCGGGTCCTCATAGATCACAGGCTCAGCAATAGCATGTAATGCCAAGATGCAGCAAGCGATACCAGTGGAATATTAGTATTCATTAAAAAGGGCACTTACTCTAGAGTTATAAAACTTTAATTCTACCTTAAGTATGCCGTCCAGTTCTGGTCTCCAGTACTCAGAAGGTATGTGCTGAAACTGGAGAGAGTCCAGAGAGGTGCAAGGAGGATCGCAGTTATGAGGAACATTTACAACCATTAAAAATGTATTCTACCTGGAGAAGAGACGCATAAGAGGAGGCATGATAGCAATATACAAATATCTTAATGGTGACTCCAGCATAGGGAGGAGACTATTCAGTCTCGGGTCACTCAAGAACACACGTGGCCACTTAATGAAGTTGGATGAGAAGCAGTTCAAGCTTAAACTGCGTAAGGGTTTTTTTGTACTGTCAGAGCGGTTAAGGATGTGGAACCCCCTTTCACAATTGGTGGTTTCAGCAGGTAATGTTGCTAATTTCAAAAACTCTTAGATGGGCATCTTATTGAACACAATATACAGGGATATGGGAAGTGGTAGAGACTTAATACATACACACACCCACATGGGTTGAACTGGATGGACTGGTGTCTTTATTTAACCTTAACAACTATGGGACTATGTTAATTTAGATAGGACTGGATAACCTGTCAATTCTTTAGGGCCCATTCACACTATGTGTGGTTGGTTATCTATGTTTCTCCTCATGGAAAAATGCAGATAACAATGACACACAGAAAGCAATAGTTCAGACCAGAGCACCGTGTTTTACTATGTTCCAGAGCTGTGCAGTATTATGCAACATGCATGCATAAAACTGGACCACTCTGGATGGCCCCGCATGTCACCGCACAGTGGACCATGCTGCTGTGCAGTCACATGAATGAAGTGGCACACTGTAAAGACTGTTTAACACACAGTGTAATTTGGGCCATGGGTCTAAAGAGATGTGGTGGAAACTAGAATAACATGCAAGTTTCATCTATAGTTCTCTACCTATGTTCAAGCCTTGTGTAGCAAAGCTGCTTAATGTAACAGCCATTGCCACATCTGAAATCTGTGCAAACAAATAATTTATGTAATTGCTTTTGAGAGGAGAAGATGTAACAACTTTTCCAGGATGTACATGATAAAGAGCATAGGTAGAATGACACAGCAAAGAGCTCAATTGGAGAGTTCACAGCTTGTCCTTTCCTTCACAGTCTTATGTATTCTTGGCAGGTGATGGACCAATCTAACACACCATTGTCCATTGGAAAATGAAAGCAATCATGCAAAGGTCACATAGCTAATGTGACCCTCAAACAAATGCATATTTCATCTTGGCTGTTTGATATAGACACCCTGCAGCTTGTTGGTGCCATCCTATGCACTGGGTGATGATTAACGGAGAGGAACCAAAAAGGCATTTTTCTGACACAAAAATGTGTGTGGGTACTTTTACATCCTGTAAGGTTATAGAGGGACCCTCTTACTCATAAGGCCACAGTAGGGACACATGGTCAGGATCATTGATAAAACAACTTTAACGGAGTGCCTGAAATTCCAAAACCAATTTAAAATAAAACAGATTCCTAATAAATCCCTATATTTGACCAGTGCTAAACTTGTATCGTTATCAGGTCATTGGACATCAGAGCCAGTTCCCCAAAAAACTCTATCCATTATAAATTTCTACATTCTTTTTTGGCAATCAGAGCTTTAAGTTACATTCAAAGTCATGCTCCAAAATAGAAAAACTGGGCTAGTGATTTTTTAATTACCTGTGGCATGCCAGGAGTGTCAAGCCAGATTTTGTATATAAGTTCAACAGAGAGCCCATGTCTGCAAGAGAAAGAAAAAAAATAGATGAGGCACAAATCATTTTTTCCTACATATTGTATAACCTTTATCCTAGGCCACCCTGGTCCATCAATGATTTACATAGTACATTTGGACTAAAAGCTGCTGGAATGCAGTGGAAATGTAGTCATTTCAGCCCATGTGATCTAGAGAAATCTTCACATTTTAGTTACAGGCCTACTGATTTGGCAACAACTTTTGTTATTTATGATGAATTCTAAAGTCATATGTTTATTGATGTTTTTAGGAACAACCACATTTTTTGGGAAACATAGTTTTCAACTGTTATTCCTTATACTGTATGTTTTTAAGGCATTTTTTTTTACATTTGCCCAATAATAGACAACCAAATAGAAAGTACCAAAGTATTCTAAGTGTTGTCCTATTTATTATAACAGTAACATTATATTTCAGGTACATAGCACATTTACAAATCAAAAAAAGGTATTTTGGCTCTGAATACTGACATCATTCTCAAATCTGGCTAAACATAATTACAAAAAAATTAACTTGAAAAACGGGTCCTGTCTATTTATGTTTGTATTTACCGATCAGGCTGGAAGTCTGCTTTAACTAAATTCTAAAGGTATGTGTGACTTTTGGACCTAGTAGCGAAATGCTTAATCTGGGCTCAAAACTGTCCTCACTGCAATCTGAATTGTGAGACTTCAGATTCCCACCCCCTGTTTTTCAGAGCTGTGTAAATTCTGGACTTTGACCTAATGTAGAGGACAGATAGCTACAGATAAACAGATACAACTTATGTAGGAGGATTGGTTTCATTTCTGTGTATCCTCTGATGTTAGTCACCTCACTGGGTATATGTGAGGATCTTCAACTACTTTTGGTATGCAAAAAAAAAACCCTTTAAAATACAGTTAAAACAGTGGATTTTTTTACGTGTGAATTTGAAAGTTATCAAGAAGCTTTTGTAATATTTTATGTTTTAGGTTATGGCAGGTTTTCAGACATAGCAGAAAATCTGGATGACACGTAAAAGAAAGTGATGTTTATTGCCAGACAAGATCAAAATCTGCTCTTAATATTCTGAAACCTTTCCATCAGCATTGTTAGGGCTGTTTGAGCAAAGTGTCAGGTATTTTTACTAAAAACTGACAAGAAATGTATATTTTCAGACATCCACGTCTTATTAGTCTTGAAATATTTTGATAGTTGTGAAAAGAGCAGCTGTAGTGTTCAGAGATAGACAAAAATTCAGGTTAGACAATGTCTTCAGATAAATCGACCAAACAGATGAGTGATAGCAAAAATGGCCTGTAACACACATACCATATATACATACAAAGTACTTCTCCAAATGTATACAAAAAACAAATGTTTGATTTGTCCTAATTAGATATCCTGTACTGCTGTTAGCCTGGTTTGCATAGCAGCATATGAACAGAATACAGGCCTCAGGAGTGCAGAATGCAGAGAGTCCAGGGTTCAGGAGTGTGCATCACACAGACTGCAGGGCTCAGAAGTGCAGAATGCGGGGCTCAGGAGCATATAACACAGATTGCAGGGGTCAGAAATGCATAACCCACATAGTGCAAAGGGCAGTAGCAAATTTGTACTTTTTCCTTTGCATGCATAGCAAATTTAGCCTGTGTTTATGTTATATGATCATATCTTTGCATTTTCACATGTCTTTAAAGCCCCACTGTGGTTGGAAATGGTCCTGAAAGAATGACACACTATGTAGACAGTTCTTTTGGAAAATAAAATAAAATACTATGGCCCTGATTCACTAAACTGTAAATTTAAAATGTATTCATGTAAAAAAAAAAAAAAAATGTTTGACTTCACAAATGCATTAGCGCCTGATTCGAGAAAGGCTTTGCACACACCAATATGTAGAAGTTTCTCTGTCAATAAAGTTTGCAAGCCATCATTTTCTTATAACAGTCAGGCTGTATGCACACACTTTTACATACTGAAACAGCAGAAAGCCATCAAGTAACAACAGGGAGTGCGCTTAATGGGGTATACTGTGTTACCCACCAATTAAAGTGTATCTATAGCCAAACCTTTTTCTGTAGTTTTGTATACAGTATGGAAGGGCTAAAACACCTACCAGGTTATTTTTTTTTCTGCCTGTGTACCATTAGGGAAATCTATCTTCACTTTCTTTCCCAGAGATGCAACAGGAAGTTAGAGGTGATCTCCCAATGTGAGGGAAATTCAAATGTTAGACACTTGTTTTCCGAGAACAGCAATTGGAAGATTTCCGCTTACCTCTTGTTCTGGAGAAAACGCTAACATTTTGGATTAAAAACTGTGAAATAAACATTACCTCATCTGACTCTTGTGGCCTGCATGATTTTCTTTTTAAGAATGTAAAAATATATGCGGCAAATGATGTTTGGGACTTTGGGAGTCAAGTGTTCTGTGTGCTTCACCTATTTCCAGGTCCTGCTTCTTCTGGTGGTTGAAAATCAATTTGATCATACTGGCAATGTCCACCATTGCCACCGGTTTTAGGGATTCAATTTATCCTGATGTTACTTTGCTGCATTTGATTTTCTTGGTTGACAAGGTCATTTTGGATCATGTGGTCAATAAGTGCTCTTTCATGATCACCCAGGTGGTCTAGGATTGTCTCTTTTGTTGTTTCCAAAGCCTCTGCGAGGCAACCTAATAGGGCAATGTCTTTTTCAAATCATCCCCATTTCTGTCTTATAGGTTCCTCTATAATGAGTAGATAACATTCCAGGTCAGAATGTATTGTAGAGATTTTATGTAGGTTTAGAGATCTTTCAGGTCTCCTTCATCATTTAAAGTGTAAATCTAAACCCAAAATGTATTATATTGCAGTTTATGAATCTTTACATGTTGTAGCTGCCTTATTTTTTTGATTATTAGCCTTTTTTTCCTTTATTTTCACCTAGTGACCTGGCAAATAACATACTGCCCGTCTAAGTGAGTCTGCCAAATCTATAGAGGAGCAACAGAGACACTCTTGAACAACAGTAGTGTCTAGAGAGGGCAGTGTTAGATGGACTAGTAGATTTAGATGGACCTTCCATAAGTGACTAACAAATTAAACCATACAGTAATACTGTTTAACCGCTTCAGCCCCAGAAGGATTTACCCCCTTCATGACCAGGCCATTTTTCTCTGCGTCACTTTAAGGGACAATTGCGCGGTCATGAGACGTTGTACCCAAAGTTTATGTCCTTTTTTTCCCCACAAATAGAGCTTTCTTTTGGTGGTATTTGATCACCTCTGGGGTTTTTACTTTTTTGTGCTATAAATAAAAAAAGTGCGACAATTTTGAAAATAAATTAATATTTTTAAATTTTTGCTATAATAAATATCCAAAAAAAAAGTAAAAAAAACAAATATCTTCATAAATTTATTCCAATATGTATTATTCTACATATTTTTGGTAAACAAAAAAAAATCGCAATAAGCATATATTGATTGGTTTGCGCAAAAGTTATCATGTCTACAAAGTATGGGATAGGTTTATTTATTTATTTGTTTACTGGTAATGGCGGCGATCTGCGATTTTTAGCAGGACTCCGACATTGTGATGGACAAATCTGACCCCAAGTTACACTTTTTGGGGACCAGTGACATTATTACATTGATCAGTGCTATAAAAATGCAGTGATGTATGCAATGTATAAATGACACTGGCAGGTAAGGGGTTAACACTAGGGGGCGATCAAGGGGTTAACTGTGTTCCCTGAGTGTGTTCTAACTGTAGGGGGGATGGGCTGCCTAGGACATGACAGAGATCGTAGTTTCTGATAACTGGAAACAGCAGATCTCTGTCATGTCCCCTGTCAGAACGGGGATCCGCCTTCTTTACATAGGCAGATCCCCGCTCTGTCTCTATCTGTGGATAGCGGGTCGCCAGCGGACATAACAGCAGGATCAACAGGTTAAAAAAAAAAATTCTAAATTACGGGGAAGAGAAACAAAAATTGCTAATGACAGACTACATTATATACACTATGTTACCAAAAGTATTGGGACACCTGCCTTTACACGCACATGAACTTTAATGACATCCCAGCAGGGACATGCGATGAGGTCAGTGGCTAGTGAGGCACTGCCTAGTATCAGAACCAGATACACACAGGTTACATATGCCGCGACAGTTAGAGCGAGAGCAATGATTCTAGCACCTCCACTGTAATTCTAAACAGGTAACCTGTAAAACATTTTAAAGCGTTATCCATGGAGATTCTTAAGTACTGAAGTTTGGCGCCATTCCACAAGTGTGCGCAGTTTTAAAGTGTGACATATTAGGTATCTATTTACTTGGCGTAACATCTTTCACTATATAAAAAAACAAATCGGCCTAATGTTACTGCTTTTTTTAATTCATGAAACAATTTCTTTCCAAAAAGATGCGTTTGAAAAATTGCTGTGCAAATACTGTGTAACATAAAAAGTTACAACAACCACCATTTTATTCCCTAAGGTGTCTGCTAAAATAATATATATAATGCTTGTGGGTTCTGAGTAATTTTCTAGCAAAAAAATTATGATTTTTACATGTAGGAGAGAAGTGTCAGAATTGGCCTGGATGGCAAGGGGTTAATTACCATAAGTAAGTAATATACAAATAATTATTATATATTGTTTTTAAGGTAATTTACAATATTTTCAAAAACTGTACTCAAACAGGTGGCTTAATGGAAAAAGTGCTGAAGTTTGAAGTTATAACTTCCAAACAGTAATTTCACAGTAAATAGATAAATAATAAAAGATTATCTTATAACATATAGCAAAATAATATATGATTTAGCTTTTACCTTTTCAGCAGCAGCAGATTCCCATTCTCCCTCTTAACTGTGTGAGAAAAACATGGGATTATGGGTAAATCGTATACACATAAACCCATGTATTTCCTTGTAGTTAAGAGGGCTGGGCTGGAAGGGATTATATGTCTTTTAGACACATACCCCCTTCTATGACACTGCAGTGAGGTGTGCCTCCACTGCAGCATTTTTATTGGACAGCTTGGGCCAATCATGCTTTATCATTGGTCCAAGGCTCCAAGCTGTCCATTGAGCTCATTGCCTCTGAGAAAAAGTGAGAGGCACTGTGAGCTTATCCACTCAGTCTGCTGCAAACAGAGTGTGTCAGCTGGTATTTAAACTGACCACTCTGTATGTAGCTTCTGACAGGCTGCACAAGGAGCCCTGTATCTCCGGAACCATAGATGATCGGAGCCCCACCAGTGGTGGGGTAGGACTTCAGCTACCTACCTACCAAATTTGGGGTCTCTGTGACCCCAGGTCATTGAGCTACGACCCTTGAAGTTGATTTTTTTTTCTTTATGTTCATGGCAGGTGAGGCGCTGTCTCACCTGCCTCCCCTGACTGCACATCCCTGTATCCCAGTCTTAGTCTGTAGGGTTCAATATTAAGTTGGCCCACCCTTTGCAGCTATAAAAGCTTCAACTCTTCTGGGAAGGCTGCCCACAAGGTTTAGGAGTGTGTCTATGGGGGAATGTTTGACCATTCTTCCAGAAGCACATTTGTGAGGTTAGGCACTGATGTTGGACGAGAAGGCCTGGCTCGCAGTCTCTGCTCTAATTCATCCCAAAGGTGTTCTATCGGGTTGAGGTCAGGACTCTTTGCAGGCCAGACAAGTCCTCCAACCCAAACTCACTCATTCATGCCACGCAGTCATGTTGGAACAGGAAGGGGCCATCCTCAAACTGTTCCCACAAAGTTGGGAGCATGAAATTTACCCAAAATGTCTTAGTATGCTGATGCCTTAAGAGTTCCCTTCATTAGAACTAAGGGGCATAGCCCAACCCCTGGAAAACAACCCCACACCATAATCCCCCCTCCACCAAAGGATTTGGACCAGTTCACAAAGCAAGGTCCATAAAGACATGGATGGGCGAGGTTGGGGTGGAGGAACTTGACTGACCTGCACAGAATCCTGACCTCAACCCGATAGACACACTCCTAAACCTTGTGGATAGCCTTCCCAGATGAATTGAAGCTGGTATAGCTGCAAAGGGTCGGCCATCTCAATATTGAACCCTATGGACTAAGACTGGGATGCCATCAAAGTTCATGTGCATGTAAAGTCAGGTGTCCCAATACTTTTGGTAATACAGTGTATGTATTTTTTTACCACTTTAGGTGTGAAAGTATGTCTGCCCAATAAGGCGGGTATCTCTAAGGATGGAGAGGGGAAGGACAACAGATTTGGACTTTGAGACAGAGAAGCATTAGAAAGTTATGCAGGCTGGTCAGCTGCAGCCCACAAGACACGTGTACTAGCCAATGATGGCCTGGTTTGCAGTTGTTTGGATGCCTGAAAGACTGCCTAGGGTTGTCATCATGAGCCCTTCAGTGTTGCGGGTTGTTAAAGGATTCTTCTTGTTGACCATCTATAGTTTTTGTATGATGAATGGCTGGGATGGAGCCACATGTGGGATTTAGAAGCTCAGAAGAAGCATGTCTCACTGTGCCAATAGGAGGTCCTGCCCTGTGAGGATACTTTGCTTTTTTCAGTTTCCATCTTATTGATGGTCTTATTGTTTGAGAGAACCCCTTTATTTCTTGTCCCAAAGTCCCAGTATTCTGGCTGTGCTCACTATGCAGCACGGTGGTCTTACATTTTTTCTGTCACTTACTGCAAGCCAACCAGTCTGCTGAGGCGGATTTAATATAGATAACTTTTACAGTATTAACAGAATTACAGTAAAAAATACATGATAGTTTCGAGTTAACCATTCATTCAAAAATCCAAAGTTGTAGCTGCGCTCTAATTTTTTTTATATGGGTTTCTGTACTTTGCCTATCATCACTGCACTCTACACCCTCATATTAAATACAAACCTAATATACACTCAGTGGAACACTGGTAATGGCCTAACTTTATTAAATGCTAACAAGAAACAAAAGTACTTTTCAAAATGGTTTCCAATTGAATTTAGTTTTAGGAGTACACTGACTCCCACGCTTTATTCTCCAAAAAGAGAAATCTATGCTTCTATTCTCGTAATAATAACAGCGGAGAAACCTTTTTTACTGAATCAGGAACTGTGCTCTCCTTTTCAGGAAATAATCGTTCATTTAATGTCTGAATACTATGGAAATAGAATTTCCACAAAGAGCTAGCAGTAAAATTAAAACCACAAATTCTTAATGCTGGCAACAAAATAAGCATAACTTGGCAAAGTCAAGTTGGAAAATGCGCCTAGCCAATCACAAGTCTCGGCGAGTGGTTACAGAGCCTGGTCTTGAGTGTAAATATCTAATAGAGTACACTTGAAAAAGCAGAATGAAAAAATAAGGAACAGGAGCTGTGCATGCTAAGGACGAGAATATTTCAGTTTAGAGTATGGTACTGTTTACTACGAATGCCTAGATCATGTTTCAGAAACGCAAACACATGCTCTGGTTAATGTCTTTGTATTCGGGAAAATGTGTTTTTTTCTGATGCATAATGTATCATTCAGCTTCTAGGCATAAATAGATATCTTACATTACATAAACAGAATTGAAATGAAGTTTGACAGTGTTAAGAGGAACGATTTACAGTTTCTTGAGATGCATTATTTTCACCTGTCCTCTCCATACAAAACAACCAACCACTTCTCCAGAGACATTCTGCGGTTGCCCTGTATATTCTATGGGCAGCACCTGTATGGCATTTTACAGCCTCAGGACCAACCCAAAAGTAATTTGCTGACTCGCCAGGGTATTCCAGGAAACATTGTAAGTAAACTAAAATCAGACATTTGACTCCATATTCCCGAAAGCTCAACCAAATTTAGGGAAATACAGTTTAGGTAAGAAAAACACTAGACAAACAACCTCTGTTTTTACCTATAAGGGCCCTTTTTCATGGGCTTTCCGACCTGGTCTGCCTGTCCATTTATCAGGTGGACCTGATCAGAAGGTCCATGTGGGTCTTGTGTCCATTTACAATCTCCTACCAGTCCATCCGGGTCTGGTAAAAAAAAAAAAAACAGAAAAGGACAGTGTCCTTTTCTGTTTTTCTTGACAAACATAATGGATTGGAGGTAGTCTAATGTAAAAGTTTGTTTACATCCTGCCACCCATAGAGCCATCACGGGTCCACTCCTGTCCACTGTGTAAATGCGGACACAAACGGAAGAGGCACGCATGTAAAAAAAAATTAACATCCATCCTGTTCAGCTCTGATTCAGCAAGGGATCTGCTCTTGGATCCTCTGCTGAAGGGAGAAGAATGGCACCATGTAAAAGGACTCTAATATTCTTTTATTAGCATTGGTGCAGCATGTCTATATATGACTGCATAGTTCAACAAGTACCAGAGTTGGACCCTGCCTGTCCAGTGTAATCTAATTGACCCAACCAGACACACTCCCTCTCTTTATTCCTGTATAAGTGTGCATAAGGATGCATATGATGATGACCGTGGTTGTTTTTCATCTATGCCAGCACACAGCACTGAATTGGAAAGTCAGAAAGCAAATTTCCACTATTCCATTATTTTGGTCAAAATAGTACTTTTTGTTTCTATTGAATTTCTTAATGTAATAACACAAATAGTCATGAGGATTTACATTTACAAATAAGAAAGAAAGCTCCATTCATACTGAAAAAAATGTGACATTCACTTAAGATATCACAGGGAAGAAGCACAGCTCTCAGACTATAGAATCGCTTTGGGCAGTATACCATCTGCTGCTTATAGGCTTAAAGAACAGAGAATTGCTAAGCTAGCCAGGAAAAAACTGAAAATGTGATAGTCAGTCAGAAATAACTATCAATGTGTCCTACTATTAAAGCCTGATTTTAACAGCTTTGTCTACATTCCTGACAGTTAAATAAGAACTCAATGCAAAAAGTGGCACACTAATGCTCTCAGCAAAACCACTCAACTATTTTTTCTTCTTAAGGTGGACTTTGATTCACAAAAAATATATTTAATTTTTTTACTTGCTAAAATCAATTAGTCTCTGTGTGCATGCGCATGTTTACATCATCCCAGGCCAGCCACTCAAGATGGCTGAAGATACCAAGGAGGAGAATTTGGAAGATGAAAAATCAACACCAGTGAGTGGGCTTATGGATATCACATCCCTGGAGAGGAGGCAAGTATAAAGGTGTTTAGGTCCACTCAGTTTACTTTAAAATAGGCTTTCAACTGCTAAATGCACACTGAATCATTTTTTTTTCACTAGTTACCTTTTTTGTACTTTTTTGGTCTGCCCTGCCGGACATTCTCACCCGCTCAAGAATGACGTCTCCTCCACTCTGAAGTCTCCTGGAATATGCATATAACATATACCAGGATGCTCCATGATTCATTCACTACGGGTGAGGGAGGGCGGACGGGTGGTGCGTCATGAAGGGCTGGGCTGCCAGAACCAGGAGGAGGCAGCAGGCTCTCAATAACTTCAGGAACAAGGATGGCACATGGGACAAGGCATTTGGGAGCAGCATGGTGGATCACAGTAGGACAATGGATTTGCTGGTTGGGTGAGTATGTGAATTGTGCACAAGACCAGCAAAAAAGATATGGGGAAAAACATGGGGAGAGGGTGACGTTCCCCCATAATGATGCCTCTGAAGATATTCGATTGGATGAAACGTGTCAAATGACGCCGCGTCATGCCTAGCATGCCCCCGACAACCGCGGTAATGTGAGTATAATGTGATTAAATGCCTTTGTTTTAACTCGGCGGGCTTCACTATTGGAGTTTTTCTCTCATCCCCTATGACTTTGGTGGTACTCTGCGGGGAGGATTGATATTGCTAATACCGGTGGTTGCCCTAGCCTGAAGGATTGCGAGGAGTTGATTAACCATTTATGCACAATTTTACTGTGGATCTGGTAAGAAGCTAATTTGAACACGGTGGTGTGGTGTGCTTTCGATTCACACTGAGGCTGGTGCTGGGATCTTTATCCTCTCCTCTTATTTATGGACTACATTTATGAGCGCTGCATATTGGACTAAATTATTAAGATATTTTGAAGGTCAATCAAAATTATGCTAGCTGCTATTTTATGTTTATTTATATTTTTGTATGTTTAGCGCAGATTTTTACACATTTACCTTTGTAAAAGGGATTAACCTGAAACCTAATTAACACTGACACTGGTGTCACTAATGCAGCACAAAGGGGTTAATTAATTGCCACTGGTCGGTCACTAATACATCAGTGACCAGTGGCAATACATTAACCACTTCAGCCCCGGAAGGATTTCCCCCTTTAGGACCAGAGCACTTTTTGAGATTCGGCACTGCGTTGCTTTAACTGACAATTGCGCGGTCGTGCGATGTTGTACCCAAACAAAATTTGCGTCCTTTTATTCCCACAAATAGAGCTTTCTTTTGTTGGTATTTGATCACCTCTGCGTCATTTCCGATCACCGCTATAAATAAAAAAAGAGCGACAATTTTGCAAAAAAAACAATTTTTCTTTTTGCTAAAATACAAATACAAAAAAAAATATAAAAAACCATTTTTTTCATCAGTTTTGCCCGATTTATATTCTTCCTCATATTTTTGGCAAAAAAAATTCGCAATCAGCGTTTATTGATTGGTTTGCGCAAAAGTTGCCGCGTTTTAGAATCATGAGAATTCATTTCTGGGGTTTTTTTTTTTTTTTTTAAATATTTTACAAGTAATGGCGGCGATCTGCGATTTTTAGCGGTACTGTGATATTGTGGCGGACATGCGGACCATTTTGACACTTTTTTGGGACCATTGGCATTTATACAACGATCAGTGCTATGAAAATGCATTACTGTGTAAATGCCATTGGCAGTGAAGGGGTTAACCTGGAGGGGGCGCTCTAAGGGTTAACTGTGTTCCCTCAGTGTGTTCTAGCTGTATGGGGGCTGGACTGGCAGGGGGAGGGGAGTGATCATGGCTTCCATACACAGGAAGCCTGTAATCACAGCCCTTCTCCCTCTGCCAGAACGTAGATCCGTGTTTACATACACAGACTTCCGTTCTCTCACTGCGGGGGAGCCATCGCGGGTAGCCGGCGGAGATCGAGTCCACCCTACCCACTCCCTGGCCCCCCCGGAACACGGTGAGCACCCAAGCGTGCCTCCGGTGGCGTGTGCGCGCTCACAATACTCGTTATCACGGCCGTTGTCAGGTGATGGCGGTTTGCGATAATGGACCACTTTGCCGCCGTCAAGCAAGTGGTTAAATGCTGCATATTACAAATACCATTGGTAATTAACCACTTGCCGACCCGTTGCAGTACATGCCCCCACCCGCCTACTCCCCTGTGATTTGACACAACAGGAGACTGTCAGCAGATCTCAGCCAATGATTCATGGTCGGGATCTGCTGATCAGCTGTGTCAAAGAGCCCAGAGCCCTGTGTTGACAATCAATACAGGGCTCTTTACAAAGGGAATGATAAACAACTTGATCAGTGGTAAAAAGTAGCACACTTTACACATTGTTAGGCACACAATTAACCCCCTGATTGCCCTTACATGTTAACCCCTTACCTGCCAGTGTCATTAGTACAGTGACAGTGTATATTATTAGCACTGACCACTGTATTAGTGTCACTGGTGATGTAGCAGTTAGTCAGTTCCCACAAAGTATCAGTTAAGCTGGCTACACACGGGCCAAATGTCGGGACACAACCACCGGTTAAAAAAAATTGGTTGACTCTCGGTCCCGATCAGTTCTCTTAGCCAATGGTGGAGAGCGCTGATCAGAGTGTTCTGATGGGGGCAACCCCTGTCAGAACACAACAGCTTAGTGGGTGAGACCTGGACGGGTGCGCAGTTTGCCATCTTCGCCCTGGGCACCGAATGACCTTATCCCGGTACTGGTTAAACTTACCTGCTCTGTGCAGTGGTTTTGCACAGAGCAGCCCAGATCCTCCTCTTCTCTGGTCCCTCGCCATCACTCCTAGTCCCTCCCTTCTTTCAAGTGCCCCCACAGCAAGCAGCGTGCTATAGGGCATCCGAGCCGCAGCTCTGTGTCCATTCAGACATGGAGCCGTGGTTCGACCCCGCCCCCTCTCTCTCCTGGTGATTAGCAAATGGACTTTGACAGCAGCGGGATACAATGTCGCTGCTGCCGTGTCTCAGCCAATCAGGAGGGAGAGCCCCGGATGGCCGAGGCACTTGTGCAGATCACTGGAGGAAGGTCATGCTCAGGTAAGTATTAGTGGGGCTGCTACACACAGAAGGGTTTTTATCCTAATGCACAGAATGCATTAAGATAAAAAATCATCTGACTTTACAACCACTTTAAGAAATTAAAGATTTTACACATTGTCTGGCATAAAGGTAACTATTAATACCCTTATGAGTTGGTTGTCTTACAAGTTTTATAGCTTTTCAAAAGTATAGACTTTGCTGTTATGTACAATATGCTACTAGCTTCTTTCAGCCTAATAACTAAGCCGACCTACTAAAACAAACATATAATCTTTGCAGTCCCAGTGGAAGTTTGGAGCAGTTATACTTTCAGCTGCAGTCATAAAATTAACAACTCATGTCAACTGTTTCTCTTACAGCATCCGGTCTGGAAAGAGCAAGGACAGCGGTGTATATCTGTTCGGCATCATCCTCTTTCACATAAAATACAAGCTATGCTAGGAGAAAAGCCACACAAAATTTCCTTTGGATGCTAAAACAAATGAATCATTTTGTTTGTTTCCTTTTCTAGATGTAGATTATTAAAACAAAAAACTGCAATATCTATTCATTTTACAACTTTCAGCAAAACATTTTCTTTAAACTCCTGTTAAAATGTTTCATACTCTGTTTCTCTGTTTTCTATATAAAGTAAGTTTACATTTATAATTGACATATGGGTCACTCTATTATATATTTTATATATGTATATATAT
>BLSH010509111.1:1566681-1578537 GCA_018402905.1 Glandirana rugosa
AAAACTGAACATATAATCACGTCTGAAGACCCGTTTTAGTCACTCAGTTTGTTTAGGTAACACATCTGTTCTTTGAAAGGGCACGCACATGCTCAAATGAAGCAGACAGTGAATACACATAAATAAAGTTAAAGGGTAAGTCCACTTTCATGAAAAAACAAAAGCATAAACAGTTGCTACACAAGCCACATTTGTAATTTGATGTCATTAAATATTACCTGCAGTACTGTAATTTTCTGTAATAGTTAATGCAATATGACAACCTGGAGGCATGCTGTACACTATTGGTGTACAGAACTTTTTGAGAAATGTAATTTCCTGCTTGTGTGATTGACTCACTGATTTTGCCCAGAAGTCTGCACTAATATACAAGTCAAAATTTTGTTAATTGCATCACTTGGAATAGAATTTTTTTTGTTTTGGTGAGATACTCTACAACGGGGGTCAACAACCAGTAGATCACGGACAGGTGACTGGTAGATCACAGTCTGGGCTTGCTGACCCCCCATCTCAGAGCATTAGAGTGCAATGCAGAGACTACTCGTAAAGTTGGAGCTTTAGTAGGGAGCAAGAGCCGCATAAGCTGATACCTCCTCTGTAGTGCCATCTCCTGTCCCATGTGGAGTGATACCAATTGCATGCCACCTCTTATCCCAACTAGCGGTCTCCAGAGTGGTGCCAGCAGCAGGAAAGAAAAGATCTTCAGGTCAGTGTAAAGCAATACACTGGGCATAATAGTATAGGGCTGCTTTCACACTGATGTTCTGTGGTTTACCCACACCGTGCAGTGTACCTGCAGCTTTCCTGCACTTAGCCATAGACTTAAATTATATACTGCGGGTTTGGTACACTTTCTGAATGCAGGAGTTTTGGTGCACTTTCAGAAAGAGCACTACACCTGCAGGATATAATAGAAGTCTATAGCAAAGTGCAGCTTATCCAGGAAAGATGCAGATGCACTGAGCTGCACCAACAGTGCAGGTAAACCGTAGCATATAAGTGTGAAAGCAGCCTTATAGGGGGTTCAGAACAGTAATGCACGATTGTGACACTGTAGTACGGCAATTAGAGGTTTAAATCAGGTGTGAAGAGGTGACAGATCTCCACCTCTTTAAGGTTGCCTATCCCTGCTCTACAATGGTGCACCAGCTGATAACAAGCCAATTCTTTCTATTCAGACTCAGTATCCAAAGGATATAGAGAAACAAACAGTTTTTTCTTTAGAGCAGAAAAGGGTAGAACTCTGCAACAGTTTGTTAAAATTCCAGAGATGTACATTGATCACCTAGAGGGGATTGTTTTTTTCTCAACAAAAGTGGAGTTACTCTTTAAGTGCAGCACAAAGGATAACTCTTCACAACACCTATGAAGATCAGGGGTCCATAGCATACAACTGACATAGTGTGCATCCCCCAAAACATTGTGATTTTTAATGGAAGAAAATAAAATAATAATTGTTCTGGAACAAGTATTACTATAAGTAGTTCTGACTTTTCTGTGACTTTCATTGGCTGCATGCTTGTTGCAGGTTAATGATTCAGACATACCGAAACCATACACAGCCAAGTAACTGGCATTTTTAAATGAAAGCCACCAATGGCAGTCCTTATAATTTTCCATTGATTACCTCAACCCAGTATTTCATATGCATGGAAGAAGGCAATGCTGTTTTAATTGCATGGCTCTGTCCCCCGTTACTGACTTTATTTAACATCATAACTTGTCCTTTTATTGTATAACTGACCAACATTTCTTTAGGCACTTGGACGGTTCACTAATACACCACCAATGTCCATATCCAACTTTTGTTTACAACATCCTAAACCTGTGCTGAAAAAATACTTACTGTACAAGATGCTAGGGGTGTGTCTTGGAGGGTAGGTATGTTTCCTCATTATTTGGGATTTGGTGCCTTTAACCACTTCAGTACTGGGCACTTTCAACCCCTTCCTGCCCAGGCCAATTTTCAGCTTTCAGCGCTGTTGCACTTTGAATGACAATTGCGTGGTCATGCAATGCAGTACCCAAATGCAATTTTTATCATTTTTTTTAGACAGATAGAGCTTTCTTTTGGTGGTATTTAATCACCACTGAGGTTTTTTTTGCTACACAAATAAAAGAAAAATTGAAAAAATACAAGTTTTTCTTAGTTACAGAATTTTGTAAATTAGTATTTTTCTCCTTCACTGATGTGCGCTGATGAGGCTGCACGGATGGGCACTGATGGGCACAAATAGGGTGGCACTGATATGCAGCATTGATGGGCACTGATAGGCAGCACCGATGGGCAGCCTTTATGGGCATTGATAGGCGGCAACGATGGGCACTGATAAACAGCACTGAAAGGCAGGACTGATTTGCATCACTGATGGGCAATGAAAGACATCACTGATAGGCACTGACTGGTATAACTGGTGGGTGCTGGCAGGCATCGCTGATGGGACTGCACTGATAATCAATGCACTTATTATCAGTGCAGATCCCCCCTGTCAGGAAAACCACTTATTGGCTCTCCTCTACTCACACACTGTGTCACGTACCTGATGGTTGAGTCTGACTTATGCGGGGGCAACCTCCCTTGCGGCCCTGGTTCAAGAGCCCCTGGTAGTGGAGACAGGGAACTCTGGAGCACAGGGGGGCACGAGGGCTGGACTAGATCACAGATGGCAGGTGATGGTCCGCTGAAGCTCGTGCAGGTGGATGGTCGGAGATACAGGCCGGGTCGGTAACGGGCTGGCAGTGCGGTACAGGTGGTGCAGGCAAGCGGGTAGTCGGGTACAGGCAGGGTCGGCAACGTGCGGGCAATAGAAGGTTCAGAGGATCAGGCAGAGGCGTAGTCAGAGGCAGGCAGAAGGTCGGGGCGGGTAGCAGGCAGACAGGTCAAACAGGAAGCCGGGGTCACAGGTGCAGGAAGTCTTTCAGAATAAAGCCGGGGTCACAGGAGCCAAACGCTGTAGAGCGGACAGCACCGGCCAGCAGCCTCTGCTGGCTTAAATAGAGCCGCCAAGCGTTGTTTCCGGCGCGTGCGCGCGCACGTTAGCGCGCGCACGCGGGTGCGCGCACGGGCGCGCGCCCACGCGCACAGGCGCGCGCGAACGCGCACAAGCGTGCGCACCACCGCGGAAACCGCAAAAGACCTTTTTACTAACACACTGTAATCAGCTGTGATTGGACACAGCTGATCACATGGTAAAGAACCTACGTCATAGGCGGTTTACCGTGATTGGAGATGCGGTGTGTCCGAGTGGCACACTGCACCACCGATCGCCGCCCTGCACCCCCAAGCAGCTTGTTTTGAAGGACGTCATATGACGTCCAGTCAGAACAATGAGATCCCCGCCCGGCCTATAGCAAAATTAAGGCACTAAGGGGAATGAGAAGAGGCATTTTTGAGTATTCAGGGGTTCAAACCCATACAGAGTGAGAGATAGTCTAGATGGTGGGGAGAGGACTGATTTACAGTTCTCTCAGGATTGGTAAGTCCTCATTTGAGACCCAGAATTTGGAGGCTTGGAGAGACTTTGGGTGGAAAAGGGCCTTTCACCCTAATTACAGGGACTTTGATCCCTGAAAGGGTTAACCTTCTGGCAGGGAAGTCCTGAAAAGGAGCGGGAAGGAGTCAGCCCCTGTCAGTAAAGTAGAGTGGAGCAGTTCATAGCTGTGAGAAAGTGTGGACTGTCTAGCAACTGAGATATGGTTTGCGGAGTTCCTGTGGCCTTTGTGGTACCCTGAAGCAGTGTGAACCCAGCCTTACTTTTACAAGCAGCTGGCTTGTGATCCCACCCCGGGCTCCCCATATTATAATATATAAATAAAATCCAGTAAATAAAAATCTTATTGAAACACAGCATGTAACAAAGTGTATCAGTCATTCACGGATTATTTAGGAATCAGTTCTTTCACCAGGGGAATGCATTTTATATCAGTAGGCACTTGAATATGGAGTAGAATTACTTACTTATTTTGCTCAGGAAAATGATTCAGCAGCATATGTAGAAAATCCTGCAAGACATAAAATAAAATATTACTTGTCATTTTGGTCTATAACAGGTTCAGTGAACTCAAAATACAAAGTTAGTTCCGTGTGACCCAATTGACGTTGAAAGGGATTTTAAGTATCACAGTTTTGCTCTTTTGTTTGGCTACAGGGCAGACTCAGATTATTCCAGTTATAATTCAAGAAACACTTTTATTTCTTCCACAGGGACACCTAAATGATTAATGTTGTTTCACTTGTTGTGCTTATTCTGCTATTTTATGTTGCAGAATATAGAGATATAAATTCATAAGGATAAAAACAACAAAGCTTTCTTGTACATCTCGAAAAAAAACAAAAAAAAAAAAAACTGTATGTGATAGAGACTGGATTACTTGGATAGAATACTCAAAAATATTGCTTTATGTAAAAGGGCAACTCCAACAAAAAATTCAATCAAACATGATTGGAACTGGTTACCCCTGAATAAACAGTACTGCCCTCTGCTGCCATGGGATTGCTGTAAGCCTGGCCAGACAAGCTATGTTCTGGCTGAAGGACCAAGGTACTGTAAATGTAGTTCTGCAGCACTTATACAAGGATGTGGTGCAGGTAGCCCTCCTCCAGGCAACATAAACATTGAGCCAGACTAATGACATCACTGGCCATATAAATGGAGATTGCTCTTTTTTAAAGCAAAGTTGGTGATTCTACACAGACAGAGGAAGGATGGGAGGCAGGAGGGGATGGAGCCTGGAGATTCAATTGAATCCTAACACAGGAAATCTAGTAACAAAACCATCAACAGCAGATTCACATTAAACATTTTTCAAAGCTTGCAGTTCTGCAGACTCCGTGACATTTAAAACAATTAGAAAACACCCCAAAACTAATTTTAAAGCCCTCCATCCCCATGAGAGCAAATGGGTATGCATGTATAAACAAATGATAATTGTGTGTGTGTCCCATTTTAGGTAGTATCGCACAAGCCAGAATGACAGCAATAATACTAGTGATGTTAAATATCACTTTTAACATTAAAGTGAAGAGCTGTAAAAGTTTATAAGCCTTGCCTATGGACAGTTTTGGGTACCATTGTTTTTTGCTGTTCCATAGGTGCGTGCAATTTGAGCCTTGACATATTTAGTAATTGTTTACTCAATGCAACCTAAATGTCTTTATTTTCTGTTTCATTATTTGTAATTGAATATTTAATATGATTTTCAATTTACAAAGTGTAGGTCAAAAGCCTTGCAATACAACATAACATTTTCATTTCAACGCTGGTATATGATCACGTAAATTTGCAGTCTATTGAGTAAGACACTCTTACAACAAACTTCTAATTAGGGTGCAGGAATTGAAATGCATCTGTACATTATACACCCAACATCAAAATACAAAGAGTGTCACTAAGTCAGGATCTAATTCTGTAGCGGTTTATCAAAGCTCTCCGACTGAAAATATTGATATGAGGATGCGTAAATTCTAGGGCTACACCATTGAATTTACCCCAAGAGATCATATTTTGGTACAAATGGGTTTAGCAATACAGTTGTTAGGTGAGGTATTACACTTTCAAGTAAAGAAGTAAAAGACAATAAAAATGGGGAAGTGAAGAGTAGTAGGTAGAAGAGCAAAGGGAGGTACCAAGGGATGAGCTTCACTTAGCCACTTGTCAGTATGCCAGAGAGTGGGCACCAAGTAACAATAATCTTCGAAAACTTTAGGAAGGTAATAGTCTATCCAAGGGGACCATATTGATTTAAAAGTGCATGTCCTTATCATTTAGGATTGCTGCCAATTGTTTGTTAATTAAACACCTAATAAGTACCTTTAAGTACTAAAATTAAATTTTATGTTTGACTTGTAGAAGACCACCATGCTTTAGCCAGAGTCTGTTTTGTTGGTTTCTGGTAAAGTTGGCTGGCTTTAGATTCAACAACACTCCTTTCATCGATTTACGAATTCCCTTACCTAACAAACTATATACCAATTACTAAACATTAGAGCAGAACCATTTGACCAGAACCATATGTGCATGAGTGTTCCTTATAGGTGGCATCCCCTAAAGCAGCGATCAGAGATTGCTGGTCTAAACTTTGCCAAACATTGAAGAATCTTATACCATCTCATTAATACTTTGAAATTAGACTTGACTGCAGCCGCATTAATTGAACAATGTACTGTGGCCTGCCATATTTGTTTCCAGTCTTCAAGTTTAAGATACCTCCGATCATTTTCCCATTTTGTGATTTACTTGTGTGGTTGTGGAGCTTGACCCTCCAGAATAAAAGTATAGACTGTTGCAATGATGCCCTTGATCATAGGAGTGTGTAAGCAGATATTCCCAAAGGGAGTGTTTGAAGCGAAGATGAGGACCTAATTACTGTGCCACACAATTTTTAATTTGAAGATATCTAAATATTTGCTTCAGAGCTGATTTGTGCATCTGTTTATTTGCTGAAATGTTCAAGATTTCCATCAGAAAAGTTACATACAGTATTCTGTACATGCGCTTTGATATCCACCACTGGAATTGTGCAGGCTCCAAATATTCTGGAGAGCACATAGAATTGTGCCACTTCTATATTTTGTGTTAGTGTACACTAGGATTAATAAAATTAAATAAAAATAAATAAATAAATAAAAACTCTGGCAGACAAGGGGTAAAATCACCCCAGTGCAAGATGGAAAATAGGTAGGTTCATACTGACATCCTAAAAAAAACAAACACCAATACAATACATTTTGTCTTTTATTTTATGCTGGAAAACTTAGCAACATTGAAAACTTAAATAGTTTTGCCTACTTTTCCTCGATGCTTTCAGACCTGTCATCTCAGACCACATTCTGCAGTATGCACTATGTAGTATAGACAGCACCATGCCTCAGACCAGGTTTGAGAATGAAGATTACACTGAGGAACTATATGCCTTTATTTGATAAGGACTGGAAAAAACGTACCTAAATATATGCAGAGACAAACATCTTTTTAGCCTTTGTGATTTATTACTCCAGTGATTACATGGGTTCAGGATAGAAAATAACCTACCAGCATGTCTTTGGTGTGTGTGTGAGGAAACCCACGCATGCACAGGGAGAACATGCAAACTCAATGCAGGTAGTGTCATGATTGGGATTCAAACAGACAGCCCTAGTGCTGCCAGGCGGAAGTGCTAAGCCACTGTGCTTCTCAATATATAAAGAAATATCATGGAACAAGAAAAGAAAAAGAAAAGTGCAGAGGTAAAAGGTTATACTGACAAAGTTTCCTGGTACTTCTGGATAAATTGAAACTTCTAACATGTTTTACAAAAAATACTGTTGTCTTTTAAGAACAAGTGCATAGATTATTATCTGTAAAATAATGGACTTGTAGTCAACTCCTCCAGCTCCAAATCCCTTTCTACTTAGCAGGCAAAAGTTCATGGGGCAGCCTAATAAAAATGTAAGTTCAAACATCTAAGTTCTCAGAAATGTTTTACTTTGAAACCTATGCTTATTCAATTATTTCATTAATCAGAATAATATATAGTGATCCTTTCCAGACAAAGAGACCATCATTAACTAAAGAATTAAGTGTCAGCCAAACAGATGAATCAACTGATTTACAATGGCACTAAGTAACCTGGACAAGGAACTGTATATTCAGCTATTATAACACGTACATAATCGAATGTTGTAATATGTTATTACTGTAATCATAAATCTGTTCAGTCCACAGATTGATATAAAGAAAGGATGTACATATGAAGAGTGTAGCAAACTATAAGATTTCACCTTTGATAAGCTGAGAGTATTAAGGACAATGAATGATGATACTGGATTGTTATGAGTTATTGTACTTTGCGCTTTTCAATATTAAATGAAAAAAAAACATATATGATCTCAGTATTTAAATGTTTTTCCGTGCAAAGTGTAAATTAATTACCAATACCACTAGCAAAAGTGTGCTCGTTCCAGAACAACCGAGGTTGAGAATTTAAGAAATAATGTTGACGAACTGTTTTAGGGGGTAAAATGCATAAGTAAAGAGTGTGGAGGGTAGTACGGCAGTATGTACATACCGTAAGTGGAGTGTAAATGATAACAAGCAGTATGGAAAGAGGAGCAATGCCGATGGTATGACCTGGGGTAGTATGTGTAGAAGAAGAGCATGGAGAGTAGTATGTGGAGGAGAGGAGAATAGAGGGTTAGTAATTATGCACAGCAAAGGAGTGTGGTGGGTATAACAACATATGCAGGATAAAACTGTAGATGGTGTGACGGGAGTCACTTTGGGTGTGGGGGAGCCAATGGAACCCAGAATCTGGACCTTGGAGGGGTTGGGAGACCCTTGTTTCAGCTCTCCATGCCCCTCCTATGCCTAAGTCACCCTGTGCCTATTAAGGGCACAGGGTGAAAATGATGGACAGCTATTTAATGGACATCAAGAAGGTGGTTTGGACTACTTAAAATGGAACAGTAATATTTATCCACAATATCTCCCAGGAAATAGACAAAGACTATTTATTCCTGGTTTATTTGATTCTGAAATATACATGTTAATTGAAAGAGCTGATCACATTGGCCTCTGTACAATGTGGAAGACAGATAGTCTGCTACTGGGGGCTCCTGCTATTGTGTGAAGGTGTCCTGTGTTTATAGTTATGATAATGTGGATTGTGTCTTCTGAGTGAGAAGACGACGAGTCTGACCTAAAATTCAAAGTGCTGCGCTACTAAAAAAATCAATAGTGTATGATGACATCAATCATGAATATTCAATAGTGCACATACATAAATTTAAGTGGAAATGCATAAATGTGCCAAAAAGTGCTTATACTATCATTAGCTTATTCAAAATGATATGTGAAGACATACATATGAAACATCTCATGGTGCAAAAATAGATTCATAAATGTCCATTAATAAAAAGTGTTAGTGCTTAATTTGCCATGGGCTTATAGCAATTAACTGTACAACATCTAGAAGGTAATAAAACAATCTAAAGAAGTGACGTCCCCAAACTGTGCAAAAGATGCTCAAAGAAAGTGCTTGTGCTCTCCTCCACCAGTCTCACATACTGCTCACGTCATATAAAGATAAAAACAGCAGCAATCCCCACCATGGGCTAAAGCAAGTAACTGGCGTTATCTCACATGGACTCTCCACTCTTCTATAGCTGCGGACTCCTTCCTGGACCCAGAGCACTCAAATCCTCTCAAAGGGATATGCAAAAAGAGAAGGCAAAGATCTAGTGCTCTCTGTCTTAAAATGATTTATTAATGCAAAAGATAAATCAATGCACTTACAAAAGGAGCACATAAAGCTGTGCTAGCTTGTAGCAGCCCATATACTATTCCTAAGATGGCCGTAGCGTGATGTCAGAATGCAGGCTCCGCCCCCTAGGGCATTAGAGGATGTGGAATCCATGAATAACTGTTTTTTGTTTTTCAATAGTAAAGGGAAGAAATTAATGGAATTTTTATTAGTTCGGAAACAGAATAAAATGACAATTTTAGATGATCTGATTAAAGAAATTAAAGATAAAATAGAAGTTTTTAAAGACACACCAGAATTTAATAATTGGATAAATTTAGAAGAATTTAATAAATTGGATAAGGATATACAGTAGAAGAAAAGAAAGAAGTATATTAGAGATACAGGTGATTTAAAACGGCAGCGTGCCCCCAATGGTGAGGGACCACCAACTTCCGGGGGAGAATACTTCCCTTAAAGGAAGTGCTCCTAAGCCAGTTATGACCCAATCCACCAATCAGGCAGTACCCCCAATCCAACGAATCAGAGGATATGTGGGGGACTAATGGGGTTACCCCCATCCCCCCAACTTTCCTCCAGAGGGAATGGGATAGGCAGAAGACCCTTCAGAGGAGGTATGCCAAGAGGAAGGGGAAGGAATACATGGGGTGATTATGGGTCACCTCAACAGCAGCAATAGCCCTATTGGGGCCTATATGGGTCTGGGTTGGGATACCATAACTGTAGCCTGTTGGGAAGCAGAGGAAATGTTACATGAACGCCCAGTAGAACTTCTGTGTTACAAAAGTTACATAGATGATCTGGTGATAGTGTGGAAGGGGGATCAACTTGCCTTTGATAATTTTATGAACAAAATGAATAACTCCAGGAACATAAAATTAACCTGGACAGTGAGTACCGAATGGGTAGTGTTCCTGGATTTGGAACATTTACACAGTAATCACTGGATATTTAAATTTCTGATTGCTGTATAAATATCATTGGTCCCAAAAAAGTGTCAAAATGTCCAACATGTCCGGTGCAATATCACAGTCCCGATAAAAATTGCAGATCGCCGCCATTACTAGTAAAAAAAAAAAAAAATTGTAAAAACACCAGAAATGAATTCTCATGGTTTGTAAATGCTGCAACTTTTGAGCAAACCAATCAATAAATGCAGATTGTGATTTTTTTTACCAAATATATGAGAAAGAATATAAATCGGCCAAAACTGATGTATAAATGAGTTTTTTTATATTTTTTTTTTTTTGGATATGCATTTTAGCAAAAAGTAAGAAATAATGTTTTTTTTTCGCAAAATTGTCGCTCTTTTTTTGTTTATAGCGTGATCAGAAATGACGCAGAGGTGATCAAATACCACCAAAAGAAAGCTCTATTTGTGGGAAAAAAAGGAGGCAAATTTTGTTTGGGTACATTGCATGACCACGCAAACAGACAGTATCAACAGAAGAGTTGTATGAAAGGTACAGCGGCAGGCAGTATCTGCAGGGAATGGAAAGAGTATAAAAGCAGACAGCATGTGCAGGAGAGAAGTGTGGGTGGTATGAAGATGGAAGTATGTGCAGAAGAAGAGTACAGAGGATATGCACAATCAAATTGTATTGTCTGGCCAGCTTTAGCTTTTACTGCTGACGTTGTCAGCAGGGATGTCTGTCAGTTGGATGGGAGGTGCAGTGGGCTGGCAAGGATAATTGTCATCTGGGGATCTGTTGTGTGTGCCCTTATTACTGTTCCCCAAATGACAAAATGTAAATAAAACTTTTTATATATATATACTGTATATATGTATTAAGAATTTCTCTGCTATGGCTTTCAGCTTACATGAACGCTTGCATTTTCTTGGGTAGCGTATAATATACAGGACAAATTTGCATTTAATATGTAAAACACTTGTGCTGCAGTTTCAGCCACATAAAGCTAGTTTTTCGCTGTTTTGTTGCATAAGCAGACCCCCACATCAATACAGAATCACATAAACTGGTACAGGGTTGGGCCACCATTATTCAGAGTCTATAGTGTTATTAAATTAAATGTACTATGATTATATACATGTAAATAGGTAGGCAGCGCATCTAGACACCAATCACAATGTGAAAATTCATCAAACCGTGTGGTTAAACATATAAATACAAAACATATGTGTACACAAATATATGTAAATAACCAAAGGTCCCAAAGGAACTCGTATAGTGTACAGATGTGCTATTCTTTTGCACAAAAATGCAAAAAGGAACAAAGTGCTTAACAAATGTCCAAGTGTTTAAAAAAGATCAAAAAAGTTCAAAAAAGTGCTGTCCATGCAGAATGAAAATATATTCAATAAACTGGATGATCACACCCACTAGATGCACTGTGACAAATTGGAGTGAGACTCCTGGAAAGTGATTAGTCCTGGATAAATCATAAAGTGACTAGGTGCAACAAAAGGTGCTCTTGAGTGCTGTTACTGCTAATCCACACGTGCCATGCAATCAGTGCCGGACCCCCTCTGTGGCCCCACTCACCAAAGGTTATTGACCATCTGCTTTGCAGTCAGAGGTCAAAGCAGGCTTTTGTCAGTGGGGGGAGCAGGTTCCCGAATGCTGACGGTGATATGCAGATCAGGACTCTTCGGCT
>BLSH010509111.1:1589042-1600760 GCA_018402905.1 Glandirana rugosa
TACACATATACAAACCGGTTAGATTCAAAGTGTGAGGGGGATGCAGAGGACACTGCTATGGGGGGACAGAGGACACTACTGTGGGGGGGGGGGTGATTTGAAGTGGGGAAGAAGACACTACTGTGACGCACTTGTGTTTTTATTGGAGGCTTTCTTTTTTTCTTAAAGATCGACGATGACGCACAAAACCCCTGGGGGATCTTTGATTTCCTCCATGTTATCCAGGTTGATCTCAACCTCTGAAAGGTTGACTACCCCTGACTTAGACTTTGACAGAGATGCTGATGAAAAGAAGAATGAATGACCCTGTTAATTGCAGGTTGTGACAAATCAGACGATGAAGTAGAAACAAACACACTTAGTTGGATTGCCTGGTAGGATGGAGTCCCTAAAACACGATATACTTAATCTGCACTCTGTCATCTAAAAGAAAGTTATGTCTCGATTAAGATGGCTGAAACTTAGATTGGCCAAACATATACACATACACAGTGAACTAGGTTCATTAATGAAACGAAGCAATTTTTCCTAAAGTAAATAGTCTTATTCTTTGGACATTCTAGTTTTCCACACACCATCTGTGATGTTTAGTAGCACCATAAATGTTTTCGCATGGTTGCTGAAAGATTTATATACTTCTTTCAGTGTTATGATAATAATTTACTTCTTGCACTGCAATTTATGTATAAAACAGGCTTTAAGTAAACTAGATGGAAAAGATAGGAAGAGCGCTTCTCGCCAGTTCATATTTTACGCAAGATGTGGAGGTCTGCTCAGGCAAATAGCAAAACATCTACTTCAGTTAACATAGGATTTCATCAGCATTTCTCATTTATTGCATCATTTAATGTTACGGCTATAAAACGTGTTCTAGCTGAAATGTATCCATTAGCTAGAAGCTCAATAAAGTGAATGACTGACAAGTACACCGGGCACACCCAAATGTTATAGCTTATGGTTACTATAGCAAGGTGGGTGTTGGCAAAATGAAACAGGAAAAGTGAAACAAAAGTACAATGTATACCCTAGCTGAGTCCCAGAATTTATTCACATGTTAAAATCTATTTATAACAGTGTTTGCTTAAACAAGGGGCATCTAGTCATTTTATATTCATGACTCTTGCATCCAAAATATGCCTTGGTGGTGCCAGATATAACGACTATTTTTAGCCACTTGACTGTTATTTTAAGCTCTCATTGGCTGTTATTAATGAAGTCAGTGGTCTTCATAGGAAATAATAATTTTGGTTAGTGTCTTAAAGTGTAAAAGCAAAAATGCAATATATTACAACTTACCAATCCTTAAAGCAGTAATAAACCCCAAAACAAACATTGATTATATTGCAGTTTACCAATTCTTAGATGTAAAGGCTGCATTCATTTTCTTTTTTAGGCTTTCTTAGGCTTTTTATCTAGTGATCTGGACAGCAAGTATGTTGTTTTTCAAAAGAACAAGCTCTCTTCCAGGTGTATCAGTTTACAGGGGTGAGACAAACCATTTAACACTCACAGGGGTGCTTACAATAGCCAGCTTTTATTTCTTTATGTAAAACCTTTATCCCAAAAGGAAAAAAAAACTGTTTGCTGTAACTGATTATAAGTGTTAGCTGGAGTTTGGCTTCAATTTTTTAGTGTATTTAAATCTGCTAGTATATTTTACACTACCCTCCCCGCAGACTGACAATGCTGCTGTCCAAAGGTTCCCCCTGTGCTCTTTCATCCAGAGTAAAGACACTAAATGGAGGCATACATGGATCAATATTCAGGGGTACACAGACGAGTCCCATGCAGAGAGGAGGCTGAGATAAAAGTCTTAGATATATGATTGTTAATAGAAATGAAAGGTCAAATCACTTCTATAAGGGTTTTGTGACACTGCAGTGTCAGCACAATTGCAATATGTTCCTCTGCATTTTATATGTGCTAAAAGAGTAGCTCCATAATGACTGTCCCTATCTGACATGGTGTAGCAATGCAAGGAGGAATTATAAAGTATGTTTAGAATTCCAAAAACTCTAATACCTTCAGTATCTACAGTAGGTGCCATAGAATTGGCCTTTACATTTTGTCTTTAAGAGAGATATTTGCCCAAGTGTGGTTTCACTGTGTGATAGAATTACATTTTTTGTAATAGATAGTTGGGGTCTTGAACCCACACAAGACTTCACAATGGAAATGTATATAGGCATTATTATTCTTTTTCCCAGATAGTGCCTCAAACACAAAAGGTAATCAGAAGTATATAACTTTTCATTTTAAATATACAGTATCTCACAAAAGTGATTACACCCCTCATATTTTTGTAAATATTTTATTATATATTTTCATGTGACAACACTGAAGAAATGACACTTTGCTACAATGTAAAGTAGTGAGTGTACAGCTTGTATAACAGTGTAAATATGCTGTCCCCTCAAAATAACTCAACACACAGCCATTTATGTCTAAACCTCTGGTAACAAAAGTGAGTACACCCCTAAGTGAAAATGTACAAATTGGGCATGTCAATATTTTGTATGGCCACCATTATTTTCCAGCACTGCCTTAACCCTCTTGGGCATGGAGTTCACCAGAGTTTCACAGGTTGCCACTGGAGTCCTTTTCCACTCCTCCATGACAACATCACGGAGCTGGTGGATGTTAGAGAACTTGTGCTCCTCCACCTTTCGTTTGAGGATGCCCCACAGATGCTCAATAGGGTTTAGGTCTGGAGACATGCTTAGCCAGTCCATCACCTTTACCCTCAGCTTCTTTAGCATGGCAATGGTTGTCTTGGAGGTGTGTTTGGGGTCGTTATGTTGAAATACTGCCCTGCGGCCCAGTCTTTGAAGGGAGGGGATCATGCTCTGCTTCAGTATGTCACAGTACATGTTGGCATTCCCTCAATGAACTGTAGCTCCCCAGTGCCAGCAGCACTCATGCAGCCCCAGACCATGACACTCCCACCACCATGCTTGACTGCAGGCAAGACACACTTGTACTCCTCAACTGGTTGCCAGAACACACGCTTGACACCATCTAAACCAAATAAGTTTATCTTGGTCTCGTCTGGCCACAAGACATGGTCCCAGTAATCCATATACTTAGTCTGCTTGTCTTCAGCAAACTGTTTGCGGGCTCTCTTGTGCATCATCTTTAGAAGAGGCACAGCCATGCAGACCAATTTGATTCAGCATGTGGCGTATGGTCTGAGCACTGACAGACTGACCCCCTCCCCTTCAACCTCTGCAGCAATGCTGGCAGCACTCATACGTCTATTTCCCAAAGACAACCTCTGGATAAGACGCTGAGCATGTGCACTCAACTTCTTTGGTCGACCATGGTGAGGCTTGTTCTGAGTGCAACCTGTCTTGTTATACCGCTGTATGGTCTTGGCCACCGTGCTGCAGCTCAGTTTCAGGGTCTTGGCAATCTTCTTATAGCCAACGTCATCTTTATGTAGAGCAACAATTATTTTTTTCAGATCCTCAGAGAGTTCTTTGCCATGAGGTGCCATATTGAACTTCCAGTGACCAGTATGAGAGAGTGAGCGCGATAACACCTAATTTAACACACCTGCTCCCCATTCACACCTGAGACCTTGTAACACTAATGAGTCACATGACACTGGGGAGGGAAAATAGCTAATTGGCACCAATTTGGACATTTTCACTCAGGGGTGTACTCACTTTTGTTGCCAGCAGTTTAGACGTTAATGGCTGTGTGATGAGTTATTTTGAGGGGACAACAAATTTACACTGTTATACAAGCTGTACACTCACTACTTTACATTGTAGCAAAGTGTAATTTCTTCAGTGTCGTCACATGAAAAGATATAATAAAATATTTACAAAAATGTGAGGGGTGTACTCACTTTTGTGTGATACTGTATATTTAAATCAGTGTCGTACTTTGAACTGCATTATCTTTTAAGCAGCATCTCAGCCATCAGATAGCGTCACATCTTCAAATCTATCTCATCACATGATACCTATGCTCTAGGGATTGCCGTGTAGAGTGTACGGCTACCAACAAGTCTTAACATACATTGTGAATTTATGAATTTAGAACCCTTCAGCACAGTGTAAAAAGGTTGTCATTCAAACATCATTTCAGGTAGACAGTAGCTAGCCTCAGTGTAAAAGTTAAAGAAGTTTATAGATTGTAAGCTCTAAGCAAGGCCCTCTGATTTCTCTTGTACCAAATTGTATTGTAACTGTAATGTCTGCCTTCATTTTGTAAAGCACCGTGCAAACTGTTGGCGCTATATAAATCCTGTATATTAATAATAATAATATGTATTAGCACCGCTACAGGATTTGACAACAAAAATTGTTTATTAACATATGTTCTTATCACATAAATTATTGATAAATAACTCCTGACTGCAGAAAAATGCCAAAATATTAAGCTTCATATACAGGTGTGCTCATAAGTTTACACACCCTGACAGAATTTATGATTTCTTAGCCATTTTTTCAGAGAATATGAATGAGAACACAAAAATATTTCTTTCACTCACGTGTAGTGTTTGGCTGAAGCCATTTATTATCAATTAACTGTATTTACTCTTTTTAAATCATAATGACAACAGAAACTACCCAAATGACCCTGATCAAAAGTTTACATACCCCAGTTCTTAATACCGTGCATTGCCCCCTTTAACATCAATGACAGCTTGAAGTCTTTTGTGGTATTTGTGAATGAGGCTCTCCATCTTCTCAGATGGTAAATCTGCCAATTCCTCTTGGCAAAAAGCCTCCAGTTCCTGGAAATTCTTGGGCTGTCTTGCATGAACTGCACTTTTGAGATCTCCCCAGAGTGGCTCAATAATATTGAGGTCAGGAGACTGACATGACTACTCCAGAGCCTTCACTTTATTCTGCTGTAGCCAATGACAGATCGACTTGGCCTTGTGTTTTGGATCATTGTCATGTTGGAATGTCCAAGTACATCCCATGCGCAGCTTCCTGGCTGATGAATGTAAATTTTCCTCTAGTATTTTTTGATAACATACTGCATTCATCTTGCCATCAATTTTGACCAAATTTCCTGTGCCTTTGTAACTCACACATCCCCAAAACATCAGCGATCCACCTCCGTGTTTCACAGGCCTTGTTGACTCCTCTCCAAATGTAGAGTTTATGGTTGTGGCCAAAAAGCTCAATTTTGGTCTCATCACTCCAAATGACTTTGTGCCAGAAGGTTTGAGGCTTGTCTCTGTGCTGTTTGGCATTTTGTAAACAGGATACTTTGTGGCTTTCTTCTGGCGACTCGAGCATGCAGCCCATCTTTCTTCAAGTGCCTCCTTATTGTGCTTCTTGAAACAGCCACACCACATGTTTTCAGAGAGTCCTGAATTTATTTGTGGGTTTTTCTTTGCATCCCAAACAATTTTCCTGTTGTGGCTGAAATTGTAGTTGGTCTACCTGACCGTGGTTTGGTTTCAACAAAATCCCTCATTTTCCACTTCTTGATTAGAGTTTGAACACTGCTGATTGGCATTCTCAATTCCAACAATGCAAGTGTCTGTCAGGAGTCCAGAAACTCATTGACCTTTTATACACACACACTAATTACAAGCAAACAGATCACGGGTGAGGATGTTTACCTTTAATAGTCATTCAAACCCCTTTGTGTCAACTTGTGTGCATGTTATCAGGCCAAAATCACCAGGGTATGTAAACTGTTAATCAGGGTCACTTGGGTAGTTTCTGTTGTCATTATGATATAAAAAACACAGTTTGATAATAAATGGCTTCAGCCAAACACTAACTATGAGTGAAAGAAATGTTTTTGTGTTATCATTCATATTCTCTAAAAAATGGCCAATAAATCATAAATTCTGCCAGAGTATGTAAACTTATGAGTACAACGATATATCTGATGCAATATTTATCATCAAATTATAAAAAATACTTTTTATATAAAATTACAGGTACTGTAACTGCTTTTCCTTGTCTACTATGAGATCTTACAAAGTGGATTTTAATTTGGAGTGACAAATAAAGCTATATTCTTTCATAAATACTTTGCCCGCTCCTCCTTTTCCTCTTCCCTTCATTATACTATAGATGTAATTGTTATGTTTTTTTATCACACCACCAACTTTGTGCTTCTGCAGCCCCAGGTGGTGTCTATTAGAACATGTGTAACACCGGAACAGCTGTAACAGCAGCTGTATGCAGCCCTCACCTTTTCATTTTAGCTGCCCTTCTAGTAAATGTGCATAGCAGGTCTTCATATGATACCAGGCCGCTTGTTGAGGGCTTACAGGCTTATTAAAGAAGCCAGAAAAAGAACTAATGCCCAGTAACTCACGACAACAAGAGAAAAATATACAGCCCTATTATGTGAACAAGTGCAAACCAACATCTAGTGTAGTTGTTGTAATTTACTGCATTCTGCAGTAAATTTGGGGCAGTGATGTTGGAAGGGCAAAGCTGGAAAATGAGGCATGGAAACTGCAACTTCAGAAACCAGTGGATAATTCTGTCTACTACAATAGAATATTAACTGAAATGCCAGTTTTGAGTGGACATAAACTAATCATAGCTAGGCAGATGCCTCACCGAGACCATAAAGCAGTTAGGCATCTGTTTCTCCTTGATTCCACTTTCGGTACTGACATGTTTTCCCCAACTTCGCATATATGTGAATGAACAGGCCTATGCTATGGGAGAAGGTGCATCTTCCCTGGTTTCCATGTAAAAGTGGAGAATGCACATTCTGGAGCAGCTGTGCTGGTAGCCAATCAGCTTCTAACTTAAGCTTGTTCAATTAAGCTTTGATGAAAAAAACTGGAAGCTGACTGATTTCTATACAGAGCAGCACCATATTTTTCACTCTCCAGTTTTAAATCAACCTCAATTTATCGCAAGCACTAGTAGCAGCAAAGTCTCCTGTGTGGACGAGAGTTGTGGGTTGATTTTTATGCCATCTCCTATCCCCCAAGTGTTGGCTAACAAGACTGGAGCAGTGCCATATCCAGCTGACCAAGATTTTCCATAGATTGCAATGTTAAATGTTACTGGAGCCATGCCATGTCAAGCTGACCAAGATTTTCCATTGATGTCAATGTTAAATGTTACAGGAGCAGTGCCATGTCAAGCTGACCAAGATCTCCTAGGAGCCAATGCAAAGCCAGAAATGACGTACGGCGCCGTGGCCTCTAAAGGGGGAAGTGACATTAGATATAGGCATAAATCAGGTAAATGAACAGAAAAAAAATAATAAATTGCCAATTCATTTTAATGATGCACATTAGTGCTGCATGGTGAGGAGTGAAAAATGTGGGTGGAACTCCGCTTTAAGTATGTATTTGTTACTAAATAATATAGTAATTTCTGGTGTATTGATTATGTATGGAGATGACTGGTAGTGGCTTTGACTGGTCTGCACACTGTATCCTTAGATCACAGGGAGGGCCTCTATAGTGATATGGTAATGGATTTTCTACATGAGATTGCAGAGAATGTTGCTATAGTAATATGTTAATGGGCTTCCTATAGGACAGAATGTAGTGACCAAATTGTACCCTTGACAAAGTATATTAGCATGAAATGCGTTGGTGCAGAGCATGGTGACATAATTAATGGGCATGGATTCTGTCAGTGTTGGGTGACATTACAGCCTAAGCTTACAGCAGGAGATCGCTGTGTGGACTGGCTGCAGGAAGAGAGAGCTATACAGAGAGGTAGTTTTTCTGACCAGGCTGTTTCATATAGTGCTAGTGTAACATGTAACTTGCTGAACTTAATTCTCTTTTCCTATTTTCTCCACAACAGAACTTACTATTGACTCCCAAATACTGTTTAAAAGCAGAAGATGTTTTTAAAAAACAATAAAATATTCTACATAAAGAATTATTTTGCATTTTGTTGTTGAACAGTTTCTTGTTTTTTTTTCTAAAGCAAACCTGTCACTAGGAACTAGAAGATAGATTGATATAAAACACAAATAGCATGCATCCAAAGATGCCAGTACATACTTATAAGGCCTCATACACACGGACGTTTTACAGCCGTGTTTTCCAGAGTTTTTTGCAGCTTAAAAATGCATCTCCATGTTATTCAATGGCCCCATACACACGCTGAGGTTTTTGAGCTGTAGATAGCGTCGGCGTTTGTGAGCTGAAAGCAGAACCCATGGCCAGCGCGTTCTGAAGCTGCAGCATTAGATCGTTTTTGACGCTGAGCCGGCAAAACGATCACTAACGTGCATTAACGCCGTCAACCGGTGTTATTAGCGCCCATGTTTTCAGGTCCAAAAATAGCAGAGGGATATCTTTTCAAACAAAACGCGAGGTAACGCTGACGTTCAATAACGCGCATTAACGCCAATGCAAAACACAGACGAAATTGTGTTTTAACCCCGATTTTTTCCTAGTGTCGGTCCCGATGTTACAGCTTGTTTTTTTAATACGCCTGTGTGTATGAGGCCTAATAATTCTACTTTACTATTTTCTAGGCTGCCAAGGCTGGAAGCAGGTAATTATCATTCGTAGCAAGGATGAAAATGATCTAATTACATAAATAATAACAGGATGTTGTAATGCTGATGTGCCTTACTAATTTATGGGATCTATGAATTTTAAAAATAGATCTACTTAATTTACACTGTTGTAAGGTACAGACACTAGCTAAGGCTTCCCTCGATCATCTTTTAAAGATATTTCATGTCTGGAGTTCTTAATGCCATAAAAATAATATTTATCAAAAATGTCAGCAAAGCCATATAAAGACAAAATAACGCATCCTTATAAGACCCCTTTCACATAGGCAATCCGTTTAGGTCCGCCTGTCAGTTTTTCAGGCTGACCTGATCGGATGGTCCATGTATCCCTATGAACCGGCTGGAATAAAAGGGACTTATGTCTGTTTACACCCACCTATTGCCAATCAGATCCGGTCCATTTAATAAAAAATGGAAGGGGATCTGCCCCCCTCCATCTAGGTGGATAGGTGGGCAGTCAGGTGTAAGAACAGAGCAAGCTATGTCCACTCTGCATAAACTGAGTGGGCATGGACCTGTCATCCATCCACCCACTCTGCTCTGCTCAGCAGGAAATCAGTGGACAAATCCCCTGCTAAGCAAAGCAGATTCTGCCACTCAAAAAGTAATTAATGCAGCTCTGTATACACCATGGAGAGATGCAAGAACTGCACATTAGAACCACTGTAGAGCGGCTTGCCTAATCTTATGGTATGATGCTAGCTAACGACCCACAGCTACTGTCTAACAACGTATATTTCTTTTAGTCAAAGAACTGTCATTTCATGTGTTTTCATGCAGTGGATGTTTTGTTTAATTTAAAAATTCTTTCATTACTCAGATTTCTGTAAGCTTTTACTAAATCTAAGATAAATCAAACTTTTGTTGTATTTTCTTTTCATAGTAAATATTTTCAACTAGCACCAAGTCTCATCACCCCACTATCTTGTCTAGGTAATTGCCTCTACCCCCTCTCTTTGCATGCACTTTAGCTCCCCATATGTGTTTGTACTCTTAATTATTATTAAAGTGCTATCACTTGCCAATGATCCACTAATCTCATGCTAACGCAGTTAAAAGGTGACCCATTTCAAACACATCTGCAACACTGCTTTATGTGCATACACTATGTTATAGGCTGTCCCAGGAACATATGGAGCAGATAAAACAGCGTGGAAACGTTGGCTATAGCCCCACCAGGGCAGGCTATGGCTAACAGATGGCCCAGCAATTCAAAGTTAAGAAGGAACAGAGAAACTAAGTCACAGAGTTTTCAGAGAGTATACTAACATGGACTAAAACCAACCAGGTGTAGACAGTACCATAAGAAAAGCAAAAGCACAGTTAAATGTACAGACAGAAGTTGTTTTTAGAGTCAAATATCACAAACAGCATGCAGAGCAAATACATAGCAATAAAAGCAAGGCCAGGCAAAGATCAGGACATGCAAGACCAGAAACAAAGATCAATTCATGAATATAAAAGAACCACTCTCACAAATTAAGAAAGTCTACAATGGGCATCTTCAGAGCAAAGCGAGTTATCCCTAAAGCCTCATGCACATGGACATTTAGAGGCTTAAAAAAATGTCATGCCTGGGGAGCTAAAGAAGGCAGGAATACACCATACATGATTACAAATGTCTGTGCATGTAGCCTAAAAAGAGAGTTCAACAAAGTAGGAAATTTACTGACATGGTACCATCCTGGTAGACTGGGTGCCTATGGGCATTAAGAGAACACTCAACAATACACCTGGACACAGTAGAGCACAAGGCCCACGGGTCGAATCTGGCCCGCCAGGACATTTCATGTGGCCCTCGCACCCAGGGCTTTTTTCAGTTGAAATGTAGCAGAACCCCTAATCCCTGCACTCTGTATGTAGCACACTCCTCAACCCTGCACTCTGTACACAGCACAGCCCTGAACTGTGCATTCTGTACACAGCAAACCTCTGAACTCTGCACTCTGTACATGGCAAACCTCTGAACTCTCCACTCTGTACACAGCACACCTCTGAACTGTGCACTCTGTAAATAGCGCACTCCTGAACTCTACATTCTGTGCATAGGGCACCCCTGAACTCTGCACTCTGTACATAGTGCACGCCTAGACCCTGCATTCGATATGTAGAGCACCCCTGAAGTCGGGAGTTGGGCATGGTTGAGTTCCTGCACCTATTCTCTGAGAAAAAAAGCCCTGGATAAATTTATATAGTCTTATAGATACAACCCGCCTTTTGAGGGCAACCAAAATGCTGATGTGGCCCATGATGAAATTGAGTTTGACACCCTTGCAGTAAACTAATCAGGAGTACAAGAGGACTCAGGAGAGCCAGAGAACAGAAAAAAAATTAGAAAAGAACCAGAAAGGCGCACAATCAAGTACTGATCTTTAGTTAACCTAATTCTTCCCTAGACCACCTTTCATGGGGAGGATGACAGCCCAGCTCCATAAATACACTGCAGGTAAGTCCCTGCAAACTGGCTGCTTTAAAACATTTGTTTATGGACCCAAAATCAATGACCATGCCAATGTGAACATTCTTATAAGCCATATACGTGTTATAAAGGTTTGTCAAAAAAAGGAACATATTTGGTATACCGAACAATGCTCCTGAATGCCTGTATATGCCATATATACAAGAGTCTCTTTACATACCAACTGGGCACGAATAATTTGAAAAGACAACGAGCATTAATATATGGTTGTCTAAAACTGTCAGACTCAAAATTTTAACAATTTAGTGCAGTCAGACTAAGAAATGATGCTATCATAGATTTACACATAACTTGTTGCTTTATTTAATAAAGTAAATAAATGGTGATTTTGAAATACTGTTGGTTTTTAAGGGGTTAATGTTCTATATGACGATTGTGAAATTCAATCAGCCTTAAAAACAAAATGTAGGATTTCTTCATTTGTTTTCTTTGGGCTGCACGTATTATTATTATTTTGTTTTCATTATAAAACATAAAAAGGTGAAATTTATGAATACCACTCCTCAAATCCCACGGAAACTCATGGCCAAGTTTAATTCCTCCCTTGGGCACCATTATTTTCCACAAACTCCACAAAAGCATAAACTGGGTTCACTACTGAAATAAACCACTGACACTTATTTGTATTTCACATATAATCAGTTTAATTCTACTTGTTATAAACCTGAAAAAGAAGCAACAAAGGAACTATTGAAAGGGCAGAGAATGGAGCATGTGTGTTTTGGTAGACTCCCGCCTGCATGTGC
>BLSH010509111.1:1600890-1612187 GCA_018402905.1 Glandirana rugosa
TCCGTTCTCTCACCAGTTCAGGTTCGTTTCAAGCAATAGTTCGATCGTCGTCTTCATGTCCTCCTAGTCCATTAGCCTACCAGCACCCTTCGGCCCCATCCATGTCCGTCGTCTAGTCGTTCAATCCAGTCCGGCCCAGT
Source organism: Glandirana rugosa (assembly GCA_018402905.1). Lineage (NCBI taxonomy): Eukaryota > Metazoa > Chordata > Amphibia > Anura > Ranidae > Glandirana > Glandirana rugosa. Next base: position 1,601,031 of record BLSH010509111.1, read on the forward strand.
TTGTCCTGTGTCCATAATTATGTCCTTGTCTCCGACTCGACTCCGAGTGTCCATGTCTTTGCGACATCTTACCTGTTGTAACCGACAACCCAGGATGTCCAAATTTATCCTGGCAAACCGTGTCAAAGGCCGCGTACGTGCCCGCGCACGCTTGCGCGTGTCCGCGTGTGTGTGGTGACACCCCCTATCTTATCCAGAAGTCCCTGAAGAGTGAGTGTCTGTGTGTTAAGAAAAACAGCCAAGTCCGGGTGTTTGGTGCTTTCTTGCTATCTTCCACGGTGGTGTGTGTGCGCCTGTGCGCGTTCGCACGCGCCCGTGCATGCGCCGGAAACTGTGCCAAACGGTCCTATTTAAACCTGTAGGACCCAACAGCCAATGTTGTCCATTCTACAGCGTTTCTGTACCTGTGAGCCTCAGCTCAGCCTCTGTTCCTGTATTAATACCTGTGTCCTGTTTGACCCGGCCTGACCTAACTTGCTGATCTGCTGCCTGTACCTACCCCGGCTTCCCACGACCATCCGATTACCTGATCCTCCTGTACTTCTGCTGCTAGCTTGATAACGAACTTTGCTTGGACTTGACCACTCTCTTGCCTAATCCATCTGTACCGCACAGCCAGCCCGTTGCCGACCCAGCCTGCACGACCACCCATCTGATCTGCACAACCCAGATCTCTTGGGCTGGAGCACCTCCCCTATTCATAATTGTCTCTAATTAGTGTCCACATGAGACATAGGAAGAGTTCTCTAGATCTCCCATTAGGAGTGTATTGCTCCCATGGTTATGAGACAGAATCTCCGATTCTATGGTAGCGTAGGACCCACTAAGACGGGGGCCTGTGAAGTAGGAGTGGACTAAGCACTCTATGGCCATATAGTGCGTCAGACTCCCCGTATTTTGGTTGAAGATGTCCAGGTACTTTTAAATAGCCTTGCAGGTTTTATTGTCATTATTGCATGTGTGCGCTGTAATGTCATTTTGCTTGGTGGTCTTATAGCAGCACCATCTCTAATACCCTATTAGTGTGTGCCCACCAAGTATATACCTATTCACCTGGAGCATCACATCACCATCAGTGACCATCCAGCCCTCGTGCCATCCCGCACTCTTGGACTTCCTGTGTGCTCTATCAGGGGTCCCTAAATCAGGTGCGCAAGAGCGGTTGTTCCCTGCACAAGACAGACTCCACCACCAGGACCGTGACAGTAACGGACAGCCATGACTGAGTGCGCAGGGAACGCGCTCCGCCATGGACGATCTGTGTGCACACCTTGCGGGCCTTACACAAGCAGTCCAGAATCTGCAAGAGGGCTATACCCAGTTGGAGGAATGGGTACAAGAGCTCTCAACTCCCCCAGCCGCTGGAGCTGGTCCATCTGCAGGCCGTACCATTGTGGCCCTGCCCTCGGAGCCCAAGGTCCCGTTGCCCGACAAATTTTCTGGGGACCGACGCAAGTTCCGGGCCTTCCAGGAATGCGTGTGAACTTTATTTTGGACTCCAGCCACGCACCTTCTCCCTTGAAGCCACTAAGGTGGACCTCATTATCTCCTTGCTGCAGGATGAACCCCAGTCATGGGCCCATAGACTATGGCAGCAGAATGCTCCGGAGGTCGCCACATCGGCCTCATTTTTTTGAGCCATGACGCAACTCTATGAGGACCCCCACCAGGCTGCTACAGCGGAGGCCGCCCTGCATGCACTCCAGCAGGGTCGCCGCCCAGTGGAGGACTATGTTTCAGAATTCCGGCGCTGGAGTGCAGACACAGCCTGGAACAGTGCCGCTCTATGCTTCCAGTTTCGCATGGGACTATCCGAACCCTTAAAAGATGAGATGGCATGAGTAGGGGTACCTCAGACCTTGGATGCACTGATCAACTTGGCCATTTCCATTGATCGGCATCTCAGAGAGCACCGCGGCGAAAGATCATCAGGGCAGTCGCGCCCCATCTGGATGCTTCCACGGGTCCCTAGTTACCCGAGTCCGACTTCGCCCAGCCCAGCGACCTCCTCCTCCTCACCACAGGACTCTCCTGAACCTATGCAGATTGGGCTGTTACGCCCGTCCCTTACTCCAGAAGGCAGGCAGCAACGCTTCTCCATGAATCTATGCCTGTACTGTGGCGAACCAGGCCATGTGATCAGAATGTGTCCCACCAAGCGCGGTAAGTGCTCTTCAGTTACCCAGAGTGGCCTATCCAGCTCTCCCAGTCCTACTGCTCACTTCACTCTTCTCCTCTCCTTACAGATTCCCGGAGGGAATACGCCAGTCCCAGCCATCATTGATTCCGGAGCGTGCAGTTGCTTCATTGACCAGGACTTCGCAGCACTGCACCGCATCCCATTACAACCGAAGTCCCACAAGATGGTCATCCGATTGGCAGACGGGTCTCATACCAAATCCAGAATCTTCACCCATGAGACTGTCCCTCTTCCTTTCACTACACCGGAAGGACATCAAGAACTCTTGCGGCTAGATGCCATTGCCTCTCCCCTCTGTCCCATTATTTTGGGTCTGCCATGGCTTTGGGCACACAATCCCAGCATTGATTGGGCCACAGGGACCGTCCAGCTCCGGTCATCCTACTGCCGGCAGCATTGTCTAACCCCTAAAGGAGAAATCGTTGCCCCATTACTCTGCCTGGACTCTGATGCTGAACCTGACATCCATTCGCTCCTCCCACCTGCCTACCATCCTTTTTCGGATGTTTTCAGTAAAAAAGGGGCTTACAAACTACCCTCCTCATAGACCCTACGATTGCCCCATTGAACTTTTGCCCGGGGCTGAAGTGCCCTTCGGAAGGATTTACCCCCTCTCAGAACCTGAACTAGCAGCCCTCAAGGGCTACCTCGATGACAACTTAGAAAAGGGGTTCATCCGACCATCTACGTCTCCTGCAGGGGCTGGCATCTTCTTCGTGGAGAAGAAGGATCATTCACTAAGGCCGTGCATAGATTACTGGGAACTCAACCGGGTGACTATAAAAAACCGGTACCCCCTGCCTTTGGTCCCGGAACTGTTTCAGAGAAATTGTTTCAGAGATTAGGGGCGGCAACCATCTTTTTTTTTTTTTTTTTATATAAATCTTTTTATTGCTTTTAACAGTGAAAAAAAACATACACACATCCGGCTAGTCAACTCGCGCAGGAGAGACCGCCTCTTATACAACCCACAAGAAGAGAGAAAAAAAAAAAAAAAATAAAAAATAAAAAATAGACAATAGCACTGATACATTAATTTTGGTCTTGGTAAAAAAACTGGTGTACTCCGAGATACAGTATATGAGAAGAACCACAGGCACATAGCCAACAATGCATGGGTATATAAACCAATATAGTCTGGGGGAAATCCCCTCAATCTCCTGCTCAGCTCCGATCCCAATGACATGCTGTGTCATCTCTTTCCAACCACTTGGTCCAAATTTTCGGCAACCATCTTTACTAAGCTTGACTTGTGGGGAGCATACAACCTCATCCGTATCAGGGAGGGAGACGAATGGAAGACAGCATTCCATACCCGCTTTGGTCATTAGGAATATTTAGTGATGCCCTTTGGTCTATGCAATGCCCCTGCGACCTTCCGGCATTTCGTAAATGACGTATTCCAGGACTTCCTTGATCTCTTCGTCATCATCTATTTAGACGATATCTTGATCTTCTCTTCTTCCCTCGAGGAGCACCGCATACATGTCGTCAAAGTTTTGGGTCGGCTCCAGCAACATGGCTTGTACGCAAAAGCGGAGAAGTGTTCCTTTGAGCAGCCTAGTATTCATTTTCTTGGACTGATTATATCCATCACGGGCATCCATATGGATCCTAAAAAAGTAACCACTATCCTGGAGTGGCCCGCACCGACAGACAGAAAAGGAGTCCAACGGTTCGTGGGCTTCGCAAACTTCTACAGAAAGTTCATTAAGGGCTTCTCAGCCATTGTGGAACCAATCACACAGCTAACAAAACAGAACATCCGGTTCTGTTGGTCCCCTGAAGCCCAAACCGCCTTCCAGAAACTCAAGTCCCTGTTCACCTCCGCACCCACCCTGAAGCGCCCAGATCCAGCTCTGCCGTACGTCCTCGAAGTGGACACTTCCGAAACCGCAGTAGGGGCCATCCTCTCCCAGCGCCAAGGCCTTGCTCCACCCAGTAGCCTTCTTCTCCCGCAAGCTGTCGGCATCAGAGAAGAACTAAGACGTGGGGGACAGGGAATTACTAGCCATCAAGTCGGCTCTCGAGGAATGGCGGTACTTACTCGAAGGAGCCACATATTCTATTCTTATGTACACGGACCACAAGAACTTGGAGTACCTCAGAACGGCCAAGAGACTGAAACCCCGACAGGCACTTTTCTTCTCCAGGTTCCACTTCCATCTGACTTACCGACCAGGATCAAAAAATGTCAAACCTGACGCTCTCTCCAGGATGTTTTCTGAGTCAGGAGATGCCACTCCGCCTGACACCATACTTCCGGCAAGGAACTTCCTACTTACCAATGAGGAAGTGTTGTCCCAAATACTGCGAGACTTGGCAGGTTCCACTAACCCCTGTGATACTAGACTATCCGTCAAAGACGGCTTGTGGTGGTTGGGTCACAAAGTGTTTGTCCCGGCATGCCTGTGCCTCAGGATCCTAGGTCTCTACTAAGACCATAAATTGGCCGGACATTTTGGATCTCGGAAAATGGCCGAACTACTCTCTCAATCCTCCTGGTGGCCAAATGCTACCGAAGACTGCAAAAAATATGTCAGCGCCTGTCCCATTTGTGCCCGGAGTAAAACGGATAAGGCCAAAGCCAGGGGCCTCCTGAACCCACTTCCAGTACCCGAGCGCCCATGGTCGCAACTGGCCATGGACTTCATTGTAGAACTGCCCCCATCTGAAGGATATTCCACCATCTTTGTGGTCGTTGACCGCATGACAAAGATGGCACACTTCCTACCTATGAAGGGGACCCCTACAGCAGCCGAGACGGCTAACACCTTAATCAAGGAAATACAAAACGTGTTGTGAATGACTTAAAGTTAACAGGGTATCAAATAAGTTGACTCTATGATGGTCAATGATTCAAGTGAAAAAGTCTTCTGGGGTGTCTGTGCGGATGAAACGCGTCGGTTGGGGAACACGTGCCTATCGCAGTCTTTCTTTTATGTATTTTATTTGCCGGCTTTTATTTTGTCTGTTCCTGTATCGGTGGAATAAACTGGTATGTTTTACTACACAATGTGGAGTGGTTTCTTTTCTTCACATGGTTCCTGGTGAGGTCTGATGTCGAGGGTAGCCTTGACTCCGGTGCTACTGAAGGGACCACCCAAAAGGAGAAGTTCACCAGCACCACCAACGAAGATCCTGCCATCACTGTTTGTGGAGTTTTCCACTACAAGCCTGTAAGGTCCACTGGCCGTACGGTCAAGTGTACCCAACCCATCTGGTAAGAGTCCACCTTTTTTATCTTAGAGTAGAATTGTTGGTCTTTATTGTCATCATTAGCCCTCTACATCGATCTTTGGATGATAACTCCACAGATTCGATCTATGCACATTCCACCTGTCTTTGTGTTCAACTTTATTGTTTATTTGGGACATTTGTTTGGACTTTTTATGCACTGTTCACTTTAAGTCTTTAACCATCACAGGTTTATTTGGACTTTTTCACTTGAATCATTGACCATCATAGAGTCAACTTATTTGATACCCTGTTCACTTTAAGTCATTCACCATCACAGGTTATTTGGACTTAATGTAGAGTCAACTTATGCACTGTCACTTAATTTTTGAGTATATGTATGTGATCACTACAGGTTCTATATATGCACTGTTACTTTAAATAATTGAGTGACCTTGTCATATGAATCACTTCCTTTTATTAGCACAACACTTTTTGTTTATCAAGGAAATAGTCCGGCTCCACGGAATACCCAGCAATATTGTATCCGATCGGGGGGGTCCAATTTACTTCTAGATTCTGGAAGGCTCTGTGTGCAGCATTGGAGATCAAGCTCTCATTCTCATCTGCTTATCATCCTCAGACCAATGGCCAGACAGAGACAAGGAACCAGACTTTAGAGCAGTACCTGCGCTGCTTTTCGTTGTTCTCTCAAAATGATTGGGTTGCACTGCTACCGTTGGCTGAGTTTGCCTACAACAATACCATCCACTCGGAAACCAAGCAGTCTCCATTCTGGGCCATTTATGGGTTCCATCCCACATTCCTGCCTGAGCTGAACACCGAAAGCCCTGTTCCTGCAGCACAGGATATCATCAGCTTTCTACAAACCAACAGTAAATTCCTGCAGGATACCCTGTCAAGGACCCAGGAACAGAACAAGGAAGCTTTTGACAAGAGAAGGTGGGGGGAGTTAGAACTCCAGCTGTGCGATCGCGTCTGATTGTCTACCAGGAATCTTAAGCTTGCTTGCCCTTCAGAAAAGCTAGGTCTTAGATTCATGGGCCATTTCCAATCAAGAGGAAGATCAACAGGGTGTTGTTCGAACTGGATTTTCCCCCTTCCCTACGGATCCACCCAGTCTTCCATGTTTCGCTGTTGAAGCCTGTTGTCCCAGACTCCTTCCCAGGATGGAAGACAGGCCCACCAGATCCAATTCTGGTAAACGAAGAAGAGGAGTTTGAGGTAGATGCCATTTTGGACTGTCGGAAGAGGGCAGGGTCTACCCAGTACTTGATAAAGTGGAAAGGGTATGGTCCCGAAGCGAATTCTTGGAAGCCAGAAAGAAACATCCACGCACCCAGATTAATCCAGGCCTTCAGAAGAAACCGACAGGACGGCGGTACCCGGCAAGGCATCCAGAGGCTGCCCCTTGGGGGGGGGGGGTGTTAGGAAAAACAGCCAAGTCCGGGTGTTTGGTTTTTTTTGCTATCTTCTGTGGTGGTGCGCGCGACTGTGCGCATTCGCGCGCATTCCGGAAATGGTGCCAAATGGCCCTATTTAAACCTGTAGGACCCAGCAGCCAGTGCTGTCCATTGTGTACCTGGGAGCCTCAGCTCAGCCTCTGTTCCTGTATTGATACTTGTTTCCTGTTTGACCCGGCCTGACCTGACCAGCTGCCTGTACCAACCCCCGCTTCCCACGACCAATTGCCTGATCCTCCTGTACTTCTGCTGCTAGCCTGATCGCAAACTTTGCTTGGACTTGACCACTCTCTTGCCTGGCCCATCTGTACCGCACAGCCAGCCTGTTGCCAACCTAGCCTGCACGACCACCCATCTGATCTGAACGACCACCTGGAGCATCACATCACCATCAGTGACCATCCAGCTCTCGTGCCATCCCGCACTCTTGCACTTCCTGTCTGCTCTATCGGGGTCCCTGAATAGGGTGTGCAAAATCGGTTGTTCCCTGCACAAGACAGACTCCACCATCAGGACCGTGACAGTGTGTCTGGGTTCTAACTTAAAAATGGGGCAAACATTTGCACATTGGCATGACATGACAAATGTGCACAGCTGGGGAGTCTGCATAAAATGATACATATACAGGAGGAATCCCTACTACCTCTTATGTATGCATTATATCAGAATGTCTTGATTTTCGTGATTTTAAGCTCACTTTAGATTAATATATTTTTTTTTTAAATTTTCATCATCAAAATTTGAAAAAATTTACCAAAAAAGATACAATTAACAACATGGAAATATACAGTACATTTTACAAATTTCTATCATGAACATTTCAGTAAAAATATATTAATCTAAAGTGAGCTTAAAGTCACTTAAAATCACAGTTTATGCGGACTCCCCAGCTGTGCACATTTGTCGTGTCATGCCAGTGTGCAAATGTTTGCCCCATTTTTAAGTTAGAACCCAGACACACACACACACACACACACACACACACACTCACCCACTCACTCTTCAGGGAAATTTCTATGATGAAAAATTTCAATTTTAAGCTCACTTTAAACATTGCATTATCATTTGTTTGTTTTTTAATCAAGAAAGTTCTTTATTGAAAAATATAAATTCCATCCAACATTTAAAGCGAATATGTTTCTCATAGCTACCACACTTAGAGCACAGAGTACACAGAAGCATTGCATACTGCAGGTGTAATCATCTGGTACCACCCATGCAACATCACATGAAGCCAGCTAAGAAAGGTAGGCAAACAAATCATAGTAGTTTGTCTGTGACCACACCCAGTGAGCACATAACTGGGGTCCACAATCACTATTTTGAAAAAGCAAGCGTACTAACCTTAATATGCTATTCAACCCATTTCTGTACTGGTTAGAATTCACCTGGCTTTCAATATCACTATACTGTATGTCAAATGCCAAACTCTTTCTTTTTATAAAGTACCCATATATTAATAATGTACCTGCCTTACAGAAATGAAAAAGTTTTTCCTATGTTCTAGGGTAGGCTCACCTCAGCCTCCAGTTTTTGCTGTAGAAAACTCCTCTATGACTTCCTGGTATCCGTCCTGCAGGACGCCAAAACCATTAAGTTCTCTGCATCCTCAGCACCCGTGCGCAAACACCCCCCCCTCCCCACCTACTGCTCTCCTGCTCCAGAAAAGCCGCCCACCACTCCAGGAGATCCTCACACCTATACAGTACATGCAGACTGTTTATTTTATTCTATGTTCCTGTCTGCATGAAGACACACTGTCAGTGTGTGTAGAATCCCAGCTGAAGGATATCTGTCCCTCCCACTGCTCCATAACATGGCTCTAGCCTGATGTCTTTCATGCAGGGTCTGTTCCCATCCACCACTCCTGCCCTCAGATTCTGCCAGAGCTGTGAAGTTGTGCTATCCCGGATCTTTGCTCCATGCCACTTGTATTGCCTTGCAGTCCTGCTCTCCTCTCAGTGTACAGCTCTCTCTCTCCCTCTGGATGTACAGTGGAATTGCCAAAAATGCAAACACGTTTAATGGTTTGAGTACTGTAGAGCTCCAATTGTCAGCAATGAAAATTGATTTCGTAGTGATACTAACAAGAATGCAAAGAATGTGTTTGTTATGGGAACAAATACTCATATTAATGACTCTGTTGCTAACTTCTCATGATGACTCTAAAAGCCACCCACAGATTGCAATCTGATTGTACAATCATTAGATTTACCAACAACTATGTAATGCAAGGTCCAGCCTGGTTGGACACAAATTAATTGTGTACAATATGTGTGGGTCCATATATTACATAAAAATGATTGTACAGAGATTGTAACGTGTACTGTGAGCCTAAGGCCATCCAGTAATATAGGAAAATTAACCAAGACTTGTGCATTTTCCCCTAGCAAAATAGGTTTGTGATTTGTTACTAGTTACTGACATAGTTGTTAACATAAATACTACCAGAGTTGTAATTACAGGCACTGTAAAATAATTTTAAAAAATACGGTATACACACATATATATATATATATATATATATATATATATATATATATATATATATATAGTATTGAATCAGACTCAATGCATAGACCAACTCACAGTTTCTTTAACACAAGTGTAATTTTTATGTCAAAGGATGTACACAAACAGGAGGTAAAGGGCCTCTTGTCATAAATCATAAGTAAATAAACTTCTGCTCTACTGAGCCTTACTGTGTAGTTCGACAAAGTCCTTGGTTTAAGGTACGTGTCCTTTTTCCAGCAAGTAATTGTATTCAAATTTCAGGAATAAGCAGCCATGCTCCTTGTTGCCTCCTCACATGGAGACACACACTCTCTCCCTGGGAGCTAGGACCAGCTGCCTTAATCAAGACCTAGAAAGAAAACATTAAAACTGCGGTCCACAGACTTGGGAGTCTGTCCCACCCAGAGCTCTATCAGACTCCCAATATAACCAGCCCCAGAACGGAGTTTGCCAATACAGGGCAAAGAACTATCTTTCTTTACCCTCAAGTCTTTGCTGGTCTTACCTTAGATTAGATTTTTAAATATTTTATTACATCTTTTCATGTGATAACACAGAAGAAATGACACGTTGCTACAATGTAAAGTAGTGAGTGTACAGCTTGTATAATAGTGTACATTTGCTGTCCTCTCAAAATAAGTCAACATGCAGCCATTAATGTCTATACTGGGGTCTCCAACCCCCGGGCTGCGGCCCAGTGCCAGGCTGTGGCCTCTCTGCACCCGGGACGCGAGTGGGGCGGGCAGCATGAGACAGCCAGATGGAGCATAGAAGCGGGCGAGCTGGCAGTATGAGAGAGGCGGGCGGACATGAGAAGTGGGCGAACGCGAGAAGCAGGCTGGCGAGCAGAGATGACATCTCTCTCTGCTTGCCCCCTATCACCGCTCTTCCGCCCTCACATCGCTCACACACACAGCGCGGGCCTCTTCAAAGTCGGAGGTGCGGCGGACACACTGTATCACCACTCTCCTGCCCTCACTCAGAAGTTCAGAACTGACCACAGTGACAATCCTCATCTGGTGGCACTGGCAGGCAGCGTGGCAAGTGACATCCTCATCTGGTGGCACTGGCAGGCAGCGTGGCAAGTGGCATCCTCATCTGGTAGCAGGCAGCGTAGCAAGTGGCATCCTCATCTGGTGGCAGGCAATGGCAAGTGGCATCCTCATCTGGTGGCCGGCAGCATTGCAAGTGACAATCCACATCTGGTGGCAGGCAGCGTGGCAAGTGACAATCCACATGTGGTGGCAGGCAGCGTGGTAAGTGGCATCCTCATCTGGTGACAGGCAGCATGGCAAGTGGCATTCTCATCTGGTGGCAGGCAGTGTGGCAAGTGGCATTCTCATCTGCTGCCAGGCAGCGAAGCAAGTGACAATCCACATCTGGTGGCAAGTGACATTCTGCATCTGGTGGCAGGTGACGGTGGCAAGTGACACACTCAGGGCTCCCACTGATTCTGCATTATGGTGGGTTGAACGATTTTTCATTCTATATCTTTATATTACAATGTAATAATAGAAGTAATGCGCTGCAATCATCCTGACACCATATCAACCATGGTGTTGGGATGATTGAAGTGCTAACACCAGCCATTGCCCCGAAAAATTCCCTGCGAAAAATGAAAAGTCGCTTACCCCCCACGCGTCCACCCCCCCAGGACTTGGCACAATTTTCTTCCACACAGCCGGTCCCCATTGCCAAAAGGGTCGGGGCGCTGGTCTAAACCGCTGGCAACAAAAGTGGGTACACCCCTAAGTGAAAATGTCCAAATTGGGCCCAAAGTGT
>BLSH010509111.1:1630774-1674786 GCA_018402905.1 Glandirana rugosa
GGGCAAGGGATGGGGGGTTGTGTCACTCGCGTACTCGCACGGAGACCGCCGAGCGTGCAAGAGGGTCACGCCCTATAGCATCGGTGGTAACATACTGCCGCCAAACGCTATAACTCGGTGAAACAGTGGCAGTCTGCGGTCAGCCGTTCACCAATTAACTCCGTTCATGTACGAGATCTCTCTATACGGAACAAGTGTAAAGTACAGACCCCAAATGTTGGTGAAATTCAGGAAGTAAAAAAAAGTGAAGTGGTACAATCACTATAAGGTAGTGAGCTCGTCACACATAAAATCAAAGTTCCTTACAAACCCACACTACTAGCCTTTCTTATTGAGCCAAGGCAGAAAAAATGAAGAAAGTTCTTACTTTTCAAGCCAAATCCTATAAACAGAAACATTCAGGCTTGGCATTATTGTTAACCCACTGGCAGTGTAACAAGTGTTTAACTTGCAAATAAAAATAGAAATTCTTGACTGAATCAGTTTTTGGTACTTCATCACACCCAAACATTCCTTGAAACTAAAATACACACTGCTCGAGTGATGGAATATCACTAACATGGTGAAGTGAAAAAAAATGAAGGACTTAAAGTGGTTGTAAACCCCAGACATGAAATGTGAACAAGGCATATCTCTCTAGAGCATGTACTTGCCTCAATTAACCACTTGCCGACTGGCGTCTGACGGTGACAAAGTGGCTCAATATCGCAAACCGCCGTCATACAATGGTGGCTACGATATCCCGCACTGGGAGAACGTGCGAGCCGCCAGAGGCACGCTCATGCGCTCACTGTGTTGGGGGGTAGGGAACGGGTAGGGTGGACTCGATTGCCACCGGCTACCCGCAGTGGCCTTCCCGCAGTGAAAGAACAGAGGTCCGTGTAAGTAAACACGGATTTCCGTTCTGTTAGAGGGAGAAGGGCTGTGATCACAGGCTTCCTCTATATGGAAACCGTGATCACTCCCTTCCCCCAGCCAGCCCAGGCCCCATACAGTTAGAACACGCCCAGGGAACACAGTTAACCCTTAGAGCGCCCCCTCCAGGTTAACTCCTTCACTGCCAATGGCATTTACAATGTAATCAGTGCATTTTTATAGCACTGATCACTGTATAAATGCCAATGGTCCCAAAAAAAGTGTCAAAAAGGTCCTACATGTCCGCTGCAATATCGCAGTACCGCTAAAAATCGCGGCGATCAGAAATGACGCAGAGGTGATCAAATACCACCAAATGAAAGCTCTATTTGTGGGGAAAAAAGGACGCAAATTTCATTTGGGTACAACGTTGCAATTGTCAGTTAAAGTGACGCAGTGCCGAATTGCAAAAAGTGCTCTGGTCTTAAAGTAAGAAATCCTTCCAGGGCTGAAGTGGTTAAGAGAAATAAATGTGATTTCTGTCTGCTATTTTGTTACTCTGCTATCAGCATGAATCACATCTGCCAAGTTTTCCTGACACCAAGAGAAAAATGGTGACAGGGGAGGGACCTCCAGCTGATTGGCAGCCTCAGGTTTGTTCCTGTGTGGAGGGGGTGTGTCCCTTCCCTCCAATCAGCTCTCTCTGCTTTCTGCATTCAAACAAGCTTTATGAATTCTGCACGGACATAGTGAAGAGAAGACTGCAGATAAACAGATGCAACCTATGTAGGAGGATTTGTTTCATCCCTGTGTATCACCTGTTCGCAGTCCCTTCACTGGGTATATGTAAGGGTTTACAACCACTTTAACGAAACGTGTCAGTAAATAGTAACAGTAACAAAGCTAGTGGCTATTTACACCTCTCCCAGAAAACATGCTGCTGGCAAGGACTGTGAACACAAATGCATGTGCTGTAAATGTAGATGTGGAAGTGTAGGTGCCTTCCCAGTGTCACTTAGGGCCCACATTGTGGAGAAAATGTTACAGGAAAATAATGAAAAGCACTGCACTAACAATTTATATCTGTTCTTTCTAATGTCCCTGACATACAGTAGTAAGTTATCCATTATCTTGCTTCTTTAACAGAAATCGTCACCTGGTACATGTACTCTGTCTGTGGCAAGTGTTGCAAAATGCATGGTGCTTCCCCAGGTATAAGGGAAGCATGTGACCTCCGCCCATGACACAGTGCTCAGGCCTAATGGTTGGTATTGTCACATGGCAGAGGGGATGATGTAACCACTCACTTTGAACTCCAACACCAGGCAACATTGGGAACTTTGGTGGCAACTACAATGGAGGAAGGAGTGGGGGTGGGGAGCACTGTAGAGGTGATTATAATGTGGTCTTTGGTGGGCTTCACACATATACTGACACTTTGCTCTGAATGGACAAGGTGACAGTGTCACTTTAACCACTTGCCACGTGCGCTATAGCCGAATGACTACTACAGTGCAGTCATCCAGTTCTGGGAGGGCGTTTATTGGTGTCCTCCCAGAACCACTCCCCCCCCCCGGTGCGCCCTGTGACCAGACACAGCTGATCACAGATCGGGGTAAAGGGCCAATCACAGCTGATCACAATGTAAACATGCTTGCCGGTTATCGGCATTCCTTTCCTTATGCTGTCACATCAGGAGGAGAGCTGGTAACTGGAAAGTCTGAAAGAGGACACTTACACTGATAATCAGGGCACTGTAGCCCTGTAGCCCCAACAGTGCCCATCAGTGCTACCAATCAGAGCTACATATCAGTGCAGCCTCATCAGTGCCTCCTCATCAGTGTACACCAGTGCGGCCTTATCAGTGCCCACTAGTGCAGCCTATCAATGCCCATCAGTGTCCATCAGTGCAGCCTCATCAGCCCACATCAGTGAAGGAGAAAAATTAATTGTCTGCAAAATTTTATAACAGAAACCAAGAAAAATGTTTTTCTTTTTTCAAAATTTTATAAACAAAATGTCAAAAATGTTTATATTTTTTTTTCTTATGAATTCTTTATTTAAGGAATCAAAGAAATGCACATGACAGCTGTAACATGCGAAAGAAGACTGACATAGAGCAATTCACACTCATTACAGTGAAACAGTACAGCTTATAATTGTAAGGATCAAAAAGGCTTACCAGCCTATCCAATGTCAAGATTGTAGTATATAGACCCCAGAACTCAACACAACATTCCCTTGTCATTTTTATATTTTCAAAGGCTAGGCGTTCGACCCCACCCTTAATAAATCAAAAAAGAGAGAGAAGGAGTCATAGTATAAAGAAGAGGTCATGTAAAAGAAAGAAAAGAAGAGGCACAGGAGTCTGTACAGGGGAAAGAAGAATGAGTGGGGAGAGAAACGCCATGAGAACGAAAGGAGGGGGGGGTGATTTTTTAAAATATTTTTGTTTATTTAGCAACAAATAAAAAACCCAGTGGTGGTTAAATACCACCAAAAGAAAGCTCTATTTGAGTGAAAAAAGTTGTATAAATTTAATATGGATACAATGTTGCATGATTACGCAATTGTCATTCAAAGTGCGACAGCATTGAAAACTGAAGATTGGCGTGGGCCGGAAGGGGATGGAAGTGCCCAATAGGCAAGTGGTTTAAAGTGGTCCTAAAGTCAAAAGGTCTCATACATTAATGTATTCCCTGCTTTAAGGTAAAAAAACATCCCACCACCTGTTCTATCCGCACCCACCCCTAAATACTTACCTGACTCCTATCACTACTCCAGCACTGCTCCCCTCACTTCCTGCTCCCACAGGAGACAGGAAGTGACAAGGCAGACAGGGCTATAGGCTCCTGCTGCTGTCAAACCTCTGTGAGGAGGAAGTGGGGGCATGGCTTTCTGGTGCTCTATGTGTCTATGGATGCACAGAGCATGCATACATGGAGAAGCAGACAGCACAGGCGGGGGACTGCCAGCAAAGGAGCAAAGGGACCTTTATGTGCAATTTTGTTTCACAGAGCAATTAAGTATAACAGATTTTTATTTTAACCCAAAAACGCATCCTTTAGTATTACTTTAACCATTTGGCTGCTACTAATGGGAATTTGTTTACACTTCACTGTTGGATTGCTTATGGAAGTATTGTGCTCCTAAGCCTATTTGCATACATTATTATTATTATTATACAGGATTTATATAGTGCCAACAGTTTACATAACCTAAAATATAAAAGACACACAAATTGCATTATTTTAAAAACTGCAGAATATAGTCCAGACTTGTTTTCACATCCTCTTCCCATTCTGTTTTTATACATAGAGGTTTATTTATTTTTTAATTGTAAGGATGATATGCAAACTGCAGTAATCCATAGCAACCACTATGATTGTGGTTTACTGTAGTCAGATCTGTGAAAATGATTTCTGAACAACAACTAAGGAATTTTGGGGGCATTGTCTATACTAGCATCTGATTCAAGTACCTGTCACAGACAGCTATATGAATCTGTCTGTGCCTGGCACTGAGATAAGAGTGTTCATATGGGTGCTCCCACCCAGGACACTTTGTCACACTGACAGGCAAAAGGCCAAGTAGTTTTGTATTGTGGTGGGTGAAGCCTGATCAAAAAACTGATAGACTATTTACTCATCAGGTCCGCCTTGCTGTTAACCGACAGCGCATGACAGTGGGCAGATCCATAGCTGCCATTCAGTCCAATAAAGTCTTCAGAATACACCCACTGCCAATCAAAAGTAGGGTGGGCTTGATGGGGAATAGATTCTCAGATCCCTATCACCACCAAGTAACTCAAGTCAATTCCCAAATATGGGCATTGTCATACTTGGGTAATGACATCACCACTCTCCGCTGTAGAGCCCTGTGTAGGAAGCTGTCACATTCATTAAAAGTTCCCAGCACAGACATGTCCCACTTTCCTAATCTGTGAACTGGCAGTAATTCTTTAGGAACATGTGGCTGCCTTAAAGTGGTGCTAATAAAACTACCTGAATTTGGTGCATGTGACCGTAATGTTATCGAAAATGGTGCAAATGCTTGCCTGAATTTTACGCAGGTAGTTCTAGACTATTGCCAGAAAAGTGTTGTTAAAGCTTTATTGAATTCCCCTGACTGTGTATTGCGCAACATTATTGTGTTTACCCACTAAATAAGCGTAACCCTAAAATATCTACTATTAAGAAATAATGTCTGGATATTTTAGCTCTGACATATTTACAAAACAGATGTTTTACTTTTACAGAAGAATACATTAAACTAAAGGCACGTGAGCTACTGGCAGGAAGAAATTTACATTCAATAGCCCTAAGTGCACTTCAATTCCTATTATAAATGTCACAGATTCCCTTTGTGCTTTTTATGTATTTTTTTTATTTATTTATTTATTTATTTTTTTAGGGAGACTTAATTTTATTGTGCGCTTTCTGGGAAAATGTAAAAGCAATTGCAAATTTAAACACAGAATATAAAATGTACTTGATGAGAGAAAGAAAAGTCTGTAAGATTTTAGTGAATAGCAAAACGTGAGGTTGACAAGTAAATTCAAATAAAAAATTATCAGACAATTGAGGATTGAGCAGAGTGGAAAAAAAAAGTAAATACACATACCGAAGCTGCAGCTGGTATAAATCCACCCCTATATACTGTATGTTCAGAACTGCCATCAGTCTATTAGCAGGAGTATGGGAAACAGAAGGAGAGACACCAATAGATACTTCAAGCCTGACATTGTGTATGTGACTCACGTTCAGTTGTATACAGGAGAAGGCCGCACATGACATCTTAATGCAGGCTTAATGGGATCCTTTACAGAAAGTAGATGTACTATATCGATATTTTTCTCATAAACCCATCCAGATATATTTAAACACAAGCATGAAAGAGATTAAAATGACTCGTAATCTTTTAAAATGAATAAATAATTACTTGTTTTTTAAAATGGCTTATAGCACAAAGACTATTGGGCTGATTTACTAAAGGAGTTGAGACTTTCTACACTACAAAGTAAATATTCACTTCAATTGTCCAATTATATGCAGATGAAATAAGCACACTGGAATTTGCTTTTTACATGATTGGATAACTGAAGTAAATGTTCCCAATTTCCAACCAAAGATAATTTATTAACTGTTCTTTCGCATTATTAATGTTTCTTCCCACTGACTTCTGAAGCATATTTTACCAGTAGACTTAACAAGATACAACTAGGGGGAGCATGCTAATGTATGTTTATGTGATTCCATTAAAATGGAGAGCTCTAATATCCATGAAAGATTAGCAAAATAAATATTCTGCAGATACTGATAAACACCTTATTAGCACTTTCTAAAAGTGACATCTAATGCAAGGGACTGGCTTCACTGTAATCACATGATCAGTCCAAAGCTGGCCATACACCGCGCAAATTTCATCTGGTTCCTGAAGAACTGGACAAAATTAATTTCCGTGGGTGGTGCTGTCAGCACCCTCCCAACCAATACCATTTGACTAAAAAATCGAAGGACCAAGTTGAAAAAATGTCAGCCAATCAGCTTCTGTCTGCAATCATATGAATGCAACATTTAAATATGACTGCTAGCTGTCAGCACACAATAGCCGCAGCAACAGATTATTGCATCCACCCCAGCTTATGCGTGTATGACCAGCTTTAGTGTTGTAAAAAAAGAAGCTGCAGAACCAGCACTACCTTTTTGTATGCAAGGCTCTTTGAATATATGTTAAAAAGGGTAAAACTGCTATTGAACAGGATATTCATCATAGAGGCCTCATGCACACAGGACGTTAAACAACTTCCTAAAAACGTCATTAGCTTTTAGTGACTTCATTCAGCTTTTTTAAACGTTTTTGCAGCGGCGTTTTTTAGCGTTTTTTTTTTTCCCTCAATTCATCTAAAATGTCCAAAAACTTTGGTGACTGGTGTTTAGCCACATTTTCGCATGTTTGAGTGTTTTTACAGCTCAAATATGTCTCTCAGAACCCACTGGTCTTGGGGGGTTTTTTTACAGCTCAAAAACGTCCCTGCCAAAAACAGTTGATAACACCATATATGTGCATGAACACATAGGATAACATGATGGGGAGTTTATTGACTGTAGGGAAAACATCTGCAGCTAAAAACAGCAGCTGTAAAAACGTCAAAAAACGTCCTGTGTGTGTGAGGCCTTAAACTCAATCTCAGGTTAGACATTTGGGAAAAGCATTGTACGCAAATCCTTTGAGCAGAGGTATAAAAATTCTGGAAAGTCCCAAACATGAACAGAAACATACCAAAATACTTTCCAGAAGAGAAAACTTGAATTTTGTCACTTTTGGAAAATTATAGGTGGTTTTAGATTAAAATAGAAAGGGGATTTTTAATACCTTTGAATTACAATAGGGCTTGTGTAGCTGTTACATATGTTTTTTTAAAAAGAGCAGCCTTTAAGACCTCATGCCCACAGGTATAAAAAAAATGCTACTTTTACAGGTATACATCATATTTAGTATGCCTCTAAATGCAGTTCAATGTCAGGTGCTTACAACAGTATTTTAAGTGCAGCATTTAGAGGCATAAAGCTGCGTTTGGAGAGGAGCATATATATGTGCATAAACACACACAAGTACATGGTATTGCAGGCATTTTCATGCCAAGTTCTGTAAAAAAAAGCTGCATATTTTGAGCTTAATGGCCATACACGGAGTGAACCACGGGTTGCAGAAAATACATTTGACACAGACAGTGCTGATAAAGAAACCCCTTCTAAAGTGCCATTCTCCTCCTCTTGCTCTCTCTCAAAATTGTTTTGAAGCACAGTCATGACATCTGTAATGTGTGTTCTGCTTCTCTTTTGGAGGATGGGATTAATGTCTAGGGATGCTCTGTCCTGTATACCCTGTCCTGTGATACTGAGCTGTATACTCTGTCCTGTGATGCTGAGCTGTATACCCTTTCCTGTGGTGCCGTGCTGTATACTCTGTCCTGTGATTCTGGGGCTGTATACTCTATCCTGTGATTCTGGGGCTGTATACTCTTGTCCTGTGATGCTGAGCTGTATACTCTGTCCTGTTATTCTGCACTGTATACTCTGTCCTGTGATGCGGGGCTGTATACTTTGTCCTGTGATTCTGGAGCTGTATACTCCTGACACAATGGGTGGAAGCTACTGGAACACAGTGGGTGGATTATATAAGAGGTGGGGCTTATGAGAAGTGGGAGGAGTCAAAATGAGCGGTGGGGTCTGGCCCTCTTTAGATGATCATAGCTTAGAAGTCATCTGAAATCTTGCAGTAGCTGGCTTTTTTAAACACTTCCTTTGACTCACTGAGGCTGATTTACTAAAGTAGTTAGTAATGCTAACTCAATAAATTATTTGAAAATTCACTTCACTTATCCAATCATGCAGATGAAATATGGTAAAGAGTAATGTAAAGAGGAACCTGCTTTTCACATGGCTGAAAAATTGTGAAAGTGAATCATCACTTTATACTCCTTCAATTCCTCAGCCTTGTAAGACTCTCACCATTGTGTACTGCATGAGATGGAACAGAATATTAGACCAGTCATACTTATTATTTTCTAATGAACCATGGGCTTATGTTTTTTTCTCAGATAGGGGTTTCTGTGACACCTGCTTTAAAATTATTTTTGAAACAATTGTTTGAATTCTTTACTGAAGTGCTCTTTAAGTGACCATAAATCAACTACTTACTTATCCTGCTTCTTTATACTTAGGGCTACAAGGAGAAAAGCCAGGAGGTTGACAAAAGGCTATGGTGTGAGGGATGTCGGCTATAAAGATGTTTTTTTTGCATTATTAAACAGGGCAAATGAACAAATATATACTTATGACAAAAGAAAGTTTCAGTCTCCTGTCCAAGTGTAACGTATAGCAGGAGTACCCTAGTGTTAAGCTGGATACACACTATGCAGTGTTCTGTAGAATGTTTCCTTCAGATTTCCCAAAACCATATAATATGAGGTCAAACCTAAGAGTTTCAATTTGAATTTGTATGTAATCAGGCAGGCCCTTATACTACATGGTTTTGGTAAATCTTAAAGAAATCTGAAAACAAAAGCTGGATAGTGTGTATGGGGTCTTAGATGGATATATGAGGTTTAAATTCAAATGCAAAGTTATCGCTTGCTGGCTCTGGAGCAATGAAGCTGAACGTATTCAGCGTACAGAGAACTTGACAGTATGACCATTTACACAGTTGCTAATTTGTTAAACATACCTGAGAGAGTATCAGCTGCCCATGAAATTTAGTCACAAATTTTCTTAGAAAAGAAAAATATGCATCTTGACCCATGATTTTTTCAAGATATCGAAGAAGAAAATAGCCCTGAAAATTTGATAAAATACAGTTAACTCAAGTAATAGCTCACATCAATTTTTTTTGTAAAAGTGAAAAGTAAACCAGTTACCTTTAAATAATGCACTTGCATAAAGGCCTTGTCTGCATTTAGTCCATGTCGTACAACAGAAGCTCCAGAGTCACTCACTTCTCCTGTGCTCTTACCTTCGGGCCTGATGGTATGAGAAATGAGGGATGTGCCATTATTTCCAAAAACAATAAAATGCTTTTTTGTCAAATACTAATTAAAGTAAACCTTTGCTCTATTCATTCAGGTTCACTTAAAGTAAAACTGTAGACAACATTTTTTTTCCATTTCCACGGAGGGTCATAAGCCCTGTCAGTTTATTTTTTGTTTTTTTTTTGCTATATTTGTCCCCATTAGGTAGATTTCCCTTGACTTCCTGTCCCATAGCCAAAACAGTAAGTGAGAGGAAATCCTTGCAAACTAAGGGAACCCTTGGGGCCCAGTATTAGAAACAAAAGAGGCAGCATAGGAGGCTGCCCCTAAAAAGGGTAATTGATAGAGCCACTGGAGTCAAATAATTACATAAAACAAAATTGTAAATGTACAAATTTTATTGGTAATGCAACATAACTACAAAAGTGCATAAAGGAGCAATCTTATGCATATGTCAGTGACACCACCACCGCAGACAATGTTGTCATAAAAAATTTTAAAAAACAGACACCAAACATATCCGAACAAGCTGAACCAACATTTATGCACCCATGCCTATATTCCAATGTGTGATAGCCCTGAATAGATATGTATATTTGAGAGCATGGGTCAAACATATGCATATGTATCAAAAACAATAAAAAAATAATTAAGTAATAGGCAAACCACCTTCCTCCTTTCCCCCACACTGCACTGCATTTTGCCATTTGTTCATTCATTTTTCCTCTGTGGCTTGTGCCCCCCCCCCCCCCCCACATCAGGCCGTATATATCAGTGTCCAGGATTGTACCCTATCACTATTGTATTATCTCCTGTCCTCATGGCTCCTTATGCCCCAGGTGCCTCTTCATTTTGTTTTTGATACATATGCATATGTTTGACCCATGCTCTCATATATACATACCTATTCAGGGCTATCACACATTGGAATATAGGCATGGGTGCATAAATGTTGGTTCAGCTTGTCCGAATATGTTTGGTGTCTGTTTTTTAACATTTTTTATGACAACGTTGTCTGCGGTGGTGGTGTCACTGACATATGCATAAGATTGCTCCTTTATGCACTTTTGTAGCTATCTTGCATTACCAATAAAATTTGTACATTTACAATTTTGTTTTATGTAATTATTTGACTTATCACACCAGACTCCAGTGGCTCTATCAATGGCCCTTTTTAGGGGCAGCCTCATATGCAGCCTCTTTTGTTTCTAATACTTGGCTCTTTCGCCATTGAGCCCCAGGTGATAATTATTCCCCTGAGTGAGTAGGTGTGTTTGCCAAGGTGTATTTTGTTCTCAATACACCCTACAGTTCCCCCCGCTCTTGTAGTTTTTAACCGTTGGGGCCCCCAGGTCACCATAACTTTTCTGGGGACAACCCAAATCCAAAGTTTGGGATTTTCTTTTACTTTCACTTTCAATGATAATGATAAATAGGACAAAGAGAGAGGGCAAATCTCCCTAACGGGGGCACATAAAACAATAAAAACTGACAGGTGTTGTAATCTTTCTCCACTCTATTCAAGAACTAAAAAAAATAAATAAAAGTTTTGGCTCTAGTTATACTTTACAGATAGACATACTTACATTTCATTTTGCTAATCCTTTATCTCAGTTGCCCACAGTGCACAGAAAAAGCCCTGTATAAGATCAAAGTTGTAGCTCTCTTTCCACGCCCATGTGACAGTGCTTGGAGTCTGAGCAGCCAATTATCAAGCACCAGCGCTATCACATGGTAGAGATGGAGAAAGTCATATGCTCCCCATACCTGGACATACTGGGTAAAGGGAAGGGTAACAGTTAAATAAGCCTGTTGCTTTGCCTTGCATTGGCTTTCAAGAGGTTCTCCAAAATAAAGTTAGAGATTAATAATATCATTTTTATTACAGCCCTCAACTTATTAACAACCACAGTGGTTTTGTCTGCAGACTCAGTCCTTATTTGACATCAACTGGGTAAAGATGGATTTGTTGTTTGGGATGGTGGTGCCATACATGACTAATCAGTTCCAGGAGCATTCCCATTACATTTTTTTCATGGAATATTTTTAATGGGTTTGGTATTTACCTTGGTACCAGATCCAAGAAGATCCATGCATGATTTTTTTGGGCACAATAGTTTTTATTGAGTAAATATCAATATCAAGATACAGGCTTGAGCAAAAAAGAAGAAAGTGTCCCACGCAGGGGTGCAAAACAGTAAAGCACATGTAGATACAAAACATATTTTTGAAGGTTGCAACGTGAAAAGTAGAAGCATCTGGCATCTAGTGTTGGAAGTGACAATGAGTAACTGGGCTTGGAGGCCCACGACATACAGTCCGGTCCATAAATATTGGGACATTGACACAATTCTAATCTTTTTGGCTCTATATACCACCCCAATGGATTTGAAATGAAACAAACAAGATGTGCTTTAACTGCAAACTTTCAGCTTTAATTTGAGGGTATTTACATCCAAATCAGGTGAACGGTGTAGGAATTACAACAGTTTGTATATGTGACTCCCACTTTTTAAGGGACCAAAAGTAATGGGACAATTGGCTGCTCAGCTGTTCCATGGCCAGGTGTGTGTTATTCCCTCATTATCCAATTTACAAGGAGCAGATAAAAGGTCCAGAGTTCATTTCAAGTGTCCTATTTGCATTTGGAATCTGTTGATGTCAACTCTCAATATGAGATCCCTATCAGTGAAGCAAGCCATCATTAGGCTGAAAAAACAAAACAAACCCATCAGAGAGATAGCAAAAACATTAGGTGTGGCCAAATCAACTGTTTGGAACATCCTTAAAAAGAAAGAACGCACCGGTGAGCTCAGCAACACTAAAAGACCCAGAAGATCACAGAAAACAACTGTGGCGGATGACCGAAGAATTCTTTCCCTGGTGAAGAAAATGCCCTTCACAACAGTTGGCCAAATCAAGAACACTCTCCAGGAGGTAGGTGTATGTGTGTCAAAGTCAACAATCAAGAGAAGACTTCACCAGAGTGAATACAGAGGGTTCACCAAAAGATGTAAACCATTGGTGAGCCTCAAAAACAGGAAGGCCAGATTAGAGTTTGCCAAACAACATCTAAAAAAGCCTTCACAGTTCTGGAACAACATCCTATGGACAGATGAGACCAAGATCAACTTGTACCAGAGTGATGGGAAGAGAAGAGTATGGAGAAGGAAAGGAACTGCTCATGATACAAAGCATACCACCTCATCAGTGAAGCATAATGGTGGTAGTGTCATGGCGTGGGCATGTATGGCTGCCAATGGAACTGGTTCTCTTGTATTTATTGATGATGTGACTGCTGACAAAAGCAGCAGGATGAACTCTGAATTGTTTTGGGCAATATTATCTGCTCATATTCAGCCAAATGCTTCAGAACTAATTGGACGGCGCTTCACAGTGCAGATGGACAATGACCCGAAGCATACTGCGAAAGCAACTAAAGAGTTTTTTAAGGGAAAGAAGTGGAATGTTATGCAATGGCCAAGTCAATCACCTGACCTGAATCCGATTGAGCATGCATTTCACTTGCTGAAGACAAAACTGAAGGGAAAATGCCCCAAGAACAAGCAGGAACTGAAGACAGTTGCAGTAGAGGCCTGGCAGAGCATCACCAGGGATGAAACCCAGCGTCTGGTGATATCTATGCGCTCCAGACTTCAGGCTGTAATTGACTGCAAAGGATTTGCCACCAAGTATTAAAAAGTGAAAGTTTGATTTATTATTGTTAATCTGTCCCATTACTTTTGGTATCTTAAAAAGTGGGAGGCACATATACAAACTGTTGTGATTCCTACACTGTTCACCTGATTTGGATGTAAATACCCTCAAATTAAAGCTGAAAGTCTGCAGTTAAAGCACATCTTGTTTGTTTCCTTTCAAATCCATTGTGGTGGTGTATAGAGCCAAAAAGATTAGAATTGTGTCGGTGTCCCAATATTTATGGACCTGACTGTATTGAGGCAAAGAGAGTGGGATTGTCATCCCATAATGGACGGCAAGGAAAAGAAGAAAAAAAAAAGAGGGGGTTGGAGGGGAAGGTGGGAAGAGAAAAGGCAGGAGACAGAAAAGGAAGGAAGAAGAGTAGTGCAGAACTAAGCAAGGGGAGAAGGCGGGAAACAGTCAAGACAAAAAGGGAAGAAAAGAGGTGTAGACCTAAGCAGAAAAAGAGGACGGAACCTGCGGGTTAGATGGTGTTCCAGAACGGTCTGCAATACCGAGCTGGCCATGGGGCAGAGTGGGGAGAGCATAAGACCACCATGGGTTCCACACTTTGAGGAACTTAGTGTGAGAGTCATGAAGTATACTGGTCATTTTCTCATGAAGCATGAGGATAGTCAGAATGCTCTTCACCTCTGCAAACCCAACCGAAGGATTCCTCCAAGCCCTGGCAATGGCACGGTTTGCAGCAATAAAATGGTAGGTGGCCAGCTTCTGTTGGTAAGAGAAGAGGCCTAGAAGAGGGCAGTGGAGAAGTGCATGCCGGGCATCCCTGTGGAAAGTGTGGGAGATTAGCTTGTGGGGATCAACTTTCCTGAGGAAAATAGTCAGCATGCAGGCAACTTTCTCAATATATGGCGGCTTGCCAGGTTTATTGGCAAAATATTTGCATATTAAAAAACAAACACTTCCGGTTCCGGCGCCGCATGGAGTAGAGGGTCTCCAGCACAGCTCCTGCTCCTGGTCCTAAATTCAGCTTTATAGACCTGCCCAGACCCCTCAATCCATCTTCCGGGACTTGGGAAAGTCCTGATATTCGCCGACTACTCCATAGAGGTCTCCAAAAAGAGAAAATCTTTTCAACAAATTTGCTTGGCTCTTTACCAGCGCCAGATAAAATTTATCCTAGCCTTCCCGGCAATCCTGCGGCTCAAATCCACGAATGGAGAACAGCTTTCCTTTCAGGACCCCAAAGAAGCTGAAAAATATCTTCATTCTCTTCAACCGGATTCTAGGATTAACCCCGCTTCCAAAGCTACTTCGATACCTAGATCAATGGAACAACGGAGCACCCGCAAGGACTCTCCAAAACGCCTCAAACCCTCCGGCTCTGCTTCCTCAAGTCTGCCCAGCTGACTCACTTCCCAGCTCCGTCCTGGCTGAATTTGGTCACGATAAATTCCGGTCCTGTGCCGGTACTTGGCATCTCAAATGCCTTTTCTAAACTACCACCCCCCTCCCCGGGGGCCCCCCATCGGGCCAGGTAGTACCTCGTCCTCATTGCTGTGTCGATGTTTTTTTTTATTCTTTTTCTCAATCCTTGTTATTGACAAATGTTAATATAGTTGAAGTTTCAACGGGTTATTCTTTTTTTCCAACATGGGTATCACCCCCCCTGTCAGCTCTCATCACCAAAATCTTCCCTCCTCCTCCTCGCTACTGGCACTCCATACAATTGGTCTGGGCCCATGGCACTGTTGTATCAGCATGTGACCGCAGATTGGTAGCTGTCCTCTCTCTGTGATCCCATGTGGAAAAAAGCGAAGTCTCCATTCTCTAATGAATGTGTATTTTCATATCTACACCTGATTGTTATTACTTTATCAGCAACCTCCCACCCTCTTTTACCCACATCCCCCCATCACCCCTTGCAACTACTTCACGCACCCTGCGACACTCACACATTCACACACTGGATGTCCATTTTCACAACGCCCTCTCTGGTGATTAACTCCCTTTATATAGCTTTAACAACCCATCACATCCCACTACGTATAAAACCTCCATGAATATCACATCATGGAATGTTAAGGGACTCAGGTCCCCCATCAAGCGACTCAAGGTGTTAAGACACCTCAAGCGGCTGAAAACTGATATCGCCCTATTACAGGAAACGTATTTGCTAAAATCAGATTTTCATAGGCTCCAAAAACTTTGGGTGGGCTCGGTACTTGGCTCCGAGGCGGTGGGCCGCAAAGCAGGAGTTATCATCCTAATTCATAAAAATCTCCCATGCCGAGTCCTAACTACTATAACTGACGATCAAGGTCGCTGTGTTACAGCCCATATTTGCCTAGGAGATAAGGAAATACTGATAACAAACATTTATGCTCCCAACAATCCGGGGTCTTTCTTCTTTAGCCACCTTGCTTCCAACCTATTGAAGTCGCCCCACACCCCTCATTTGGTGGGGGGTGATTTCAACTCCGTTATGGATCTGGACGACAACAGATCACATCCTAAATACATTCCAGCAACCCACCCCAGGCAGAAACACTCTCCTTTAGCTGACACCATGGATTCGATCCATATGACAGACGTGTGGTGACTATTCCACCCACTAGACAGAGAATTTACCTTTTACTCTAACCCCCACAAGGTATTCACTAGAATAGCCTATATTTTTTGCTCAAATGACCTAATCCCTCTTGCGACTGACTCCACAATTCACGAAATAGCGATCTCGGATCATGCCCCTATCGCAATCACGTTCAATGACTCATTATCCCAGCCAAACCTCCGCCTATGGCGTTTCCCCTCCTATCTCCATGACAACACCGATTTCCAGTCTTACATGGCCACTGCCTGGGAGGAATTCTCCTCTACAAACTACACACACACACGGACAATCCCCACCTCTTCTGGGACACAGGGAAAACCTTCTTAAGAGGGAAGATCATAAGCTATACCACATCCTTCAAGAAAAACTCAATTTCCAAGTTTAAAATGGCAAGCTCTCGCCTAAAGCTGGCACAGAGCGCTCTGTCCTCCTGCGATTCTCCCCCCAACAGGCGAGAATGGCAGGAAGCTAAGGCTGAGTTTGATTCATGGGCGGATATTCTGGAACGGACCAAACGCTCCCAGATGGAAGCCTCCCTATACAGATTTGGAAACAAATCAGGTAAACTCCTCGCCAGATTAGCCAAAGGTCCCATGTCACCCACTCATATAACCTCCTTGCGAGACCCCCTAGGGACGATTAAGAATACTCCTCCGGAAATCAGTCAGATCATGCAAAACTTCTATACGTCTCTTTATGCCCCTGAGCAGATTGACTATACCCTGGCAAATAAGCTCCTTGAAAACCTGACCCTACCACAAATCACCTCATCCAAATTAGAATACCTGAACAGTCCCATCTCCACATCAGATGTCACCATGGCCATTCGCCAACTTAACCCGAACAAAGCCCCGGGCCCAGGTGGCTTCACAGGGGAATTTTACAAATCTCTTCAATCAACCTTAATACCCACCCTAGTCAAAGTTTTTAATAGGATTTGGGAGGGAGGGCCTTATTTACCTTCAGACAACCAAGCTATCATTTAGCTTCTTTTTAAAAAAGGCAAAGACTCTCTCGAGCCGGGTTCATACAGACCCATATCTTTGCTTAACTTAGACGGCAAACTTCTCTCTAAAATAGTCGCCAACAGGCTGGCATCTATCCTACCTGACCTGATTCACAGTGCGCAATCTGGCTTCGTGAGAGGGAGAACCGCCTGCCTAAATATTCGCAAAGTTCTAATGGTCCTTGAGCATGCAAGGAGCCACCCTGGGGGGGGGGGGACTGTGCCATCATCACCCTGGACGCGGAGAAGGCCTTTGATAATGTTAATTTTGAATGGTTATCTCTCGTGCTGAAAAAGATGAACTTCTCCGGTCAATTCTGTCATCTGATCTCCTCCATGTATGCTTCTCCGGCGGCCAGGTTGGTGGTGGCTGGTCTCCTCTCGGGTGAATTTAAGTTGCAAAAGGGTACCAGACAGGGATGCCCTCTATCCCCTCTTCTTTTCAATCTGGCGCCAGAACCCCTGTCCAGACTGTTAAATACTTCTGCCCCTCTTCATGGTATTCAAGTAGGAACACAGGAACTAAGGTCGGCCCTGTTCGCCGACGACGTTCTTATTTTTTCCAGCAAACTCTCGGTAGACATGAACACCATCAAATCAATTTTCGATGATTTTAGGCTATGTTCCAGGCTGAGGATAAATTACAGTAAAAGTGAAATCCTACCCTTGGGCATGTCCCCCCCACCTTCTTGGACCAAACACTCACCCTTCTCTGTCGCTAAATCCCACATCACCTATCTAGGGATAAAAATAGGAAAGACACCCTCCTCCATCTACACTCTAAATTATCCTCCTCTATTTCATAAGATCACTACGGAACTGGAGAATTGGATGGATCTGCCTCTCTCGCTCCTGGGGAGGTGCCACCTTTTTAAAATGGTCAGCTTTGCGCGGTTGCTCTATCCATTACAAACTATCCCTCTCCTCCTTAAGCATAAAGACGTCCACACCCTAAATTCAGCTATTTCTAAATTCATATGGAAACGCAAGAGACCACGCATCGCCATGTCCAAACTGCACCTTCCCAGGAGAGAGGGAGGTATTGGTTTGCCAAATATTAGATTGTACAATTTAGCCTGTTTGTTGAGGGTGGGCCTGGACTGGATTTCCAAGTCATCTCGGTTCTCGAACTTTTCTCTTGAATCCTCAATGGCGCACCCCTACTCCTTGGCGGCCTTACTCCACTCACAATGGAAACAACTTTTACCTAGACTCCAACACAACCTGCTACTGGGGGACACTTCTATAGCATGGAGGGAAATACGCAAGCTGCTAAAACTGCCTTTTAACATCTCGAGATCCCTCCCATCCAGGGAAACCCTTCCTTTCTCCCGGGACTTGCTCAACACCCCTATTCGTTATGGCAAGGAAACGGGCTAACGAACTTTCGCTTCCATCTTTGATCTGGACACGGGAAAACCACTGCCCTTCAACACTGTGGCTCAACAATACTCTCTTCCTCCCTCCCATCTCTTCTACTACTGGCAATGCACTAATTTTATCACCTCATCTGTCAGGGATGGAGCAAAGAGATTCCAACCTTCAATTATGGATGACCTTCTTCTATCAAAAGCTTTTAGCATCTCAGACATCTACAAACCCTTACTTAGCAAATCAATCCCCGCTTTCTCCTCAACCTCCTCTGCCAACTGGAGCAAGGACTTCCATGACCCCGACCTAATGCACAAAGTTCTACTTGGATACAACAAACTTTTGAAACTGGTACCATGCGAATACTGGAGGGAAACACAAATGAAAATCATACATAGAGCGCATGTCCCCTTCCTCAAGGCCAAGAACTCTCCACAATCCATATGTTGCCCACACTGCAAACAAGAGAAACCTTCCCCAACACATCGCTTTTGGTCCTGCTCAGTCATATCATCTTTCTGGGACAAAATCATAGCATTTATCCGAGAAATTACTCAGCTGCGCATACCCAAAGACTGGGACAAACAACTACTGCTGTGGTCAGAGGACAACATCCGTTCTCACAAGGACTGGACCCTCCTCTGCCTTTTCGCGGCCCACAGGGTCATTCTTAAAAACTGGCTTTCAGCGACCTGCCTAACCTCCTCACAAGTCAAAGTGGAACTATCGTCACAACTGCACAAGGAAAAAATCTTAACAGATTTCAACTGCCCTACAGCCAAAGACCATTTCCTACTACGTTGGAGCACTTTCTTTATCACCACTTATCCCTCCGGGAAATTAGATTCCCTTGACAACTCCTTCACCTATTCTCATCATTAACACTCCAGTCCCCACCCAGAAGATGTCCATTGAAGCTTACATACCATCTCCATCTCCTATCCATAACCGGACAAAGACTAATCGTGAAGTTAGTCACCACAGCCCTACCTGATGCCAATCCAGTACTCTACCCTTTCTACATCCTTCTTCCCTCCTCATCACCTACTTTCCGCCTTCTCAAGATCTTGTGTTGCAGGACTCCCCCCCCCCTCCCCCTCCCCATTCTATGTATGAATCTAGATTATTCTACACCGGTACAGATCAAGATCCATCCATCCATTTCTTATGATTACTTGTACAATGTTATACTCTCAAGTTGTTCCATTACCCTTGCTTTCTGTATTAAAATGTTATTACGGGCATTGGGGATTACCCCCCCCCCCCCCAATGCTGGCAATTGTATTGTGCATTTCAAAAACCTTAATAAATTCTTTTGAAAAAAAAAAAAACAAACAAAACAGAAAATAAATCCTTGCTGTCTGGCGCTAAACTAAACATTATAGTTTCCTCACTATATGGTGTGGGGCTGGCCCCCGACACCCACAAAACATAAGCCACAATGCAAACCTTGTCTTTTAAAGTCCAAACAGACACAGAGCTCCCTCAGTTCCTTCTCTGAGTTTCAGGTCAGAGCTAGAGTGTGTTCTCTTCCTGGTTATTTAAGCCACCTGCTGGTGGATTCCAGTGGACCATAAACTCCAGAGCGGAACCAGCCCTGCCATGGTGGCTGGTAAAATCTCGACCGGACTTTGTTTAATCCAGTCCATATGAACGCATACGAGGTGACAGGTAGTGTCTGTCTACCACTTCGCCTCGCATACTGTCACATATCCTCCCCCTCTGCTTAAGCCCCTGTGGCTGAGCAACTGTCCCAACTATACAGTGGACCCAGGAGAGGGCATCCGCATTGTTCTGGAGTCTTCCCGCCCGGTCTTCCACTTCCACTGTGGCTGTAGGGTCAGGAACCACCTAGTCACCTGACTATTTTTCTCCCTGTTGTCACACATCCACTTCAGGGGGTCATGGTTGATGACTAGCCTAAATGACCTTCCTAAGAGGTAGTACTTCAGCGCCTCTAAGGCCCACTTGATAGCCAGGCACTCCTTCTCCACAATGGCATAGTTCCTGTCATGCCTATTAAGCTTTCTGCTTAAGTAGACGACCGGGTGCTCCTCACCGTCTCTGATCTGGGACAGAACACCACCTAGTCCCACCTCAGAGGCGTCAGTTTGCACAACAAACTCCTTTGTGAAGTCCGGGGTCACGAGCACCGGTTGAACACAAAGGGCTTGCTTCAACTTCTGGAATGCCTTCTCGGCTTCGGGATTCCACTTAAGCATGCCTGACCCTCTACCCTTCGTCAGATTGGTCAGAGGGACAGCAATGGTGGCAAAGTTGAGGATGAACTGTCTGTAATACCCTATAATCCCCAGAAAGGCACAAACCTGTTTTTCATTCACTTTTGAATTGCCTCGATCTTGTTGGTCTGGGGCTTGATCAGTCCCCCGACCAATAATATACCCAAGGTATTTGGCCTCCTCCAGGCCTATGGCACATTTATTTGAGTTGGCTACAACTGCTTGTACTCGGGGCAGATGCGCTTCCCAATCTGGACTGTGGATGACCACATCATCCAAATAGACGACTGCAAAGGGGCTATGCAGCCTCAAGGTTTTGTCCATCATTCTCTGGAAGGATGCAGGGGCCACATGCAGCCCAAACAGCATTCACTTGTACTTGAAGGACCCCTCGGGGTATAAAAGGCAGTTTTTTTCCTTTGCTGACTCCATCAAGGGGATCTGCCAGTAGCCCTTAGTTAGGTCTAGGGTTGTTATGTACCGGGCACCTCCCAACCTGTCCACAAGTTCGTCAACCCATGGCATCGGGTATGCATCAACTTAGACACGTTATTCAGCTTCCTGAAATCATTACAGAACCTGGATCGTGCCACCGGGCTCGACCAGGTGCTGTGGGACTCCTCTATCACGTCTAACTCCAACATGGTTTTTATCTCCTTTGCCACCGCCTCCCATCTAGCCTCAGGTATTCTGTAGGGTTTTACATGTTCCTGGTTCCGTAATTATTTCATGTTGTAGTACGGTGGTCAGTAGGGGGTAGGGGAGAGAAAAATTCCCGATTTTTACAGATAAATTCCTTAATGTAATTTTGTTGTGTCAGTGACAAGGACTCAGTTATGGGGACGTCTGGAGTCATGGATAGCCTGTCTTCTTGAGGAGTGGGCACTGCCAATAAAGTCTCTCTGTCTTTCCACGGTTTTAAGAGATTCACATGGTAAATTTTCTCGGGTTTCCTTTTCCCTGTCTGGTAAACTTGGTAGTTCACTTCCCCTACTCTCTCCCTAATCTCAAAGGGACCCTGCCACTTTGTTAAGAATTTAGTTTCAACTGTTGGGACTAGCACCAGCACTCTGTCTCCAGAGTTGAAAGTCTGGGTTTTGGCACCGCGATTATAAACCCTTCTCTGGGCCTCCTGGGCTCGCTCCATATGTTCTCGCACCAGGGGCAGGACTGCTGCGATTCAATCCTGCATCAAGGAGATATGACGCTCGATGACGCTTCTATATGGGGTGGCCTTTCCTTCCCACGTCTCTTTTGCGACATCTAGTAGCCCCCTGGGATGTCCAACATACAAGATTTCAAAGGGGGAATACCTCGTAGATGCCTGCGGAACCTTTCTTATAGCAAACATGAGGTACGGCAGCAACATATCCCAATCTTTCCCATTAAACCTCTCCACAAGTCCATCCGTTTGGGGGTGGTAGACCGAGGTACGGAGATTGGAGATTTTATACAACCTGCACAATTCCTTGGTTACGTGGGACATAAACGGGGTGCCCTGATCCGTTAAGACCTCTTTAGGGATCACCTCCCAGCTAAACATCTGGACCAACTCCCTGGCTATAGTTTTAGTGGAGGTGTTCCACAAGGGTATGGCTTCCGGATAGCGGGTTGCATAATCTAATATTACCAGGATGTGCTGGTGTCCGCGGGGAGACTTTACAACGGGTCCCATGAGATCCATGCCAATTCTTTCGAAAGGCACTTCAATTATGGGCAGTGGAACAAGTGGACTACGAAAATGGGGAGAGGGCGCAGAGAGTTGACACTCAGGGCAGGATTCACAACACTCTCTGACATCTGCATTCAACCCGGACTAGAAGAATCTCTGGGTTATTCTCTCCCTGGTCTTATCCATACCCAGATGTCCCCCCCATTACATGTCCATGGGCTAGATCTAGCACTATCCTGAGAAAGGATTTGGGAACCACTAGCTTTTCCACCTCGTCCTCCCCTTGTTTCACCACCTGATACAACAAATTATTTTTAGGCCTCATACACACAGACGTTTTTTGACGCCAAAGTTTTCTGAAACTAGAAACCTGTAACCTGTAACGTTTTGGCGTTTTTGACGCAGATGCCGCAAAACGCTCACTAACGCACACTAACGCCGTATCGGCGTTAACCGGCGTTTTTGACGCTGTTTTTAGGTTGAAAAATAGCAGAGGATTTAAAAAAAAAAAAAAAAACGCCTATTGACGCCGATGCTCAAAAGCGCTCATTAACGCCAATGCTAAGCCGAAAAAAAACACTGATTTTTTTCCCTGCCGTCGGGCCCGACGTTTTGCTTATTTTTTAATATACGCCCGTGTGTGTGAGGCCTAAAGAGCCATGTAGGGAAAAGACACCCCCCCAATAAGGTCCACAGATTCCCCATCCATCACCTTCACGTTTTCTCTCGCTCTAAGGAGAGTGACATCCCGTAGCTTTTCTGTACAGAAGTTCTCTCTCCGGACCTCTAAGTCAGGAACTACATTCTGTTCACTTTCACAGTCGGGGTCAGAGGCATTTTCTGGGTCATGAGCTATCTTCCAGCTCCTCCGGCTCCCCAGCCAGTACAGGAAAATGAAGAGGGTCTCCTCCTTCTTCAGTCCTGCCACCAGTAACCCCCTCCATTTAGCAAAAAGGGTCAGGCGAGAGATCCCGTGCTTTCACAGCAGGGGGAGCTCTATCCTCCAGACTCCCTGGGCCTTCCCATAACCTTCAAAAATGGGGAAAATCGCTGCACACTAGGGTGTCATATAGCAGTGAAGGTACTACCCCCACTGAATAAGTCACACTGCCCCAAGGGGTGTCAATCTCAACCACCGCCGTCTGGTAGTCACGAGTGTCCCCGTGGATGCAAATGACCCAGACAGGGTGTAACCTTGTAGGATTTATGCAATTGCTTTTTACCAAAGTTACCACACTACCAGACTCAAGCAGTGCAGTGACTGCTTTCCCATCAACAAAAATGACACACATTTGCTTCTCCATGCAACTTGAACATGATGCTGTATATATGCGACCTGTGCAAAAAGAGAAAGGCGTCTATTTACATAAGTATAATCACATTGCATGGGTTCATCATTCAGGGGACAATTGGCAGCAATATGGTCCAATGCATGGCATCAGTGGCACTGTATGTGCGCTATACCCAGTCCTTTCCAGGGTCCCCAAGACCTTCCTGGCTTCTTTGGCCAGTCTCCAGGTCTAGAGCCCACAGTCTCTTTACCCGTAGCAGTCTTATCAAATTTCCCCACGTCCCTGAACCCTGGAAAAGTCTTACCGGGTCCGCCGGGCAATCTTTCACCCCTACATACATTGGAGTGGGGCGCAGATGGGTGCAACAAGTCCTCAGCAGCAGTATATCTCTCCACGAGTTGGGTGGCGGCTTTGGGGTCCTCATGACTGACCCACTTCCTCAAAGCAGCAGGGAGGGCACATAGATAGCGGTCCATGATCACGCGCTCCACAATCTGGGGACCTGCCAAAGTCTTCGGCTGTAGCCACTTCTTGCTGAGGTGGACCAACATCTGTGAGTGGGGTGTCTTGTCGGTGCGGTAGGTACAGCGATGCACCCGTTGGGCCCAGACTGCCATGGTGACCCCTAGGCGTGCGAATATCTCTGCCTTTAGGGTCTCATAGCCCTGGGCCTTATCTGCTTCCAGATCAAAGGCTTTTTGGGGTTCACCACTCAAGAATGGTGCTAACAGTCCCGCCCAATGTTCTTTTGGCCATCCTTCACGAAAAGCGACTCTTTCAAAAGTTGTGAGATATGTCTCCTTTTCATCTGCAGGTATCATCTTCTGTATGTGGTAAGAGGTGCGTATCAACTTTGGTTCCATTGTCACCAGAGGTGTGGGCCCCTTCTTTAATTGCAGCAGGGCCTCCGCAAACTGTTGGTTCATCTGTTGTTGTGCTGCGATAGCTTGGTGACTTTCCTCCCGCTATACTGCTGTGGCCTGTGCGATCTGGAGGTTGGTTTCCTGCTGAGCTGCCTGTTGGACCGCCTGTTGTGCTGCAGCAGCCTCTGTGACCTGACAGTTGGTTTCCTGCTGAGCTGCCTGTTGTACTGCGATAGCTTGGCGACTTTGCTCCCGCGGTGCTGCAGTGGCCTCTGCAACCTGGCCGTTGGTTTCGCGCTGAGCTGCATTGGCTTGAAGCAGGGCCTTCAGCATTTCCTCCATCTTGGAAAGGTGCCAGCTGAACTCCACCACATGTGGCAGATTAGCTTGTGGGGATCAACTTTCCTGTAGAAAATAGTCAGCGTGCAGGCAAGTTTCTCAGAATCTAGCGGCTTGCCAGGTTTATTGATAAAATATTTGCATATTAAAAAACAAACAAAACAGAAAATAAATCCTTGCCGTCTGGCGCTAAACCAAACATTATAGTTTCCTTACTATACAGTGTGTGGCTGGCCCCCGACACCCAGAAAACATAAGTCACAATTCAAACCTTGTCTTTTAAAGTCCAAACAGACACAGAGCTCCCTCAGATCCCTCTCTGAGTTCCAGGTCTGAGCTAGCGTGAGTTCTCTTCCTGGTTATTTAAGCCACCTGCTGGTGGACTCCAGTGGACCATAAACTCCGGACCGGAACCAGCCCTGCCATGGTGGCGGGTAAAATCCGGACTGTACTTTGTTTAATCCAGGCCATATGAACGCATACGAGGCGACAGGCAGTGCCTGTTTACCACTTCACCTCGCACACTGTCACAAAGGGTACATGAAAAAGTGTTGAGAGGAGGCCATAGACCCTGTACCAGAAGCCTACCAAATGGGGCAAGATCACCAAATATGGATCTCGTCTCCGCATTGGCCACAGCTCCTTAAGCATCTATCACTATAAGGTGGGTTTGAATGAGCCATGTGGGCCGGGACCCAATACCAGCAGAGGAGAACCTTATAGGCTGCCTCCATGGTGACTGTGTTGAAAGAACATTTGGCAAAGGATGACCAGGCCTTGGTCCAATTCTCTACATTTTTTGGAGACTGCCATGTCTCTCTCCCAACGTAAACATAATAAAAATACATGCCTTGATAATCCTCGATAAAAAAAACAGATCAGCTAAAGATAGCAACCACATAAAAGTAAAGGTTTCTTAAAACTGAAGGAGAGGACCATCAACTGGTACCAGAACCTAAAGCCACATTAAGAACAACAACAAAAAAACATTGTAAGAAAACCAAATTTGCAATTAAAGCAGAAAACAAGACACAGTAGATAAAGCACCGGTGCCTATTAAAATGTTTTATTTATTAAAATAAATTGTTAAAATACCATCAAATCTTTACTAAAATCATTTACTAAAATCTTTACTAAAATATGCTGGCCTGCTATTTAAAACTAAAGTTTAGTTAAAATGGTTGTAAATTTAATTTTTTTTTACTACAATAAAAAAACACGTTATACTTACCCTCTATGTGCAATGGTTGTTAATTGATACATTAATATGATTTTTTGGATTATATTTTTAAAGCATCAACACTTTGCAGCATTTTGTCACTAGTGCCTAAAACATTTGTGCACTACTGTAAGTCTACTGCTTGTGCAGTTTACAGCTGCTCACTGAGAATTATGCATTTTTGCTGGCCAAACCCAAATAGCAATGAACAACTGCAGATCAGAATTAGACAGAAAACAATAAACTTGGATTTTTTACAGCAGAATTGGCAGTGGTTTGTTTTTCTCCTGGAAGAATATATGACTCCACTGTGAGTAGCCCTTGACTACAACCCACAAAGCATATAAGGAAAAGGCAGCCTCTGTTTGGCAAGAAATAGTGATGTTGTTGGAGGAAGCAAAAAGTATGGGGAAAACCTGGAAAGAAATGAGGCTGCTGTCCTGTAATATGGTTAATTAACTATACATTAAGCTGGCCATAGGTGATACGATTCCCCCATCAACACTGACTGTGTTGATGGGGGAATGCCTCCCGCAGGGCTATTTTGTTCTCCCAGGGAAGGGGGGGGGGGGTTGGGGGGCTTGGGGAGCCATCCGTAGTCCGTCCGGCTATAGCCACTGGCAATAATCGCATGCAAAATCCGTCATGCTGGTTGCACCAAAGTCGATCGATTGAAAAATTGCATGACTATGAAAGATATACTGAGTAAATTCAAATTACCAGTGGGCTAAAAAAATTCTGTTAAGTAACAGTGCAAATAGTATAGCAGCAGAGAACAAGCTAGAGATAGGGAGGACAGTATTTATTTAATGACTCTCCACTTCTAAAAGCATCGCTCCACCCAAAAGGGAAAGTTCCGCTTTAAGGGGTCATCACCGACTCCTGTTTGTGAAACGGAGCTTCTGGGGAGGAAGGGGGGAGCGGGTACCCGATTTTGACTGGTACCAGCCCCTCCGTCCTTTCCTGTCACCTTAGGTGATCGGAAGCGGAAGGTCCCAGAAGACTTCGGGATCCTGTGTTCCTGCAAAGCAGAGACAAGGATCCATGTCTTTTCCTAGTAAAAGCACATCCCATAGTACACAAAAACACAGGCTAGGCACACAGTTAACCCTTTGATTGCCCCTGGTGTTAACGCCTTCCCAGCCAGTGTCATTAGTACAGTGACAGTGCATATTTTTAGCATTGATCACTGTATTAGTGTCAAAGGTTCCCAAAAAGTGTCAAAAGTGTCAGTTAGTGTCCGATCTGTCCGCCGCAATATCATAGCCCCACTATAAGTTGCCAATTGCCACCACTACTAGTAAAAATAAATAAATAAATAAAAACTCCATAAATATATCCCATTGCTTCCCAATACATATTGGCCTAAACTGATGAAGAAATTTGATTTGTATACATTTTTTTATTGGATATGTTTTGTAGCAGAAAGTAAAAGTTTTTTTTTTTTTTTTTCAAATTTGTCTATTTTTCTGTTTATAGCGCAAAACATACCAGAAGAAAGCTCTATTTGTGGAATAAACCAGGACATAAATTTTATTTGGGTACAGTCTCACACGACCTCGCAATTGTCAGTTGAAGTAACGCAGTGCCATATCGCAAAAAATGGCCTGGTCATAAAGGGGGTAAATCTTCCAGAGCTGAAGTGGTTAATCTACTGATCAATTTCCGATGATCAGGCTTGTTGGATAAATGTTCTCAGTCACTGACTGAAGCCAAATTTACTTTCCTTCAGCTACTTACAGAGAGCATATGTCTAGAATTGAGCTGAAGCAGGCAATAAGTCTCTCTGGTGAGTACACTGAGCCTGCTGTGCCACCCTAAAAAGGTAAAGCGCTGCAATGTGGATGCTGTGCCCAAGAAAGCAAGCAAAGGACTGGCTACTAATATTGCCTGTATGTTCCTTGCAACTGATCTGATCATTGATTTAGAATTCCTAGTTCCACTCTGTCTCTACACAGAATCAACCTTATGCCAGAGCTGCCTCCCGATGAATCGGATGACTGATGGATGAATAACCATGCAACAGCAGAAGGAGAAGAAGCACAGATCCATAGAATGTAGCAGGAGCAGGGAGATCCTTGCACTGCTGGTCCTCATGTACAGGTTTTTCTCCAGAAAAAAGAATACAGAACAGAAAGGTAGTGACATTACCAAAACCTCACTTCAAATATTGTGAGACTGGCAGTTACTGGGAAAGTCCCTTTGATGATTTTACACTGCAGATAGAGATATGTGATTTAAGGCACAGGAATCCCTACCAACAGTCAAGTCAGGAAGTATACTGCTATTGTTCAAGAGGAATTTAAAGTGGAACTTCACTCTCTAAAACAACATGAATTATTTTTAATCCTTATGCTGCTACCGTGTTTTCCCGAAAATAAGACCTACCCCGAAAATAAGCCCTACTGTGATTTTTCGGTGGAGGGCTGAAATATAAGCCCTACCCCAAAAATAAGCCCTAGTTTAAAGTGGTTGTAAAATCCTAAAATGCACTGTATTACAGTATTATACAGTTGTATGCAAAAGTTTAAGAACCCCTGACAATTTCCATGGTTATCATTTATAAATATTTGGGTGTTTGGATCAGCAATTTCATTTTGATCTATCAAATAACTGAAGGATACAGTAATATTTCAGTAGTGAAATGAGGTTTATATTGGATTAACAGAAAATGTGAAATATGCATCAAAACGAAATTAGACAGGTGCATAAATGTGGGCACCCTTGTCATTTTGTTGTTTTGAATACCTGTAACTACTTAGCACTGATTAATTGGAACACACAATTGGTGTGATGAGCTCATTAAGCCTTGCACTTCATAGACAGGTGCATCCATTCATGAGAAAAGGTATTTAAGGTGGCCAATTGCAAGTTGTTGTTCTCTTTGACTCTCCTCTGAAGAGTGGCAACATGGGGGCCTCAAATCAACTCTCAAATGACCTGAAAACAAAGATTGTTCTACATTATGGTCTAGGGCAGTGGTTCTCAACTCCTGTCCTCAGGACCCCCCCCCCAACAGGCCAGGTTTGCAGGTTAACTGAAATACATCACAGGTGATATCATTAGCTGCTCAGTGATTGCAGTGTTCTAGTCTGCATCTCCCCAAGGTAATACTTAAAATCTGGCCTGTTGGTGGGTCCCGAGGACTGGAGTTGAGAATCACTGGTCTAGGGGAAGGCTACAAAAAGTTATCGCAGAGATATAAGCTGTCAGTGTCCACTGTGAGGAACATAGTGAGGGAATGGAAGACCACAGGCACAGTTCTTGTTAAGGCCAGAAGTGGCAGGCCACATAAAATATTGGAGAGGCAAAGGCGAAGGATGGTGAGAATGGTCAAAAACAGCCCACAGACCACCTCCAAAGACCTACAACATCAACTTGCTGCAGATGGTGTCACTGTGCATCGTTCAACAATTCAGCGCACTTTGCACAGAGAGAAGCTGTATGGGAGAGTGATGAGAAAGAAGCCTTTTCTGCACACATGCCACAAACGGAGTCGCTTGAGGTATGCAAACGCACATTTGGACAAAGATTGAGTTATTTGGTCCTAACAAGGGGCGTTATGCATGGTGGCAAAAGAACACAGTGCTCCAAGAAAAACATTGCTACCCACAGTAAAATTTGGTGGAGGTTCCATCATGCTGTGGGGCTGTGTGGCCAGTGCCGGTACTGGGAATCTGGTTAAAGTTGAGGGTCGCATGGATTGAGAATAATGTTGAGGAATCAGTCACAAAGTTGAAGTTATGCTGGGGCTGAATATTTC
This sequence comes from Glandirana rugosa, assembly GCA_018402905.1. Taxonomy (NCBI): domain Eukaryota; kingdom Metazoa; phylum Chordata; class Amphibia; order Anura; family Ranidae; genus Glandirana; species Glandirana rugosa. The sequence goes on from BLSH010509111.1 coordinate 1,660,202, forward strand.
AACAAGACAACGACCCAAAACACTGCTCAAAATCTACTCGGGTATTTATGCAGAGGAACAAGTACAATGTTCTGGAATGGCCATCCCAGTCCCCAGACCTGAATATCATTGAACATCTGTGGGGTGATTTGAAGTGGGCTGTCCATGCTCGGCAACCATCAAACCTAACTGAACTGGAGATGTTTTGTAAGGAGGAATGGTCCAAAACACATTCATCCAGAATCCAGACACTCATTACAGGCTATAGGAAGCGTCTAGAGGCTGTTATTTCTGCTAAAGGAGGCTCTACTACATAGTTATGTGATTTTTCTGTTGGGGTGCCCAAATTTATGCACCTAATTTAATTTTGATGCATATTGCGCATTTTCTGTTAATCCAATAAACCTCATTTCACTACTGAAATATTACTGTGTCTTTCAGTTATTTGATAGATCAAAATGAAATTGCTGATCCAAACACCCACATATTTATAAATGACAATCATGGAAATTGTCAGAGGTTCCTAAACTTTTGCATACAACTGCATAATGTAAACTGTGTTTGTTTCTGCAATCTACGGTATTTGTGATAAATACCTTCGTTACGGTGCCACTCGGCACTCAGATGATCCCCCCGCTGCTCTCCTCCTCTTCTCCCAGCTGTCAGCGGGCAATCTCAGCCCCCCCTCTGCGGTGCTTGGAGAGGGGAAGACTGATCAGGCGGGCCATGGAAGCGCCGTGCGCCACTCAGCTAATCCCTGCTGCTCTCCTCTTGTGCCAGCAGGGGATCTCTGCAATGCTCGGAGCAGGGAAGACCAATCAGGAGGGTCACGGAAGCACCCAGCAGCGCTATAAGAAGGTATTTATCACAAATCTATCACAGAAACATGCTCAGTTTACATTATATAATACTGTAATACAGTGCATTTTACAAGCACTTTTAATCAGTTCCACAGGGGATTTTCCTGACAGGCAGGGAGGGAGATGGGGAGAGAAGACAGCACATGACAAGCCCCCCCCCAAAATAAGTCCTACTGGGTCCTTTGTTGCCAACATTAATTTAAGATCCAGGCTTATTTGCTGCTGGGAAACACGATAGCATTGGTAAATAGATAGCAAAGTATATTGTATTGACTTGTTTTAAACTTCTTTTTACATTTCTACAGTTACTTACTGGTTCCATGACTAGGCAAATGATGTCATACATCCCAGGAGTCTTCACTGCCTTTATACCTGAGCTGGGCAGATGGATTCCAGGAAGTAAATGCTACATGATTAATTTGCCCTTACTTAAGATGGCCACAGCCTGAAATGCTAGAGGGGTGGTTTTCAACCTGATTTCATAGCAAAATAAAGCATGGAGGCATGGAGAGATGGGCAAGTTTGCTTTCACTATTGAAAATGAATTAACCGCTTGCCGACCGCTGGTCGGCAATTGACGGCGACAGAATGGCTCTGTAACGCAAATCGCCGTCATACGACGGCGGGCGCGATACAGAGCCATTGTGAGCGCGCGCGCGCTCACTGTGTAGGGGGGGCCAGGGAGCGGGTGCGGCGGCTTCGATTGCCGCCGGCCACCCGCGATGCCCCCCCCGGAGCGAATGAGCGGAGGTCCGTGTAAGTAAACACGGACCTCCGCTCTGTGTGAGGGGGGAGGGCTGTGATCACAGCCTTCCCGTACTTGAAGGCTGTGACCACTTCCCTTCCCCAGCTAGGCAAGCCCCCCTACAGTTAGAACACGCCCAGGGAACATAGTTAACCCTTAGAGCGCCCCCTGCAGGTTAACCCCTTCACTGCCAATGGCATTTACACAGTAATCAGTGCATTTTTATAGCACTGATCGCTGTATAAATGCCAATGGTCCCAAAAAAGTGTCAAAACGTTCCGACATGTCCGCCCCAATATCGCAGTACCGCTAAAAATCGCAGATCGTCGCCATTACTAGTAAAAAATAAAAAAAAAATAAAAACCCCAAAAATGAATTCTCATCATCCGTAAACGCGGCCACTTTTGCGCAAACCAATCCATAAACGCCGATTGCGATTTTTTTTATCGCAAATATGATGAAGAATATAAATTGGGCAAAAACGGTGAAAAAAAATGTTTTTTTATATTTTTTTTTTGGATTTGTATGTTAGCAAAAAGTAAGAAATTTGGGTTTTTTTGCAAAATTGTCGCTCTTCTTTTGTTTATAGCGGCGATCAGAAATGACGCAGGGGTGATCAAATACCACCAAAAGAAAGCTCTGTTTGTGGGAAAAAAAGGACGCAAATTTCGTTTGGGTACAACGTCGCACGCCGCGCAATTGTCAGTTAAAGCGACGCAGCGCCGAATCGCAAAAAGGGCTCCGGTCCTAAAGCTGGAAATCCTTCCGGTCCTTAAGTGGTTAAACAGCATTTTTGTTTTTTTGTGCTCATATGCAGTGAAGTTCCACTTTAAGGCAAAATATACTTTTTTCAGGGTACAGCTTAGACACAGTTAATCTTCTAGATCAATGGTGTCAAACTCAATTTCATTGCAGGCCACATCAGCATTATGCTTTCCCTCTAATGGCTAGTTGTATCTGTAAGACTAGATGTCCAGAGTACCCCATTCCCACTTATATCCGATGTCAACAGCTCACCTCATCCCTTGCATCACAGGGCACTCCCCTTAACTTGTGCTGCTGCTGGGAAGAAGCTTGGGGCAGAGCTGGGAAGCAAAAAGTGCAGCGTCTGGAGGAGGACCAGAGGTGGGCTACAGTCACCTGCCAGAGTCTGCTGAATGCTGACGCCAGGAGAGCAGGGGAGGCAGAGATGAGGGGGTGCTGTGGCTTCACAGAGAAGTGCAGGATCTAATGGAGGAGTTCTGTCCTTCTCTCTGATGCCGACTGCTGAGACAAGGTGGGGATGGAGACGAGGGGGTGCCGCAGCTGCAGGGGAGGTATGAAAGCCACATGAAATGGCCTGGCGGGCCGGATTCAGCTCACAGGCCTTGTGTTTGACATGTGTTCTAGATGTTATCTAAATCACATGAAATCTTTACTTTTTGAATTCAGGTTCACTTTAAAAACGTAACTCACTAACAAGCATTACAAATATTCTAGAGAAGTAAGGCAACACTGATACAACAAGGGGAGACAGTCTTATAGATAAATTCTTAACTGGTATTTTTTCACTAATAAATAGTTTTTCACAAAAAAAAAAAAAAGGAAAATAGTCCATATGTTTAGAATCATCATATTACAAGAAGAGACAAGTTTAATATTTTTTTCTTAGCTAGATGGATCTCAAATCACCACAATGGCTGAGAGCACAGGTATTCTATTACACTTCCAAGTATTGATTTAAAAGCTCACAATACAAAGCCTTCCAGAATGAATGGCTCTTTTCATCCCTACTTCACGAAGCTGATAAGGAACAGTAGATTAGCAAAAACTGTCTTTCAGAAACTTTTAGAGCAAGATTCAGCAAGGCAAGATACATTCAGCAGAACTATAGTAAGTTTAATATGTGAATTTGTATTTTTTCCCCCTTCCAAGTCATTTTATTTAATCTTTAGACATTTAAAAGACTGTTCTAAGATAACTTCCGCAAGTACCTAAGTAGTATAAAAAAATGCTGTGTGAAATTTTGTTCTGATCTGTCTGATCACACTACCAAAGTAATAAAAACTTTTAGACAAGAGCCTAACTATTCTTGAAGTGCTTTCACCTTGGCAAATCAAAGTGCAAAATGTACTTGTCTAATCACTAGCTGTATGATCATTGCAGACAGAACTGCACAGGCATTGCGATTGCCTAATTATGCCAGGGTTGCAGTTGTTGCTGGAATGCAGCATATGCTCCTTATACACTCACTAAGTAAGGAAACATTATTAAGATCATCAAATTAGTAGAATCGGCATCTGTGCTGGGCCTTAATAAATACAGAAAGTGATTTATGTCCAAGGAGTGCTGGATTTAACAAAAGAGAGAGTTTTCCCAGCGAGATAAATGACAGATAAGTTGTATTTTGCTGTTCTACCCAGTATTCTACACAGAGATGCTTTGTCTGATGACCTGCACTTCATGTGCAGGAGAGCCTATGTTTACGGTAGAAGTAAACAAGGGTTGCATTCATGCATAGATGTGATTAGACCAGCAGCTGCGGCACTGGATAGAGATGCAATAAATGTCTGCGGTCAAAAGACCTAGACATGCTGGGCTTAAAAACTAAATACTGCAAAACTTGTGTGCTGCAACTCATGACAACCAATTACTAAATAGCTTTCATTTGCCAAGGATTGGTAGACTCAAGAAAACGGTTCTGGGGTTGTTTTACTAAAGACAATTCGGCTGTTAATTGTAAAAGGGAAGTTGCACCTTGCAAGGGAGTTTGCCTCAGAGCTTAGTGAATGTGAAGGTTCCCTTTGCAAAGAGTACCCAATCATGTTCAAGGAAAATAAAAACAGTATTTTGGCTTGCACAGGATTGGATGATGCAAGACTTTGTGAAGAGCAAAGAGTAGTGGCGATATTGTAGGTCATAGCTGCTGGGAAAAAAACACCTGGGAGACTATAGTATATAGAGCAAGAAGCAAAGAATCCTGAAGTGCTTGGATCCACAATAGATATCTCAAAATCAATTGTAGTCAATGGTAAACCAATACTAGTTCTTTTGTACACCACATAATCAATAAGAAAGTCTTATTGTATATTAATGAAAGATAAGGGCTTGAACAGTAACAGAGCCAAGGTGTGTACAAACAGCGAGCGGCTAACCTGTATCCCCTGAGAATGGACCGGAATGGGTCACAGGGAAGGTTGATGGCAGCGATCGTGGAGTCAACTAGATAGAATGGTGACTACCTGACAGGTAGTCACCATTCTATCTAGCTGATTCCACTGCAAAGTGAATAGTCTGTTTTCCTTTAGTAAATTAATAGACTAATAGAAGTGTCATCAAAGTTAATATTGGGGCACCACATCCAAAATGTACTACAAAAAATATGGTGTGTGTATAAAGAGGACTTTCTTGGTACCCCCCAAGAATGACTTCACAACACTCACAATTTTTGAAATTACATAAGAAAATGTTTTATTTCAACATAATATATTAAAAGGCTAATGAGTGTGTACACATATCATGCCTCGGAAAAGAACTCCCATCCAATAGTGACATTGTCCCCATGCAATATATACATACAAGTGTCTAAAGTAGCTTGCCATATACAATATAATGATTTCTTGACAGTACCATATACATATAAGCGCATGGGAAACAGTTACACATTTGATGTCTCTCTGCATGTTTCATGGCTCTGGGCCGCTTCTTCAGGAGATGTGAGAGTCATAATATCAAAGAGTAAGGGATGGTTCATCCAATCCAAGGTCCCATCCAGGTCACCAAAGCCTTCCTCGCAGAAGGCGTGAAAGAAATAAAGGCTGATCTATTGCGGCTAAAAACAATAAAATGTGTCACTGGCACATACGGATGGACCAAGGATGGCAGGCACAATTTAGCACCTGATTTTTAACTCGTCAGCATATTTGCGTGCATTAGTGCAAACAGCGTTGTGCAGAGAGCATGCGCCCTGTGTGCTCCTGGCACAGTTACCGATTTCCGATCACACGACTGCCATGACAGCCAATCACAGAGATCACATGATCTCAAGCCCCACCCTGCCTCCCAGCATGTAAAACCCCTTAAGGAGCTGGCACCGGCTGGCTCCAAGGGGTTAAAAGTTACTATCACGACACTGACAGAAAGGACTGTCAGGTTGTATATCTGCTGTTAGTTGTTGAGTTCACAAACCAATCTAGATGTTACAGTTGGCGATCTTCAGGTTTGTCCCACCAGCACATCCGTACTTTCAAATCCATTGGCTCTCTGCAGCTGATCCTTTCCCCATTACTGACTTACCACACCTTGTTATGCAATGTGTCTCTGAGTAGAGATGGCTATCTTGGAAGAGGGGAAAGGCTTTACTAACTTCAGAGCTGCCTCCTTTATGAATGGAGGGGGGAAATGATTAACCACTTGCTGACTGCGCTATAGCCGATTGGCAGCTACAGTGTGGTCGTCTAGATCTGGGACGCCAGGCGGCGCACTCTGTGTTCACAGTGTCTGGGGAATACTGCTGACTACATAATGAGGTAAAGAGCCTATCAGCGGCTCTTTACCACAAGATCAGCTGTGTCCAGTTACAGCTGATCACAGGTGTCAACAGAAGCCGGTTATCAGCACTCTTTTCCTCATGTGTACAGCACGAGGAGAGGAAAAGAGAGCCAATAACCAGCTTCTCGAAAAGGGACATCTACACTGATAATCAGGGCACTGATTATCAGTGTACTGATTATCAGTGCAGTCCCAAAAGTGCCCACCAGTGCTGCCAATCTGTTCCCATTAGTGCCACCTATCAGTGCTGCCTATGAATGCCCATCAGTGCCACCTATCAATGCCCATTAGTGCCACCTATCAGTGCCCCCTATCAGTGCCCACCAATGCTACATATAAGAGCAGCCTCATTAGTACCTCCTCATCAGTCCCGCTTCATCAGTGCCCATCAGTGCAGCCTATCAGTGCCCATTAGTGCAGCCTCATAAGTGCAGCCTCATTGTCACACATCAATGAAGGAGAAAAATTACTTGTTTGCAAAATTTTATAACAAACTTGTTTTTGTATTTTTTCAAAATTGTTGGTTTTTATTTGATTATTTAGCAAAAAATAAAAAACCCAGTTGTGATTAAATACCACCAAAAGAAATCTAAAAGGAAAAAGGAATCTGAAAAAAATGATAAAAATATGGCTTGGGTAAAGTGTTGCATGACTGAGCAATTGTCATTCAAAGTGTGAGAGCGCTGAAAGCTGAAAACTGGCCTGGGTAGGAAGGTGTAAAATTGCCCAGTAGGCAAGTGGTTCAGAAGACAGCAGAAGTTAAACTATTCCTAAACCCACACATAGAACATGGAAATGTAATAGTTTTAGTAAACATAAAATACCTTTTCTCATCAGCAGTTAGAGCAGTCTTGTGACTTATATTGGTGTCTGGTTAAAGCTTGTAGGAGGAGTTTTCATCCTGCTCTGACTGTCCTATCAGGCTGCAGGACCCCTGACCCTCTGTCTGGACAGTGCTGATTGGCCCTGTGCCGATCAGATGCACTCTCCCAAGAAAAATAAAAAAACTCTCTAGCAATACACACCAAACTGAGTATGCGCAGCTTGTCCCCAAGACTCTTTTCTATCAGGAGATGGTTTGGGGACTGAGGAAGAAGGGGATGGACAGAGAAGACGGCCTTTTTACACAATGCATAGGATTCACTCCTTGGGTTCCACAGCGAGTATAACAAGCATGCTTTACTGCATATACAGACTGATTTTACTGTTGTGGGTTTAGTAACACTTTAAGAAAGCACAGATTTACAGAATGAATAAAGCAGAAGCAGTGAGACATATCTGCAGGTCCTCGGGTACAGCTTTTGCTCCAGCAAGCAGCACAGTAGTAATTGCCACATTTTGTGAGGCTAGCTAGCCTGTCTCGCTGACATTTCATCTGCATAAGTATTGTGTGTATAATTAAGCTATTTTTTTTTTATAAAGAAAAAAAAGTTTTTCCCTATTTCCTTTTGTTGAAAATCACTGTTGCTAATCTCCTGCAGCCTGTTTGTTGCCCATCTACATGCATGCAGTCCAGCGATGACACCAATGCATTTTTTGTTGTGGTTTTCCTGATGGTAACAACAGGGGACCATGTCTGTGTGAAGTGTGTTGAAAAGGATAACAATGCAAAAGCACAACTGGGAGACAGGAACATAGCGTTGTCATGCAATCATCGAAAGAATCTGAACTAGGACCTTCCTGGCAGGACCACCAGGTTTTATTTTAATTAAAGCAGTCGATTTAGGGCTCATTTACACTGCAATCCCCACATTCAGCGAGTAGTTCTGCATGTGCTTTTACATCAGTTTTTAATGCCTTTGTGGTGCATTTGTGGCAGGTTTGTGGTGTTTTTTTTTCGACTGAGACACATTTACATGAGTGTGTGCATTCATGTGCATTCTGGTGAATTCCAGTACAAAAAAATGCAGCATGCTGGACTTTTTTTAAACACATGTGACAGCAGTGCAGTGGTGTAAACTAGGCTAATTTAAGTACATCTATTTTTGTTGCATTTGCTTTCATACTGCATTTAAAAATTAGCTCAACTGCATACGTTGTAGAGCTCTTTCTTTACAGAACTATGCATAACAGACTCCAGTGATCGTACTTTGGCTTCAACTATTTAAATTAAAGCAGAGTTCCACCCACTAAAACTTCTTTACATTTTTCAATCCTCTAATCAATATGAATCACCTTTGGAGAAAAATAAAAAATTATACTCACCCTAAGTGCCCTGTTGCTATGTGGTCCCTGTAATCTTCCACTTCCTGGTCCGCGGCGCTCTGCATCACTTTCTGCCTTGCCTGGGCTCATGGGAGATGCGAGTCATCATTTCCCATGAGCCAGTGGGCATCCCTGAGTTGTAAAATCGCGTCACTGCGCATGTGCAAGATCGGGAGATGCATGCTGGTTACTGGCATCAAAATAGGAACGCACAGGCACACGAAAATCGGTAAAGTGCAAAAAACTTATTTATACCAGTCGCAATGAAATATAGCAATACTTTTATTTAATTTAAGTAGATAGACTGAGAAGATGCAAGAAAAAAAATTATGAGGGCAGAACACAATTTGGCTGCCCAGTACCACACGCAAGAAGAGAGTTTAAATTGATACTAAACTCTGGTTTAGGGAAAAAATTATATCAGTTCATGTATGTATTCTTAACTCACATTAGTACCTTCTATTGCTCTAAGCCTCCTCCAAATCTCTAAATTACTTTTTTTTCTTTTACTTCCTTTAAGAAGGTGACTGATCATTCTTCATGGTCTAAGGACCATGGACTATGGGATGTGAAGTGTGCATAGAGCAGTGGACATGACCGCATCGAACATGCACTGCTTGTTCTAAACAAATGGAAGCAAGGGGGAAGAGGTTTGAGCACTTATGGAGCATGTCAGAAGGAGGCAGAAAAACACAGTAAGTAAGAAACTGTGTCACAAAAAATTCGATAACGGGGACATTGGGTAACAGATGTGTATAGATTATTTTTGGAAAATAAGCATATCATTTAGTGCCACTTTGAATGTGCACTTCTATGTATGTCTGCATATTTTTTGTAAATGATAAAAAACTATAACGGACTTTACTAAAATACAAGGTTTCTGAATTCTAGATCAGATTTACAATACAATGATGTGCTATGAAAAGAACGCTGGTGGAGCTGTCTCTCCAACTCAAACCAGCAGCGAACCAAGTAAAACAGCTAGCCAGTCTTGATACCTGTAACTTAATAACAAGCTGCAAAATGCATAGAGGATAAGGAACTGGCTCTGTAAAAGCTATTAGGAATACACTTGTTAAGGTTTATAAAGAGCTATTGTGTAAATCGTTAAATCTGCACAATGGGCCTCATTTATAAAAGCAGGTAAGTGTCTATGCTGTCCATAGCAGCCAGGCCAATTACTAAATAAACCCGCAAGAAAAAGTACCTCCTGAAAAAAAAAATCCACAACACAAAGGTTGTATGAAAAAAAATAACAATAACTTTATTATAATTTGCATTGGACCAAAAGACTGGCTGGCTGAAGATGTAACACCCAAAGGGGACAGATGCCAAAAAACAACAAAGAAAAAATTAAAAACAGGGACTAGAAGTGCTATGAGCCACCCACAATATTTTCTTTTTTTCCCATATTCTTTTTTCTTTTTATTATTTTTAAACAAGAGAAATGCACATTTGCTGCCCTTACAAAATTTTTTCCAAAAAATTTTTCCAAAACCCCTAACAATGTTACAGCGTTATTAAGGCAATGAACAATTTGGGCATGATAAACAGAACAGATCCTAAAGTGGACCTTTCCCCATCCAACACTAAAGCCTCGTACACGCGGTGCGACTGTTGTAGGACCGCACGTTCAACTTTTTCCAGTATCAGCTGTTGGCGGTTGTGTCTAGTGTACTGACATGAGTCAAGTAATCGGCCAACAAAGCCGAACGTAGTGACGTGTTACGAGCGTATAACAAGAAAGTTCAGGTGAATTTAATTTGTGAATTAGGAACACAAGTTACACGACCGGACACTTCCTGGATTCCGAGCATGTGTGTTTGCACTTTCAACTTTTGTTGGGCCAACTTCTGTACACACGAGCCAACAGCCGTACGACGCATTGTTGGTCCACAAAGTTGTCTCAGCCAACTTCTGTTGTACGATTGTCGAACGTAGGCTGTTGTGATTGCGCGTACTAACGGTCAGACCGTGTGTACGAGGCATAAGTTTATACTTGTGTATTCTCAGAAAAGCAATTCACAGTGGACCACTTTTCCAGAGTGGGCCCAACAGTGATCCTGTCATCCAGAAGAACACATGTTCCTATGTCAAAATAAGTACAGTCCACAAATATACTATATATTAGGCATACATTGGCAGACATATCTGGGCAGAATAGCAGCAAAGCGGTTAGTACTCTGCCTTGAAGCACCCTGACAAGTCCTCGAGTTGATTGCCACCAAGGCATCTGCATGCAGTATGTCTGTTTTTCTGGTTTTTGCAGGCTTTTTCTGGGTGCTCCCATGTCCAAATAAAACAAAGAGCATGAGATTCCACAAAATATGTACAGTATATATCACTCCCATGATGGAGACTGGCAGATCAATTTGCATGGAAGGAAAATGAATAGCCAAACCAAAAGGATCTAAAAAGAGGCCTGCACTGTAAGATAAAGATAAAAGGAATTTTCATGTACCAGTAAACTCTGAATCTTGGATTCAGTACAGGTCAATGGAATTTATTCATAGGCCATGGCTGCAGCCCATAACCCAGGGTCTAGGAGTATATTGCTGTATCCTGCAATGTATGATGTTGAGATTTAAATTTGTGCTTAGTTATCTGGCAGTTAGAAGCTTTAGTCTAAATAAATAATGGGCAGCACTCCAGACAGCTAACATTTCAAGTTTCATATATTTATGAAAGCAAGCATCATATAAAGACAGAACAGTAAATTATAGTACAAGCACAGGATTTATCCACACTTCCTATATCTAGACAAAGGCAAACCTCTCAGCTACAAGCATCTTATACATTTCATCAGAACAGGCAGGGAATTTTCTTGCACTATTTTTCTTTGGATTTACCAAAACCATATACAGTAGCATGATGTTAAACACTTTGAATTTGTATGCAATCAGGCAGGCCCTTTCACTACATAGACAAAGGTAAATCTAAAGGAAATTGAATAAGAAAATTATATATTGCATGGCCAGATTAAAAGTACAGTAATTAACAATCATCAATACACATGGATAGATACCAGAAAAAAACCCTTCAGTTGGCATGTGGACACTCAGGATCAGGTGAAGGTGGGGATCACAACCACCTCATCCTGAGCGTCCGCATGCCAACTTAAGGGTTTTTCTGGGATGTGTCCATGTGTATTGATGTTTGGTAATTACTGTACTTTTAGCCTGGATCTCCTCCCTGTTCTAGTGAAAATGTATATGATGCTTGTAGTTGAGATTTTGACTTTGTCTAGCTAGAGGAACTGTGGGGAGATCTTGTGCTTTTACTACAACTAAGGGTTCTTTCACATGGAACAGGTTCTTTCACATGGAACAGACTCTGCTTTCGATCTGCTTGTTCAGCAAGGGATCTGTCCGCTGAGCTGGTGGATGACAGGTCCATGTCTACTCCGCTTATGCAGAGTAGACACGGACACAGCCCACACTCCTCTAAGGGGCGGTTGGATGTAAAGGGATTGCCTGTTCGTTTACACCCGACTGCCATCTGATCCGATCTGCTGGATGGAAGGGAAATGGATACCCATCTGTTTTTAGCAGGTCAGATTGGATGTAGGCGGATGTAAACGGACTCCTGTCTGTTTACATTCACTGCTCCATAGCGGATAATGGAGGTTCCGATGGGGTCTGTCTGTCCTTTTTTCAGGATCAGAACGTTCATGTGAAAGGGGCCTTAATTTTATGTCTTTTTATGATGCTTCCTTTCATAAATATATGAAACTTGAACAATTAGCTGTCTGGAGTGCTGCCCATTATTCATTTAAGAGTGTATTATTCCTGGGTCTTTCGTGAGACAACCCAGTCTTTGGTTTCAGCACACTTATTTATGTAATCAATGGCAGGAATACACAATAAGAAGATCGTACCAAAATTTCCATTCTGCGGACAATCAGCCGATATTCTAACCATTGATGCCCAGCAAGTATAGCCGATATCGATATCATGAACGAAAAAGACCGATTAAAAAATTGGAAAATTTGTGTCATATCGTTTGCGAACGAATGATATTCTATGCGTTGGTGTGAAGGTCGGCAGTAAAAAATATCTTGAACATATCACGCATGAGCGGAACGTTTTCAACCACCGTTGGTCGGCGGTCGAGCGATCGGCCGATTTTCTACCCATATATTCCTGCAACGTTTTTGACCACCGACCTCTGTTTTGTTAGTCAGCGGTCGAGAGATCGGCTGATATTCTACCCCTGTATTCCTGCAACGTTTTCGACCACCGACTGCTGTTTTGTTGGTCGGTGGTCGAGCGATCGGCCGATTTTCTACCCGTATATTCCTGCAACGTTTTTGACCACCGACCTCTGTTTTGTTAGTCAGCGGTCAAGCGATCGGCCGATTTTCTACCTGTGTATTCCTGCAACGTTTTTGACCACCGACCGCTGTTTCATTAGTGTATTCCTGCTATTACTCATTATGCACTGATTTTGTGATTAAGGCTGGGTTCACACAAAACGGACCGACATTGTGAGCACAAGTCACATTACGCCACCAAAACAATGTTTCCCTATGAGAGCCGTCTTAACTGGTCTGACACAAGTCGGTCCGACTTTGAAAAAGGTTCCTGTACTACCTTTGGTCCGACTTTGGTCCTACTTCAGCCCATTGAATGTCATTGAAGTCAGATCAAAGTCGAATCCTTGCTCTAACCATCCGACTTGTGACATGTGACATCTGATTACAGCAGCAGTAAAAGGAATTTATGTCACACTGGGATTGCTTTGATTGGTCAAAGGACGAGTCACTATCTCAAAGTCTGAGCAAAATCTTATCTTGTTCATTCAGGTGGGATGGAAGTAGGACCAAAGTAGGACAGAAGTAGGACCGATGTTGCAGGGCAAAGTAGGATCAAAAGTCTGACCGTTTTTGTGTTGGATAGTGTGAACCCAACTTTAGGTGTGCATTAGCTTATTTTTTTTGCTTTACTAAGTTAAAAGCTTTGGGATGTTACTGTGGCCTTTTCAGACACAAATAGTGTTTAGTGGATTTGTCTTTTTAAGAAATAGCAGGAAATAGTATAGCATAGACATAAGAATGACCTTAGATATCCCTATATGAAATGATCTGGCAGCTGTAAAGATATGTGTCTCAGGTTCTATTTTTATAGCAAAGATCACTAAAATAATACCGCCGACAATGCCGTATTGTTTTCGTACGAATGCCACAGCTATGTCGGCTTTGTCTCACGTGAGCTTGTGTTTCTTCACAGCATTATCAGGAAATCAAGAGCTGTAAAATACAAGTCTCACGAAAACAGCTTGAGCCCCAGGCACTGCAGAATTTATTATTGGCAGACTTCCTGTCGTCAACCACTCCCAGGATTTTCTGGGAGAAATCCCCCAATAACTTCTTGTGAAAATCACCAGTTATGATGACAGGACAATAAAACACGCAGACAGAAGGGGGAGGTGACAGTAACAGTGTGCAGAGTTCACAGAGGGAGAAAAAAAAAAAGAGGCTGCCTTGCTTTGCTTTGTGCGTTTAGAGTCAGCAAGGGTTAAACAACAGAACTCCCATTTCAGTGACATTCCCAAATGCTTTCATAGAATGTAAAAAAATGAGGAAATCCATGGGCAGATAAGTGATGTATCTCTGAAAGGTGATTGTTATTCTTTAATCCTTACAATAAAGGCAATCAGCAGCTGTTAGTCAGTGTTGTATGCTAGCAGGTGATAAGCCTTCTGTTAACTATCAAGTCATTGCACACACAGTGCTGGCCACCAGAGTGCCACCTCCTGTATCAGAACTGTCCCATTCATCATGTTCTATTTGTAGACAAATGACTGGCAAGGCATTTCTCAGCTTAGTGTGCCACACTTGTTTTTCAGTGCCGCTCACGGTCCCCCCACCCCACCCTATGTCTGATGATGTGTAGCCACATGGAAGGATACAAGCTCTGAAGTAGAGACAGCAGGGTGTGGTTTTCAGAACAATATGTATTTTCTTCTTTGCTAATCCCCAATGTGGTACAGTCAGTAACCTGAGAGGGGAAACAAGCCGGCAGGCATGTTTTCCTGGCCTGTGTGTCTGTGACAGGGTATGGTAGTGGTTACTGCACAGAACAAAGGCGCAGGCGGCGTTCCAGAATTAATCTCTAAGCTTGGGAGGTGCGTTCTCTTTCCTTCCTCTGCTCCCTAAATGTATGCTCTTCTTTTGGGTATCAGGGCGGGGGTAGGTCAGTCCAGTGTTCTTGGGTCTCTGGCATCTCTTTTACCTAGATCTGCCAGCAAGAACAGATAGATAGCAT
>BLSH010509111.1:1675323-1687592 GCA_018402905.1 Glandirana rugosa
TATGTAAAATACGTCACATAAAAAGTTATAAACTTATAAAATCATTACCTATCTACGGAAGACCGTAAAAGGTTCGCAAGTAGAATTAGCCCCCTTTTTTTTGTCGAGGTCTAAGAAGGAAGGGTTCGTTTTCAGGAAACAAACTTCAGAAAGTACCAACGAAGTAAAACATTGGCGTCTGTCTCCCCTTGTATTCATGTCGTGACCGTCTGATTTCCTTTAGTTACCGTACATCTTTTGTTCTAGGGTCCGTCGGAATCATCTTCGTCTACGATAGATAGACAAGAACGACCGTCTAGATCCATTTTCTCTACGGTCTCTGGGTTCTTGTGACCTGACTGGATGGGGGCGGGACTATGGGTTTTCTTCTCGTATGTAAATCCCTCGTCTCCTTCCTTTCTCTTGCGTGGAGGGTTCGAATCTCTAATTAAGACCTTGCGGCGGACGCGGAAACAAGACACGTCATTGGTGATGGTATGGGACAGTGTCTGTGTGTCCGGTCCTTTTGTACGGACGGCCGAACAAAGGGGAGAGTCCAATGACTGACATGGTGTAACCCCTAATCGTTTCTTCTTTTATGTATAACAAGACTTTTGGTGTGGGACGACAGAGATGAAGTCTCGAACATAGGAAGGTACACCGATGTGTAGTAGTCTGTATCCCACCCCACCCCCCTGGCACTCGCCGTGACTTTTTGTTCACACCGTGTGATGGAGCTGTTTTTTTTCCCCCGATTAAGATGAACGCTTGGAAAATGCCAGAAGGCATCTATCCATTACTAAAATATTCAAATATTGAAAAATACACTGCATAAAATGTATACTTACTGAATTCTGTTGATGAAAAAATACTGAAGACTCAGTTTACTTAGTTATTTCATCTCAGTGTATGTTACTTCCACAGACTTTTAAAGTGTATTTAAGGCCCCTTTCACACTTGTGCGACCTGAAAGCCGCGTTATTTTGCCACAATTTTTTGCCGCGATTTTGATGCAACTTTAACCGGCTCCCGACTGGCTCGCGTACATTTATTGCTGCAGAGTGGAGCTATAGCAAGAAATTGCCGTCTATAAACAGTGGCGCGCTCTCGTGCCCGCCGCACTCTGCAGGAGTGTGCTCGTGGCTCGGGTAGACCCGACGTCCGTCGGCGAGCCGCGATGACCTGGCAGAGAGGAAGATCGGGGAACCGTCGATGTAAACACGGCGGTTCCCCACTCTGCCAGTGGGCATTTTAAAGATCTATTGATCCCTGTCACTGGGATCAGTTAGATCTCTTATGCCCCTGGTAGCCCAACCCCCTCACAGTTAGAACACGCCTAGGGAACACAGTTAACCCCCTAGATCTCCCCTTGCAGGTTAACCCCTTCACTGGCAATGACATTTATACAGTAATCAGTGGATATTTAACCACTTGCCGACCGCCAACCGCAGGTTGACGGCGACAAGGTGGCTCGATATCGCAAACTGCCGTCATAGGATGGCGGCTGCGCCATCATGCACTGTGATCGCGCCGCTGGAGGCGCGCTTGCGCGCTCACTGTGTTCGGGGGGGGCCAGGGAGTGGGTGCAGCGGACTCGATCTCTGCCGGCTACCCGCGATGCCCCCCCCGCAGTGAAAGAACGGAGGTCCAAATATGTAAACACGGATCTCTGTTCTGTGTGAGGGGGAAGGGCTGTGATCACAGCCTTCCTGTAAATGGAAGCTGTGATCACTCCCCTTCCCCTGCCAGTCAAACGCTGTCACAGTTAGAACATGCCCAGGGAACACAGTTAACCCTTACAGCGCCCCCTCTAGGTTAACCCCTTCACTGCCAATGCCATTTACACAGTAATCAGTGCATTTTTATAGCACTGATCGCTGTATAAATGCCAATGGTCCCAAAAAAGTGTCAAAATGTTCCGACATGTCCGCCCCAATATCGCAGTACCGCTACAAATCGCAGATCGCCGCCATTACTAATAAAAAATTTAAAAAAATGAAAAACCCCAGAAATGAATTGTCATCATCCGTAAACGCGGCCACTTTTGCGCAAACCAATCAATAAACGGCAATTGTGATTTTTTTTTTATCACAAATATGAGGAAGAATACAAATCGGCCAAAACCGTTGAAAAAAAATGTTTTTTTATTTTTTTTTTGGATTTGTATTTCAGCAAAAAGTAAGAAATGTGCGTTTTTTTGCAAAATTGTCACTCTTCTTTTGTTTATATCGGCGATCAGAAATGACACAGCGGTGATCAAATACCACCAAAAGAAAGCTCTATTTGTGGGAAAAAAGGACGCAAATTTCGTTTGGGTACAACGTCGCACGACCGCGCAATTGTCAGTTAAAGCGACGCATCGCCGAATCGCAAAAAGTGCTCTGGTCCTAAAGTGTGAAATCCTTCCGGGGCTGAAGTGGTTAAATTTCTGATCGCTGTATAAATATCATTGGTCGCAAAAAAGTGTAAAAAAAGTCTGCATAAACATCGCAGATCACCGCCGTTACCATAAAAAAAAAATTGTAAAAACGCCAGAAATGAATTCTCATGGTTTGTAAACGTGGCAACTTTTGCGCAAACGAATCAATAAACGGCGATTGCAATTTTTTTTAACCAAAAATATGAGGAAGAATATAAATCAGCCAAAACAGATGAATAAATTTGTTTTTTATATTTTTTTTTTTGGATTTGTATTTTAGCACAAAGTAAGAAATATTGTTTTTTGTGCAAAATTGACACTTTTTTTGTTTATAGCAGTGCTCTGGTCCTAACATGGGAAATCCTTCCGGGGGTGAAGTGGTTAAGCAATGCCTGTGTAATGTCTGTCTATGAACCTCAAATCACATCAAAATCGGACCAAAGTAGTGCAGGGACTACTTTGAATTTGCTGCAAATTGAAGTCACACAGATATGCATGGTACTCATTGGAAGCCCATAGGATACATACTGTGTCACTAGCTACGACAATCTGATTGCTGGTTTGCTGAACCAGCATCTTAGTGTCTATGTGCCTTTGTTATGACTACCAATTGTATATGTCTATTGCAGGGAATATGACGTCATTCAATGTCAAGGGGCAGGTCTGGGGTCAATTCTCTTGGTCACTGATTGGTGGATGGTTCTTTAAATAGTGTTTGGTTTGTATCACGATTTGTCACATGCCTGGTGAAGGGGTCCTGCATGGCTCTGAAATGTCGCTCTTTGCTATAACGATGTAATCACTGAATAAAGCTTTGGACTAGTTTTTGGAGATACTGTTGTGCTGGTGACACTACTTGCGCTTAAAGCAATGCCTGTGTAATCTTGAGGTCTATGAACCTCAAATCGCATCAAAGTTGGACCAAAGTAGTGCAGGACTACTTTAAAGCCGCTGCAACTTGAAGTTGCACAGATATGCATGGTACTCATGGGGTACAACTTGTCATGCGACTTTGCAGTCCCAAGTCGCAGGTCAAGTTGCACAAGTGTGAAAGGGGTCTAAAGACAAAATGTTTATTTTTTTATTTTAGTTTTAGAATGTCTTATTAGGGAGATTTACCTTAATACTCTGTCTCAAGGTAAACGTAAAGCCGGGTGCACACGATCAGATTATTCGACACATTTTTTTGTCGGTTTTTTTGTTGGATGCTAGTCTCATATCGAATCTGAAGAGGTTACTAAACATCCGAAAATTCTCGTATGACAAAATGCAACGTCAGATGTGACGTAATGTGTTGGAATAGCTTTGTATGTGTTTTTTCGTTTCTGAGCATGCGTAAACGTAGATTTTTCCCTGACGTCGGGCCCGACATTTTAACTTTTTTTTGCATACAAAAACGAAAAGGAAGGCGCACACACGTAGTGCATTACCATAGATAATTTAATGGAAATAAAAAAGTTAAAAGTGAATACTCACAAAATTGGCATCACAGAGCCATATGGAGACAAGACATGATAAAATCAGAGCGCAAGGCAGGGTAGAAGCTGATGTGTTTCGGGGGCGCACCCCCTTTCTCAGAGCTATTTTTTGCATACGCCCGTGTGTATGAGGCCTAAAGGAAAAAATCTAAAGAAAAAATGTATAGTGTGTATTCAGCTTTAATCTAAAGGAAATTGAACAACAAAAGTTGTATTGTTGGATATACTTAAAGCTGGATACACACTATACAATTTTCTGTAGATTTTTTCCTTCAGATTTACCAAAACCATATAATATGAGGTCAAACCTTAGGATTTTCAATTTGTATCCAATCAGGCAGGCCCTTACACTACATGGTTTTGGTAAATCTGACAACAAAAGTTGGATAGTGTGTATGGGGTCTACATCTGTCCCCATTGGAAGATATTTTTGTCCCCTATTGTTCCTGTTACAGCTCAAAACGTTTAGACTTCCCACTGCTTTCCATAGTGAAGACAAGGGTCACCAAGTACAATAAAGAGGGCTGAACATCCCCAACCCAGACATAAGCAGAAATAAAAACCAGACAGAGGTTCTAAACCTTCCACATCCTATCGAAAACTAAAAAGAGTTTTTAGTACACTTTAAAAGCAATCACATTTTCCAGATCCTACAGGCATGTTAAAAAGGCACAGTTAACAGAGATTGGTTTGGGAAGCACTGGGCCTAATGTATAGTAATTTAATTGATATTTTGCCTACAGGAACCTATTACAATGACAAAAAAAACGATTTTGTGCACCTCATTTTATATTTGAGTATGGAAGTGCTTGAGCCTATATCAACTTTTAACTCCTGTGTGCTTGTTGGAGAGATTTTTTTGAACTCTTCCCCACATTTAAAAAAAAAAAAAAGATTTGTCTTTAACTTTATAAAGGCAAACAAATTGGCTAAAGGAGAAGCAGTCCTATGATTTAACGTTTCCAGCTACCTAAAAATGACTTTGCTTTAATGCTGCGTTAACAAAAATGCTTCAGATGCAATTTTTACATGGGAAACATGTGCTCCTTTCTTTTCTATTGTCAACATTTTATAGACCGTGGCTTTACTGTTCCCCAAAAATATCATAAACAGAATCTCCGACCAGGAACAACAACAAGGTTATGTCAGTCTGAATCAATAATCATATTAAGAATGAAATCACAACATTTCAATTATCTTATTAAATGAGACATTGGAGATGTTGCAGCACATTCACAAAAATGAACAACAGGCATGTTAATTAATGGGTGGGGTCAAAATGTAAACAGAACAACAGAAGTATTGTTTACAAAGCATGGTTATAAAATCGACTTATGTCTAAGCCTAACAAGGCAAGCATCATTTCACTGGCTTATCATTCATTTCAAGGCAACTCTAAAGCTCCGTACACATCTGGGCGTTCTTGTACTTCTTTTGGACGACAGGTGTCCCGCGATTCTGTTTGCGCGATTTTACCACGATTGTCGACAATTCGGAACGCCAAGATGTGAACAGAGCCTAGGGCTCCATTCCCATGGGCGTCTAAAGGCTGATACACAAGGGGCGAATATCGGCTGCTTCAACAGACACCGTCTGACATTTGCCCAGCATGCACAGCAGCCTCTTCAGCTTCTGTTGAACGGGCATGCTGGAAAACTAGCAGCCAACCGGCATCCGATCAGTGTTAGTACGTACCTGCTATAACTTTCAGGCTGGGTTCACACTATTGCGAATGGGAATTGCAAATTGGATGCAGGTTTTTTCTTCACCCTACTTACCTTTTCCTTTTTTTGTCCCATAGGCAGGGTATGCGCTACTTCAGTCATACTCTATACGGTCCCAGCAGTTGCATTCCTGAAACTGAGCAACCTTTTGGACAGGCTATGCGGCTCCGAGGCTGGGGCTAGGCTGCTTTGGTATTATTATTCTTTAACAACAGACACGCCCCCAATTGATTGAGGTTTTTTGTTTTTTCCTGTTGCCTATTGTGATATAGTGTAAGTCATAGACCTTATCCCATTTACGATAGTCCTTTGATTATGTATTGCATTACTGGTTACTTAACAATTATTGTTACAATTATAGATCTGTTGCACCGTGACCGTGACTTCCCCCACTGATGAAGGAATTTACTTATAAAATCTGAAACGCGTTGGGCGTTGGACAGATGTGAACCATTCCTGTGTCGTGGCCTCTCACATGGGGGTCTGGTTTGTTGTTCCAGCTTCTCCTCAAGTGTACCAGTGCTTTTTTCTCCTTTATGAACCACTGTGGCCATTTTTTTTATCTATGACCGCTTATTTTATGGTTTTGTATACTATGCAATTTTAAATTGTACTCAATAAAATTTGTTATACCTATTTACTTTAATCTCCCCCATCTGTCCTTTAAAGTCCCCCTAGAGGGCATTTTCTTTATCTGCAGGAAATAGTTCAACGTTTTCAAGTGCAGAGTCTGTTTACCTTTTTAACATTAAATATACCATATGGTTTTACACTATGGTGAGTTCTTTAATACGGCTGAAACTCCTGAGATTGTTTGGGTCCGGTGTGAGTATTCCATTGAGACGTGTTGATGATAGTGACGATAATACAAGCAGTTCCAGATGATGGTCACAGATCAGCCCTGCGGATGTTAGCCACGTTACCCATACACCTTTCATGCTGGCTGTTTGCCAGTTTCTGGTAAGCAGTTTTAATCTGCGATGGAGGATTTTCTTGGCATAGGGTCTACTGACACTTGTCACCCTTTTGGATCGATTTTTGCACTGGTCACTTTATTGCATTTACCATCACTTGGACACTTTGTTTACTGTTTGCACTTTGAAGGCACAGTGATGCCCCTCATTTATATAAGGGGCATCTATTTGATATCTTTGGGCACTTTCTATGAACTATAATATGCACTTTATGAACTACTCGGTTTAACACCAGTTTACTATATATTTATTTCAGTTGATTTTTGTGCACTTTAAGGATTATTATTACTCAATTGCAATTTTGGTATATAATACACCTAAATATTATCCTGATGTCTATTTATAATAGTTTATAGCGCTGCACTTATTATACTCACTATTTTTTGCAATTTGGTTCAATTGTTGTGCTAGCAGCTGTGACTGTCACATATATCTGCTTTGAGTGGTGAGCGCGGTATTTCTTTATACTCTATTCCCTTCATTTACTGTTTCATCAGACAAGAACCAGACCAGCTAGACAGACCGAAATTAAATGGTTAAAGGAATTACATGATCTCACTACTTAACAGAAAAAAAATGCGCTTTTATTTCTGTATGCATCTCTGCTGAAGATGTTACCTAATTTTTGGAGCCCCTGATTGGAGTAAAGAACCAACAGAGGTTCTAACCCTTCCCAACTCCACCCAAAACTAAAAAAAACAACTTGTTTTCACATGGACTGCATTTAACTGCAAAGCAGGCCAACACATCTAAAGTACAGCACGGAAAATATATTTTCCAATGAAATGCTAGAAGCTGGCTGGAGCAGGTTTTAATGAAAACAATAGATTATCTTACATCCATGTGTTTGATTGTCCTGGAAAACACATGATCATGCGTGTAGTCCAAACATATCCTCACAAGAATACTTCAAAGAATTTGCTGCTACAGCTAAAACATTTATACACAAAATTCATATGTTCATATGGTCTCAAATGATCAGATCAAAAAATAATTTAAAATAATTAAAAAAAATAAATAAATAAAACATATTTATATATTAAATACCTAAGAATTTGTAGTTCCTGTTGGGAATTTTTGAGTTCATCACTAAGGCGATGCCATCGAAGAAGAGCTTTTAATTCATGCTGCTCCCTGGCCTCCTCGGCTGTGAGCTGTCCGGAAATAAGAAAATTAGTGTTCTAGTTATGATTTGATATTTGGCACAATGCAGCCTTCTATATATTTTTTAGGACATTTACACTGACTATCAATGTAAAGGGGGCTTTTACACTGAGCATCAACTTAACAGGGGTAGTTATACTTTACCATTAATGCAACAGAGGATTCTACACTGGCCACCAATGTATCAACAGCATTTACATTGACTACCAATGTAATGGGATATTTAACCACTTCCGGGCCATCCGCCACAGTTATAAAACGTACTTTGACATTGGCCGTCCGCCACCGTTATAAAACGTACTTTGACGTTGAATACCGTTGTTATGGCAGCAGATAGCTGCCATAACCCCGGTATTTTCTGAAACGGAGGGCGGTCCGCTTTGAGATAAAAGTTGTCTCTGCGGCGGATTCGCCCCCTCCCGTCGCGTCCCGGTTGTCTCCATCACTTACCGGACCCGTCGGTAGTGGCAGAGACGATCCGATCCTCTTCCCTGAGAGGCAGGAAGTTGAGCAAGGGAATGATGGCCCCCCACTCGACTCCATACCATTGGATGACGGAAGCGATGTCAAACGTCACGTTAGTCCAATGGTCTTAAAGGGACAATTTTTTTTTATTGCATTTAAGTGTAAATTTGAGATCTGAGGTCTTTATGACCCCAGATCTCACATTAAAGAGGACCTGTCATGCTTATTTTCTATTACAAGGGATGTTTACATTTCTTGTGATAGAAATAATAGTGATCCAACTAATTCTAGCAGAAGACCTCCTCTGTAACTCAAAACTGGTAACCTGTAGAAATTTTTAAACGTCGCCTAAGGAGATTTTCAAGTTTGTCGCCATTCTAAGTGCGGGCGCAATTTTGAAGCATGACATGTTGGGTATAAATTTACTCGGTGTAACATTATCTTTCACAATATAAAAAATAAGGCTAACTTTACTGTTTTTTTATTTTTTAATTCAAAAAAGTGTATTTTCCAAAAAAATTGCGCTTGTAAGACCACTGCGCAAAAACGGTGTGACATAAAGTATTGCAACGACCGCCATTTTATTCTTTAGGGTTTCTGAAACAAAAAAAAAATAAATATATATATATATATATATATAATGTTTGGGGGTTCTAAGTAATTTTCTAGCAAAAAAAAAAAAAGGACTTTAACTTGTAAATAGCAATTGTAAAAAATAGGCCCGGTCCTTAAAGTGGATGTAAACCCGATTCATGAAATTTGAGCTGGGCATATCTGTCTGTAGTGCTCTCTTATCTCTCTTCAAATAGCTATGTCTGGTAGCTGTGTCTTCCTCCGTAGCCCTGTTATCAGCCTGATAAAATCTCACTCGTTCTGGGAGACAGGACATACAATTTAACGATGAAGGAGATTGCTAAAAATAGATTAGCAGCCAGCTAAACAATACACAGACAGAGCTCTGCATGTATGGGAAGGGGGTTTGTGCCTTTCCTCCAATCAGCTTTCTCACAGTGTCCAGCAATCATCTCCTCCTACATAGGAAGGAGGAAGTGGAAAATCTAACAGAATGTGCACTTTCTAAACAGTATATCTAGGTGAAGACAGAAGATATACATGTAAGACTTATATAAGGAGGTTTGTGTCATCTTTGTGTATCATCTGAGGCTGTTCACTTCACTGGGTATTTGGAGGGTTTACATCCACTTTAAGTGGATAAAGTAATCACTTATATACCGGCATCATTTACATTGGCTACCAATGTAACAGGAAATTCACATTAACCAGAGACATGTAACAGAGACAATTACAGCAGCCGTCAGTGTAACAAAAGGATTCTGCACTGAATACTAATGCCCCCAAAATAATGGTGGTCAGTGTAAACACCCCTATTACATTGATGTCCGTGCAAATGCTCCTATCACATGAGTGGTCAGTGGTGAGTCCATCAACGTAGGTGTTTATGAAGAGAAGAACCCCTGAACAATGTTGTCAGGAGAAGGTTTCCCTATGCCTGAGGAAGGAGGTGCAGAGGAGACTCTGTTGATGCCACCAGCTTAGTCTTAGGGATGTTAGGTTTGAAACTATTCTGCCTCCATTGGGTGACGATAAATCCATCCACAGAATAAGCCCAAAAACTAGCAAAGGTAATTTCATTTACTGCAAGTACCCCAGCTGACTTGGAACCTCTGGGTTCCGGGGCGCAGGCATGGTTACTCTGTGTCTGTAATAAGCCCCTGGAGCTGAGAGGCATTTGAGGACCTGCAGAGGTGACAGATCCACTACTAGCATACAGAGCTTAATAGCTTAGGCTCCAACTAACAAACACAACTGAATGGTTTAGAGTAGAATCTCTTCTGCCTCCCTACCTACTCTATACAGATGGGACCATATAGAATTTCAATCAGGGAGAAAGTCTGAAGGCAAATGGTTTACTCTTCTGTGAAAAATGTAACGTAGCACCTCTGCCATTGGTGCACACTGTACTAAATATATTATAAGTATTAAAAGTAAAAAAAAAAATACAAATAATCAATAAATAAACCATTAAAGTTATAAAGTGATCATGACTTCATTTTTGAGCATGTCACAGAACTTTGCACTAGGATCTCACAGTCAATACCTTTACAAGCCTAGATGAATTAAATTACTGACATGTTGCAAATTACATCAACAATTTAATTATTTAAAAAGATGTCCCTGTTGTCCTGAAAATACAATGATTGAACTCAGGCCATAGGCTCAGTCTCGCAGTTCACCTTTTATAAAAACGAATAAATGTACATCTTTTTGTAGGTAAAAAAAATGTGCAGTTATTTTTTTACTCTGCAGCCTATAAAGCATTGTACCCGCAATCAGCAAATCGTGGGTGCAATGCCTGGATCCTGCAGATTCTCAGTACACTGTCTGCCTGTACCTTGGATACGGACCAAAACGGGCAGACAGTTACTGAATGGCAGGAGGAATCAATGGACTACGAGAGCACTCGCCAACACCCTCACAGTTCATTAAGAAATACAAGCAGTCGGCCGCAAGGGCCGGCAGTACTTGTAGATTATTGATTCAGAGAACTTAATGATCAAAAAATGAATGACCTGGCCATGTGAGCAGAGCCTTGCACGGCCACGCTGCTTTTAAGTTCTGACAGAGAGTGCGGGAGAAGGTCCCCCACCCACTGTCACAGGGAGGGGGTATGGGGGTAGAACATGCAGGAGCTGGAACATGTTACATGTCACACCCTAAATAGGGGTGGAACATGTAACATGTTTCAAAGGTGAACTTATCCTTTAAGCTGGGTACACACTGTCCAAAATTCCTGCTGAACCAGCCACCTTTCGGTAAGTGTGTATAGCAGTCTGTCTGTCAGAAGCCGCTCTAAGTACCGGATTTTGTTGGAAGGGACATGCTAAAAAATCAGCATCCAATTAGTGCTTGCAGCCAATGGTGTGAGTGCTGATCAGCAGTGTTGGGCGAACGGTTCTGGCCGAGCAAACGTTCAGCCCGAACATCACCTGTTCACCCATTCGGCGAACACCCGAATCTGCGGGGTGCTTGGTAGGATGTTCACCTTCCGAGCTCCCCACAATGCACTGCGCACTGCACAGTGCATTCCAGGGCCCTAATTGGATGAAGCCTTGCCCCTGACTGCTGGTCAGGGGCAAGGCTTTGCCAATTAGGGCACAGAGCACCGTCAGAGCCCTGATTGGACAAAGTGATGATGAAATGTTCTTTCCCACAAGACACCACCAAACACCACTTTTCATTCAATAAAGTGCATTCAATCACACATTTCCCAGTTTCTATTAAATTTGGGTAATAAGCCCCCCATCATGTCTGGGAGGCCAACAAGGAGAGGTAGACATTCCAATGCCACTATGAGGAGGCTAGCAGCGTATGTGTCCACAGGCAAAGGTGGATGTAGTCCGTCCTCAGGCAGGGCACATTTGTCTCTGTTTAGTGATGTTGTCCATGCTATCCAGCCACAGCATGCAGAGGAGGTGGTGGACTGGCTTACTAAACCATCCTCGTCCTCCTCATCCTTTATGACCCAAGCTGACACTAGTGCACAGTTTACTGCAGCTGCCAGAACGGCTTATACTGCCTCTAGCATGTTAGGGGGTGAAGGCACCACCGACAACCAAAGGGCAATTTTTCTGCAACTGATTGACATAGAGCTGCATAACTGTGGCCAAAATGAGAATCGCAATTTTTTTGCTTAGAATAAAGATCACGATTCTCTCATGATTCTCGTGGTGTAACATCTTACATATACGAAAAAAATGGGCTAACAGCACTGTTTAGTCTTTTTTTTTGAAAGTGTAATTTTTCCAAAAAATTGCGCGTGACAAAAAATATTGCAACAACCACCATCTTATTCTCTAGGGCAGTGGTTCTCAACTCCTGTCCTCAGGACACATCAACAGGCCAGATTTTAAGTATTACTTTGGGCAGATGCAGACTAGAATACTGCAATCACTGAGCAGCAAATGATATCATCTGTGATGTATTTCAGTTATCCTGCAAACCTGGCCTGTTAGTGGGTCCCGAGGACAGGAGTTGAGAACCACTG
>BLSH010509111.1:1697154-1709401 GCA_018402905.1 Glandirana rugosa
CACTACAGTAGTCTTGGGTCTTCAGGAGTTGGCGTCTAGGCCTTGTTTGACTTCCCCGTGGTTCCTTGTCATGTGATTCGACCAATGGACCCGCTGTAAAAAGCCCCGTACGGGGAAAGAGTTTCCTAAAGTCTTTCCACGTACGGAACTTTGTACCCCCTCCCAATGGTCCCGTTGTAAAATATATATATAATGTTTGGGGGTTCTAAGTAATTCTCTAGCAAAAAAAAATGTTTTTAGCTTGTGACCACCAAATGTAAAAAAGTGGCCCGGTTGGTAAGTGGATATAGATACCCTCTTTAAATCTCTTGTGGGCCCATTGCTATCGTATGTAAAGAACACACCCCATCTAATTTCACTGATTACTGGCCTTGCAGTACCTCCTGAAAATTTGTGGGCTTGGATGTAGAAGTTTTCTTCTCTTCAATACAACAAAAAAGGGGCATGCCCCGAAACATGTTGCCCTGGTAACCCTCCCCCATGTTTCAAGGCATGCACCTTTCTGAAATCCTTTGAGAAAGGGGCATGCCCCGAAAAATGTCGCCCAGGTAACCAGCTTAGTGTACTGTTCCTTGGTGCCCCTTCAGTTTGTTCCGGATCTGCGGTTGAGGACTTCTGGGTTCTGATGACATCACTTCCAATTTAGAGTCTTTAGGAGCTTCTCTACCAGTGGCGGCATGTCCATTAGGGTGCACGGGTGCTGCCCCCTCTCTCCAGCCACACCACTCTTATGTCATAGATAGATTCATGCATAGCATGAATCTATAAATGGCCGCCCATGACCACCCCCCCCCCATTCATGCGGCCAGCCCCTTTGTGGCACCGGCCGCATTAATTACCGTGGTGGGGGGTTTCCATGAAGCATCTCATTAGAGCCGTAGGCTGTAATTGGCTTCATTAATGTGGCTTGTGGCGCAAAGCGTACCGCCACAAGCCCTTATAAAGGCAAAGGAACATTTGCCTTTCTAACTGGGAACCGCTCTCGGCCAATCAGGAAGTGCTGGTATGTTACCAGTTTCCTGACTGGCGGAGAAGACAGTCGATCCTATTGGACGCCTATCTCAGAGGAGGAGGATGACGCCGGAGCACTGAGAGCACACTCCCCGCTTTCCAGACTCTGCACACTTACCCTACCTGTGCTATTGGCTGTAATTTACCCTACCTGTGTTATTGGCTGCAATTTACCCTACCTGTGTTATTGGCTGAAAATTTCCCCACCTGTGTTATTGGCTGCAATTTACCCCACCTGTGTTATTGGCTGCAATTTACCTCACCTGTGTTATTGGCTGCAATTTACCCCACCTGTGATGCTGGGGCTGTATACTGTGTCCTGTGATACTGGCTGTTATATACCCCACCTGTGATGCTGGGGCTGTATACCTTGTCCTGTTATACTGGCTGCTATATACCCCACCTGTGATGCTGAGCTGTATACTGTGTCCTGTGATGCTGAGCTGTATACTGTGCCCTGTGATGCTGAGCTGCATATTGTCTCCTGTCATGCTGAGCTGTATATTGTGTCCTGTGATGCTGAGCTGTGTACTCCTAACACAATATGTGGAATACAGGGGGTGGAGTGGTTTGATTCTATAAGGGGTGGGGCTTATGAGAAGTAGGATGGGTCAAAAAGAAAGGGCAGGGCCTGGTGCAACCCCATCCTAAAACTTCACCAGCCGCCACTGTTGCCTACAATGAGTGACAGCCATCTATCTCCCTGTCCTTGCTTCACTAGTTCGTTTGTGGATTCATTAGTACACCTTTGTGCACTCAGGTGCCTTACTTTTGAATAGGTTTAATTCAGGGGTCAGCTGTCGACGAGTAGATTGTGAACATTGCCTGCTTTGCCGATTCTTCCCCTCTGTTGCCTCCACCACTCTCATGTTCACTGCAGAGCAGAAAGTGGGAGGCAGCACAGTACTGGATGGAGTACGGTAGTGAGGGCTGCCTCAGTTAACCTTTCACATCAACCAGCTGGTGATTGGTTGCTAGAATGCGAGGGTTCCGTCAACCAACCATCTGCTGGTTAACTTGAAACATTAACTCCGGCAGCTCCTGTTCCCGCCCAGTACTTCAGTATTGTGCTGCTTCCCACTTACATCTTTGAATTTCACAATTACACCATCCATCCATATGTCTGTACGCTTGCTGAAGGCTCTGATACCTCCAGATTGTCCTGTTGATGGCAGATCTTCAGCCTCGTTAGAAAGATTTTTTTAAAGCAGTTATTCAGGTAGCAAGAAATTTGGCAACAAATATCACAGAAACTTCCCAGGAATAGTACAAAAATTGTATTTGGTAAGTCATTCATATTGCATTGTGATTCTAAGTATGTTTTTGCTCCTAACAGGAAGAATATGTTTAAAGGTTGTACAAGGAAATGTAATTTAGACCATTTGGAATTCTAAAAAAATTGGATACCGCTGTGATTTTTTTTAACTATTACCTGTTTGACAGAATACTATAATACTGAAGTTCAAAATAATATGGCTGCATCAGGACCCATTATGTGTTACAATGCGTTTTCACATTAAGGCCCCTTTCACACGGACGGATAGAATCCAGCTTTTAGCTGCGGACAGATGAAGTTATCTACCGCAGCTATACTGTCATAATGCTTTCCTATGGCCCCATTCACACTCTGCATTTGGCAACGGTTTCGTTACAGACGATTTAGAATGATTAGAAAAAATGGATTTGAATGCATCCAGGAATGATGTTATGCAGCTATCTGCACATATCTGCAGCTATCTGCAGGTAAAAGCAGTGCACTGTGTCACCAATGGATAGCAATGGCAACAAGAATAGAAAATCAATAGGATGCACTTCAGAAATGTCAAGAATGCACTTCAGAAATGTCAAGAATGTTTCACTACAGCTAAACGTAGAACAGCCGCTCGTGTGAAAGGGGCCTAAGGCTGCAACATTTCGGTATCCTATTAAATTTGATGGGCTGTCAGTGCCCCTCAATAAACTGAAAAAAAAACAGATACTGAAGATGTTTTGCATTAAAATGAATGACACTGTAATGAATCACACCATAGAATGTACCTTACTGCATACTGATGTAATGCACCAGTGTGAATGGGCCTTCAATGTATTTACTTCTGTCTATGAGCTGTACTGTCCCACTAAAATACACTAAGCATTGTTTCTTTTCAGCAGTACCACCTGTAGACTGGTAGGATACGAAGCAAGGGGTCCATGGACCATTGAAGAGTAAGACTGCACAGTAGAGAGATCCAGAATATTGCTGCAATTATGCTCCAGCCAGTCTTCACATGACTAGCCTGCACAGTTCTACGAATAGGCTGTGCAATGATTATGAGGGCCAATGAATCATTGTTTTAATTTAGCTGATGCAGCAGAACACCTTGCAATATTAGTTGAAAAAGCATCACAGTGCAAGTGTCCATCTGATTAGGCTTTTTGCATATACAGTAAGGCTTTAAGTATTTCACGCATGTCAAACTGGTTTTGGACTATATTCAGCTCCTTTACTGCTTTTATGCTGCCCAAAATATATTCAAGAAACTAAGCAACTAAGCTGAATTTAGTCCTAAACTGTTATTTTGCTCACTGCATTGCATTTTCAAAAGGTCTATACCACATGTGTCAAACACAAGGCCCGCGGGCCGAATCTGGCCCTCCAGGCCATTTCATGTGGCCCTCGCACCCAGAGAGACGGGTGGAAGTGGGATGTGAACAGCCTGTGAAAGAGAGCTGATTCTTACACACTGGTTAGCAAACCCCTAAACCCTGCACTCTGTACATAGTGTACTAGTGAACTCTGCACTCTGTACGCACAACACCTTTGAACTCTGCACATCTGGTCAACCCCGAACTCCACACATAATGCACTCCTGGCATTTATTGTCCCTTTAAGATCCTCCCACTGCAATTTGGGCACACACATCGTTCAATGAGGTTAGATTGGGGTGGGGGGGGGCCCTTGCATATATTTATATAGTGTTACAGATACAACCGGCCCTTCAATGACAACCATAATGCTGATGTGGCCCCCAATGAAATTGAGTTTGACACCCCTGACTCTATACCAATGTTTTCTAACCTTTTTAGTGTGATCAAATTTAACAAACTAACAATTAGATTTTTCCCTGTAAAATAACTATTAGTGTTTAGAACTGGTATGCTAATCTCCAAAATATTACAACATTTACCACCTACAGGCCTCAGTAGCACTAATGAGGCCCCTTACAGAGTTATTCTAATCAGAGTGGCACTCTGTTTCATTTCAGTTTGACATTCCTGGCTGAAATAATGTCTGACAAATAGAGAAGTGGAGTTAGGAACTGTAAAAGAGGCAATATTTCCATATTCACTTAGATCCAACCAAATTTTGGGTGGATGCCAACAGGTATCTAAAATGATTAACCTGTTCCTGACAACAACCTGTAGATTCACATTCTGAGGCATTGTATCCCATGCTGAAAGAATGATAATTTAGGTTTAACTGTAATACTATCAGCATGTAATTGTAACTTACAGCTGCTGGTTTCAACAGTTATCAGCGACCACTTAGCATGGTTGTGATGATGAGCCAATCATAGTGATTACATGCAGCACCCTCTAGGTAGGTGCTAGAGGTAGAATTTTTCTGTAAGAGTAGGAAAATGTAGGCAGGCCTAGCTGGTGGCTAGGCCTGTTTGTTTTAATTCTGGACTGGGAGTGGCTCAGTGTAGAACTGGTGACTCACAGGAAGTCTCCCTGAGACCTCTCTCTTCTTTCGAGATCTTTCTGGAAAGTTCTGGAAAGAGGAGGAGGAGAGGAGGGGTGGAATTGACTGGGGTATTCTGGGGAGCCCTGACCAATCCCCAACTTGGATTGGCAGGGGGCAGGCCTCCTTAAATACCCAGGGTCAGCCCAGCTGGGGAGGAGTTGTCGGGTGAAAGAGCTGAAGATGGAGTACTGAGGCTGTCTGGGCCTTTGAGGGAGCTCCGCAGTCTGGGGGGGGGGGGTGACCTTGGACCAGGGCCCTCCAAGAAAACATGGAGGTGTCCTAGACAGGAGGCACAGGAGGAGCAAGAGAGTACTGCCGGCCAAGTCTCCAGGGAGAGAATCCACTGGTAGCAGCCAGGAGGGCTGGTGAGTGACATGCACAGTCGGGAGGACTGGGGAGGCACGCCTGAGAGGAATGGGAGAGTGCAGTTGGAAATGGTTGCAGAACCAGAGGAGAGGACTGTGGTGTCGTGGGCAGTGGAGTCGGGCGGCTGCAGCCAGGAGGGCTGGCAGGGCCTGAAAAGGGCTGACTGGGATCAGTAGCCACATGTACGACAGCTAGCACCAGAACTTTATCTACACTATAAGGGCCCAGGGTCCCTGCCTGTAAAGGGCAATTCACTGTGGCCTGGCTGAAGCCAGTGTCAGGCCTAACCATTTATGTGCTGGCTGATCCTGGGCGCTCAAGCAAGAAAAGAGCTGGAGGAGCTGAGGAGTAATAATATGAAGCAAGAGTTGTACTGGAGTAAAGACTGGAGTGTATATTGTTGTCCCAAGCAAGTTCTACAAATTCTACTTGGCATCCCATATTTCCTTTACCCCATCCAAGTTCAATCCCCTCAATAAAAACACAAAAAACACAATACATGGACTGTTCTATTTCTTGGAGTGTCAGGCTGTGCAGGGTGACGGGTGAAACCACAACACTCAGCAGCCCCTACGAGGGTACCCCTACATACATATAGTGAGGTTTGTTTACAAACAAATCTGTTGGCTGCAGCTGTCACTGAGGCTGACATAAGGAGAGGCCATAGTGTTAAAACTGGCAGAGAACAGCTTTCACGGTGCAATACTGGGTGTAAATAATGATACTTTTATATTGGAGTACAGCACAGGACACAGGGCTTGTATTCATAGACCATATGGCCACCCTTCGTGAACACTCATAACCCCACCCACTCCATGAGACTCCAGTTTTTTTTGCAAGTAATAAGGAGTGACCACAGGAAACAGAGGGCATGGTTCTATGTCCTGTACTGTACACAAAGATAAGAAATGTACAGGTATGTGGTGATTTACATTATCTTAATCGTACAGTACAAGACACAGGACTTGAATTCACAGACCATGGGACACCCAAAGCAATAAACTGAGGGCTGGGCAACAATAAAGCAAACAGAACTGCCACCAGGCCCACAAAAACAAGGGTTAAGATATCTGTAAAAAAAAAAACACTCAGATGACAGCTTGAAGCAGCCAAAGCTTGCAACAGCCAAGGCCTGAACATCCTCCAGGTAAAACCTTGAGAATATGTGAACAGAGGACCAGGTGTCCTTGCATATCTGGGATATAGAGATTAAGGAATTATCAAGGCATTTATGTCTAGAGATAGAGGATTCCAGGTTCTGGCAACAAACAGAGGTAGTTTGTTTCTGAATCTGGAGGCTAGGATGTTCACATCCTCAATACCTGATTTTTTGCATATTAGATTGAAGACACCTGGATGAAAAGTCCATTTCCCCTGATCAGATGATGGCAGCTAAGATAATCCACTTTCCAGTTCACTCCAGGGATGTGGACCGTAAAGATCGATGGACAGTGAGTTTATGCTCAAGAGATGGTCTGGTTAACTTCCTTCATGGCAGCCAAACTCCTGATGCCCCCTTAATGGCACATTTAGGCCACCGCTGTGGGATTGCCTAACTGCACTCTAACTGGATTAGGTCCATTGCTGCAGGGCCAATTTGACTGCTCTGAGCTCCAAGAGGTTGATGAAGAACTTGACTTCCCTCAATGACCATGTTCCTTGTACTGTTAGGGATTGGAACACACCTCACCAGCCTGAAAGATTTGCGTCTGTTGTGATAACTTTCCAGCAATAGGGAAGGAAAGACTCCACAACCTGGGGTGGTGATCCACCAAGACAGGGAATTCCTTGCTTGGCTGGACAGGAGCATAGGCAAATTGAGAGAAGGAGCCTGCTTTAGTCATATTGACAAGATATTTTGTCTGAGAGTTCTTAGATGGAATTAGGTGCATGGTACTGCTTCAGAAGAGGCCATCATTAGGGCTAGAACTCTGATGGAGAATCTCAAGTTGGGATTTCTCTTGGAACTTAAAGGGGTTGTAAAGGTTTGTTTTTTTGTTAAATGACAAACATGTCATACTTACCTCCTCTGTGCAAGGGTTTTGCACAGTGGCCCCGTCTTCTTCTTCTGGGGTCCCCCAACAGCGCTCCTGGCCCCTCCTCTTCTCAAGTGCCCCCTCAGAGAGCTGCTTTCCCTGGGGGAACTCGTACGGCTGCACTCCTGAGTCCTGCTGCTGCGTCCATTGACACAGACAGCAGGACTCAACCACGCCTCGCGGGTCACTGGATTTGATTGACAGCAGCAGGAGCCAATGGCTCCTGCTGCTATCAATCTATCCAATGAGGACCCAAGACAGCGTCTGGAGCTACTGGGCTCATCCCCATTGCTGGAATGACCGGGTTCAGGTAAGTTAAAGGGGAGCTCTGGGGGGGCTGCTGCACTACACAAGGCTCTTCACCTTAAAACCTTGAGGGTTTACAACCCCTTTAATTCTCGAGTATGTGCTCTTAGAGAAAGCCCTTTTATGGTAGAATGGCTTTTGATTGGGGATGTATCCAGGAGCAGACCCAAGCATTCCAGGTGAAGGGAAGGCTGGAGAGTAGATTTGTTGATCACCAGACAATGGCCTGGAGCATCTGAATTGTCTTGTGGACATTTTCTGATACCCGGAAGGAAGATGAGTCCTTCAAAAGAAGGTCATCTAGATAGTTTGTGACTGGATGCCCTGAGTTCCGAGCAAGGCATTTAGAGGTGCTACCAATTAGACACTTCCTTGGAAACACATATCCCAGTTAGCAAGCAATTGTGCTGCAAGTTTGAAACTGACTTGCTAAGCTATTGCTAGACTTGCCAGAATTCACAGGTTTGTAGTAAGTCTGCATTGCATGACTTCAGATCAACTTTCTCTGCAAACACTCTGCAAGTCTGCTTCAAGTTCTGGTTCAGTTATGTTGTGCAATAATCACAGGGGTCACTGTGGCTGAATTTAGATGCTGTACACTTGCAGAGGTCTTGCTATAGACTCACCACTGTAACTTTGCTCTTGCTAGAGACTTGCCAAGCAAATTTGTTACAAATTGGAAAAGTGTCAACTAGAACTTGTGCTTCAAGTGCTCTGCAAGTGTACAACTTGCCAGTCAAAACGTGCAGCAAGTTAACAGATTTACAATTCCACACTGCCACAGATTTGTGGCAAGTTATCCTTGCTATCTGGGATTCATGAGGCACCTATGGCAGGCAGCTTCAGCTCCAAGCTTTTAACCATAAGATTCTGTGCATGTGAATGGAGATTAGGGCCATTTCGAAAAATGGTCTCATGGCATGTTCCAGGACATCTACACAGAAAAGCAGAGCAGAAGGCAGTTGTACATTGTTCTTGGTCCAGTTAACTGCAGACAGACATAGTGAAATTGCAGCAAGAGCTGGTTGCAGGGCTGGGCTTGCAAGGTTAGATAGCTTTTAGAAGAATCTCAATCTTTCTATCTGCAGAATCTTTGAAAGAAGGAACATCATCAATAGCAGCACTTACTGTAAATGTTTGTTTAGGACAGAGATGGCAGGATCAACTACAGTAACAGCCCATTTCTATGTGAAGTCTTTACCTACTGGATAAAGTTCAGTAAAGATTTTTGGGAAAGTGATTTTTTTTTCAAGCATCCCCCAGTTGTCACAGAATACATAAAAAGACTGCACTGTTCAAGAACAGGGAATGCTTTGCGTGATTTTGTAGGCCTCTATAGCCAAAGTGGCATGGTGAGACACAGGAGACACAATGAACAAGGTTTTTGTGGACAGAGGAAATTAGCTTTTCAAGCATGTTGCGTGAAGCTTCCTCTTCAATATAGTGACAATTTGAGGCAGAAAAATCATCTGCAGCTTCCTCCAATAATGCCTCAATGTCCTTTTTAATTTCTACTGTGTCTGCGTCTTCTAGGACTGGCATTTTGGGATCCAACTCCTGTGGAGAGATGGGAGTAGGAGAAGAAGCATGGCCTTTTTGGGCCTTGGACAGAGATGGCTGTATTAAACCCGTAATCTGCCTGAAGAAATGTGGCATAGATGCACAGAATTCCGCTTTAGTCGTATAGGTTGCTTGTTGTGTGCCTGAAATAGAGCTAGAATCAGATGCTCAGCCCGATGTTAGAGCCTAGTTCTTGCCCTCATGTAAGGGATGCATAGTCACTCTGTCTTACCTGTCTACATGCTAGACTGAAAATAGAGTCCAGGCTTCGCCCATCACATTGGGCATACCCCTAAAGAGGTCTTCAGGGACTGGGTTCTATAGTGATGGACCATGGCCCTGGATAACACCTTGTGGCTAATGCAACACATTGCACCAAGTGCCAAAGTAAGCACCCATGCAGGATCCAGTGTTTAAAGTATAAAGGCCATTGTCACAACGTGGGGTCTAGGTGCGGCTCCCAGAGTTTTACAGAGGTTGTGCCAATCCAGATACACTGCTTACATGCTGGCATTAGAACACCATGAGGGCTTGATTGAAGAATCAAAATATAATAAAATTAAGGAAAATATTAAACTAGTTAGGCTAAGGGTGATCTTCCTCATGGAGGAGAAAAGGTCCATCACCTTCAGACACCAGCACAAAAAAAAGAGTACTCACAGAGTGGGGTAGGGTTACAGTGGAGGCACCCAGGGAGCATGTTCTCTAAAGCTTTGCCAGTGTCCAATCACCTAAAAGGTGCACACCAATAACCCATGGTGTATGAATACGCTGCATGCATGCTGTACTGTGTAGTTAAGATAGTAATTTACCCATGTTTGCTTTGTTGTGATTGTTTAGCAGCAAAAAATAATGGTGCATACAGATTTAACCCTGTAGCCAGAAACCAGCCTGATTCTGTGGCAAAACTGATTTGCAGGCATTTTTGCAGCTCACGGGTCAGAAAAGAAGGTAATACAACAAACAAGCAGCAAGTGAAAGTTAGAGAAATGTAAAACTACTTTATCCCTATACTTGTTTTAGCTCACAAAAATACTAAAGCCTGGTGAGGCTGCCAGGCAACAAGCCTTTTCAAAAGAAGTGGTAAGCAAGAGCTGCCAACATATTTTTCTCAAAACAGAAAAAACAGAAGACAAGAGAAGCATAATACAGAAAAGGTATAGGAACACGGTCAGGGTAATAAAAACCTAACAGCATCAAAACAACTTCCTTTAAATAATATATTTGTGATTTAATACTCCCAGAGAAATCTGAAATTCTATGGCAAAGCCACAGTATTAGCTTATTTTTGGCAAGAAAACCATAACATAAAAATAGTCCAAATGAGTCATAAATAAATAGATCATCACTCCGTCTGTTATTTCCCTGCACCAAGTGTTCTTGTTACCAATAATGACTATTGAATCTATCCTGCACTATTAAGATAAGGAAAGGTTTGTGTATCAGCATACACTGCAGTTCTCTTTGTCATAAAAGATATAAACTATCATCTAAGCGTCACAAGCATTATATAAACATACTGCATTTCGTGTTTATGGTGATAAAGGCAATTAAGCACAATATTATATTACCTTAGCAGCTCAATGCATGTAAAAATCCTGTTTTGCACTAATTTGTATGCAAATACAAAATAATCAGGTCATTAGGACTTGACCCTTAAATCATCTACAGTGGGTATAGAAAAGAACCCCCCCACCCCATCCCCCTTTAATATAATCACATTTTGTTGCTTTGCAGCCTGAAATGAAGACAGACACAGTTTTTGTTTTATCCAGCTGCATTTACGCACTGCAACTTAAAACATCCAAGTGAAAGATACAACACCAACATGTCAGATTGTGATTATTTTAAAGGGGGTGATTATTTTCCATACCCACTGTATTCTGTATAAAATTTAAATTTAGCGTAACATGTCTTCCAAAGGAGTGTAGAATATACTTATTTAGTAATATCTAGCCCTGCCCTGAAATGGCATCCACACTACAGTTCTCACTCCTACACTTGCATTATGACCTCCAGCAGACCATGGCTGAATTATCTTGATATTTGTTATTGTAGAGGGAAAAACCCTGGTTTTTACTGCTGCAATAGCAATGCATTCAAACAGGCTTTAGTCATCTAGCTAGAGGGGACACATCACTTTGGAGAAGAAGGTGTGGAATATAGAAAATGCTGAGGTGGGACATGCCAAGGCAATTGTTTATTTAAGTATAAAATGTTGTGGATTTGTGACTTTTGCAAATAATGCAATAGTCAGTGCAAGGTCAATTTTAATGTGAAAAATACGACATCTATTTGAGAGCATATTTGGGCTAGCATAAGCTCTTCTTCAGCTTTAAGTTGCACTTTCTTACTGAACTGAATAAATGGCAGAAGTGTGCCTATTCCAGAAGAAGAAAGGCTGGGAATATAACAATGCAAAAGAGGTGCCTAAGTGGGCAATATGTGCAGAAGAGGGTTGTGCAGGTTACGACAGCAAGCAGAATGTGCATGCAAGTAGGATAGAGGACTTGCAGCACTGAGGCTCCAAGCCGTGTAATTGTACTGTTAAACCATGCAGCATGCAGACTTCAGTAAAGGACATGGCAACACAGAAAATAACCAACTTTTGGCTCACGTGCAAATAATGAGCTTGCGCATTTCAGCAGTTACGCCTTACTCAAAAATGAAGAAGAATAAAGAGGTTGTTCTAGGGTGACCCACCGGTATATTAATAATACATAAAAGACAGTTGAATATTTAAAACCATCAACATACAAAATATTATTGTAAATATTAAAAAACAGATGTACAAAAGTCACTTTTTTTATTACAAAATAGGTTTGCCGTCATAAGTATCTAGTCATTTCACGCGCACTGCGGTTGTTACTGCTTCTTCAGAACATTTACTCATACAAGACAGATACCCACTGCAAAACATCCTATATCTATAGTTGAAAGAATGAAAAAAAATATACAATAAATATAGATACATGGGTATACATATACAATACACATATGAAAAAGCTTTGTTTTTTTTCCCAAGAAAGCTATTATCATAAGGTAAAAGGGGGAAAGGGAGAGGGGAAAAAAGGGGACAAAAAACCCACACAGAACAATGTACATGAATGTGCGGAGGACCAGTCACATCTTCCCAGGCTGCAGGGAGGTATAGCAGGGAACCAGTAAAGGGGGGGGGGGGGCAAGTGAACCCACACACACAATCCTGTATTTCTAGAGTAGTATAAAGATAAGGATAAAA
>BLSH010509111.1:1738887-1760107 GCA_018402905.1 Glandirana rugosa
ACTACCCACGCTCACACTATAACTAGATAAATGTGTAACATGGTGGGTCTGGTTAGATGAATCTACACGAAGTCTCTTTCTCGGTTAAATAATATATAAACGGTATAAAACTCTCCAACGTTCTACCTACCGTAATCCAGAAGAATACCATAATGTCATAAACGGTTAAAGAAACTCTTCTCGAATATCACTTATCAGTCCCTTTCCAGGAATGGGAGAAACCCGTTTTGAATACACCCATAAGTTTCTCAGGTATACCTCTGAGACAAAAAGGTTATACCATAATTTCCGTCGATCACCCTGGGGAGGTACAACGTCGCACGACCGCGCAATTGTCAGTTAAAGCGACGCAGCGCCGAATCGCAAAAAGGGCTCCCGTCCTAAAGCTGGAAATCCTTCCGGGGCTGAAGTGGTTAATAAAGTATTAAAAGAAATGAAACCTAACAAGGCACCAGGCCCTGATGGATTCTCTCTGATGTAAGCGCATTTCAAAATCAAATTAAGGGGTCCCACTAGCTGCCTTTAATACCATATTGGAAAAACAGAGTCTCCATATGGACTCTTTGAATACCCACATAAGTTTTGCCCAAAGAGGGTAAGGACCTTTCCCTGACTATTCACTATAAGCTCTTCTCAAAGAAATTGGCAAATACTGTAATACCATAAGAAGACCTAATGCCATCCATCTTGCAACCTCTCAAAATATGGCAAATATATAATAAATTGGCTCTTTCTCTGAAGCACATCTAAGTAGATTGGTCTGGGTGGTACAATGTGTAAATAGATCAATATCACACTCGCACCCATCAGCAGCAGTCAAAATTAATGTGGTTACATTGGACTACTTGGAGTTACACAATAGCACTAGACAGGGGTGTTCCCTCTCAACTTTTCATTTTTCAACTCACCCTGGAACATTGCAGGGGCTTACCTGTCACGGTCAAGATCACCAATGTGGGCGAGGGGGTTAACTTACACTACTATGACCACCAATGCAGGAGGGGGGAAGGGGGTTAACTTTCACTGCCACTATACCCCTGCGCTGGTGGTCAGTGGCAGTAAAAGTTAACCCCCATCTCCCCCGCCTCGCATTGGTGGTCGTGGCAGTGAAATTTTAACTCCCATTTCCCCCCTTTAGTGGTCATGTGGTGTTAAATTTCAATGCCACTAATCACCAATATGGGGGAAGTTATTAGTACTGATACCAGTGTTGGCATTTATTGCTTTGTCCACTGACGCCAATCCTGGGGTTTATTATTGCATCCACTAACACCAATGTTGACAATTTATTATTGCATCCACCGATGCCAATGTTGGGGGTTATTATGGCACTTATTGACAACAATGTTCAAAGCTATTATTGAATTCACTGACATCAATGTTGAGCATTATTATTGCATCTACCGATATTAGTGCTTTAGTGCTGGGGGCTATTATTGTGTTCACTGACACCAATATGGGGGGTTATTATTGCACCAACCGACACCAATGTTGGGGGTTATTGCTTCAACTGACACCAATATTGGGGGTTATTTTTATGTCCACTGATAGCAATATTGAGGGTTATTATTGCATCCACTGAAAGCAATGTTGAGGGTTATTATTGAATCCACTGACACCCAATGTTGGTTGGGGGGGGGGTTGCACTCACTTGCACCAATGTTCGGTATTATCATTGCCTCTTCTGACATCAGTGCTATTATTCTATCCACTGATATATATAAAGGCGGTTATTATTATGTTCACTCACACCAATGTTGGAGGTTATTACTGCGTCTGCTGATATAAATTTTGAGAATAATTATTGCATCCACTGATACCAATGCTGGGGTTATTGTACTTCAACTTCTTCCATGTGCATTGTGATACACTGAAAAAAATATAGTGGGGCCAAACTTTTTGACCTATAGTCTATTCATTTTGAGTGGGTTATCTAACTTAAAGCCATGCACCTCAATACACGAAAATGCGCTGCTATTGTGCGGCTCCATGGAAGTGTCGGGCCACACTTGAGGCTCTCTATAATTTTCAAGTTGACCACCACTGGACTATACCAATGCATAGTGAAAATATATATTGAACAAAGTACATTTTTCAGCCCTGGAAACTGTCAATTTGGAATATAGTAAGGGAGGATTATAACCTGTGTCAGGTTTTCTCCATTTCTGTGCCAGTGAGGAAATTTCCCTTCACTTTCTGTCCCATAGCCACAACAGGAACTGAGAGAAAATCCCTCCAAAGTGAGGGTCACTAGAACTAATGTCCCCACTGGACAGTTTCCCCTCTATTTCAGATCTGGGGAAAACCTAAAATTTGGGATTTTCTTTTACTTTCCCTTCCAACACCCTAAAACAGGGGTCCCCAACACCTGGGCTGTGGACCAGTGCCGTTCCGTGGCCTGTTGCTGACTGGGCCACATAGCAGGAGATGAGCGGCAAACAGGGTCCGCACAAAGCTATCACAGACCCCGGTTGCCGCTCATCTTCTGCTGTGCGGCCATGCCCTTATCTGTCCTCTCCAGGCTCCTCCACCCCAGCCGACAATGTCATCCTATCAGCAGGGCAGGGGGTGGGAAGAGCTTCAGATTGGAATGGAGAGCCCCTCCCACCCTCTGCCCTGCTGATAGTATGACATTGTTGGGCTGGATAAGGAGCTGGGAGGGGACACATTAACTGTTAACAGCCTCTGCTCTGCAGGTAGAAGTCCTGAGCAGAGGAGGCAGAGATTGATGTTAGAGAGGAGGGGCAGACTGCAGGGGCACTGTAATGTAAAGGGGGCAGTGATGTAAAGCGGGCACTGTAATATAAAGGGGACTGCACTGTAAGGGGGCACTGTTACAGTGCAGTCCCCTTTATAACACAGTTCCCCCTTTACATTACAGCCCTGTTTACATTACAGTGTCCGCTTTACATTGCAGTCCCCTTTATAACCCAGTGTCCCATTAAATCACAGCACCCCTTTACATTGCCCCCTTTACAGTTCAGTCCCCTTTATATCACAGTTCTCCCTTTACAGGGCAGCCCCTGTTATATTAATGTAAAGGGGACTGCACTGTAATCTAAGGGGAGGCGGAGGACACTGTTGGGCTGATTTAAAGGGGGAACTCTGATGTAAAGAGGTACTGTTAACACTGATATAAAGGGGGGACTGTGCTGTAAAGGAGGGTTGTGGTGTGAAGGGGGCAGAGGACAGACTTTGTGACTATCCCATCCCCCACAACCACCACCCTCCCCAACCCATAAGGGCCACTAGTGTACAGTAATGTTTCATATGTATTTCTTATTCTGAAATAATTTGAGAAATTGCTCAGCCTAGCTATAGTAGCATACTTTATGACACCTGGGTAGGAAAATACATTTTTTTTTTTGCTTGGCAAGAAAGAAAAACAACTGTGAATAGAAGGTATGTGGACAAGTCTTTTTCATTACAGAGTGTCTGATGTGAAAAATAACACCCTAGGTGTGTGATTGTGTCTCGCAACAGATCTGACAGTACCATAAGTACAGCTAGAAAGACAACCGCAGACATGCACCTTGTAAAGAACATTCCAAGCATACCTCTGGCTCAGTTGTCACCTCTTTGTAAAATATTAATAAGACACTTGATACCTAGTAAACCAACACCCACAAAAGAGTACCACAAAAACACATAATGGTACAGGTAAATTGTCACAGATTTCCAAGACAAACACTATTATATGTTCTACTATTTCAGTGATGAGGTGACTAATACTTGGCTGAAGGCTCAGGGTGTGTACTGATGGTATCTGTATACAACCACCCTGTTTGCACTGGCAGTCAGTGGGCTTTCCGTCCTTTACATTCTTTTTCTTTACCTCCCCAGATCATATTTTGCTTTTCTGTCCATTAATTTAGATATTATGTTCCTGTGTTGTAGCCAGGATCTAAACACACAAGCTCTCTAGTGTCTAAAGCAAGATATATTTTTTTTGGAGGAAGGCCTAAGTAAGGCTCGATATATAGACCTATTTTTTTCTTTTATTGTTAAAAACCCTTCATTTGTTTTTTTCTTGCATCTAATGTGAATAAAAATCGTACTATAGAAAACTCCTTTTTTTTCCCTTTTTGCCCTTTATATAAATCTAACAGTGCAGTTAGATAGCCATAATATAGTTAGTTCTTCTGCAATACACTCCTTTGTAAGTTCCAAAATCTGTTGAATTATATGGGCAAAATTTGTTTGATAACATGTCTGCTTTGTTGACGAGGACACACCTCATGCTTTCTTTTTTTTT
Source organism: Glandirana rugosa (assembly GCA_018402905.1). Lineage (NCBI taxonomy): Eukaryota > Metazoa > Chordata > Amphibia > Anura > Ranidae > Glandirana > Glandirana rugosa. Next base: position 1,743,143 of record BLSH010509111.1, read on the forward strand.
ATCTCCTTTTGCGTACCCTCCCCCAAATAGTATTGGTACGATCAGTGCTTATTGTATGACATTTCACACAGTGTCCTGCGTTATTGCAGGCAAACTAGGGTTCAAATGTGACACTCTCTCTTGAGTGCCTTTGAAAATTTTTTTTTTTCCTTTCTCAACAAAAGATTTTTTTTAATTTCTTTTTTCTTCTTCTTCTCAGTTTTAAATTTTTTTCTTTTTCACCTTCTTCTGTGTTTCTTTCTAAACTCCATCATGGCTCAAACGATTGTGGCACAGTCATTACTGAAATTTTGCTCCTACAATGTTAAGGGCCTAAATATTAGCTCTAAATGAGGGCAAATTCTTTACCAAATGCATAAACATAAAGTTAGCATACTTCTCTTACAAGAAACCCATTTCCAGATGGATTATTTTCCTTCTTGTTTCAACAGATATTTTAACGAGTGGATGCACAGCACCACCCCAGACCAGAAGTCCAAAGGAGTCTCCATCACGTTTCACAAAAACCTGCCAATCCTTTTGATTGATCAAATTGTTGACCCTCAGGGACGGTATGTTTTTGCAAAATTCTCCCTTTGGGAAATTAAATTTACATTGGCTAACATATACTTACCAAATGTTAATCAAATCCAAACTGTCATAAGATATCTGAGGATATTGTCTGGCTTCAGTATCTGGATCACAACTGTTTAGATTGGTCGCCGGCAAGCGACATTGACACTATGGTTTGGTCGGACCATTCACCTATTTTCTTGACATTCAATATCCCCCTGGCCCCACTTAAAGAATGGACTTGGCGTTTAAACGACGCATTGCTGGTAGACAAAGAAGGGACTACGTGTATCACGGAAACTAGATCTAATTTCCTTGCAGACCATGCTTCAGACCCTACCCCACTACCTATCCAGTTTGGAGGCTCTAAAGGCAGTCTTAAGAGGGACTCTGATCCAAATAAACTCTCATCTGAAAAAGAAATGATTGGCAACTATTGCATCAGCAGTCCACAATCTTAGAGTCCTTAAAACTGAACATAAGCGATCAAATTCACCCGAAACGCTACTGGAGTTAGCTTCTGCCCGGGCGTGTCTTCGTGATCTATATGAATCTTCTGCTCGTACGTTTGCAGATAAACTTGCATCACATCCATACAAATTTAATGATAAATGCAGTAAGCCACTGGCTCGCTCTTTACACCCACAATAGGCCTCTACCTTCATCCCACATCTCCAGGGACCAAAAGGAGAGTCGATAACCTCACCATCCTCAAACATGAGGATGTTTCATGATTTTTACCAATCTCTCTACAATGTATCCCCTCAACAACCTGCAAACTCCACTACAACTAGAGAAACCAATCAGACATACTATATAGCACACAACCCATTACCGACCTTGGACTTGGATACAATTGTAGACCTGGAAAACCTATTTACAGAGGAAGAGGTTGCTGGGGCCATCATTAATACACAAGCAGGTAAAAGCCCAGACCCCGATGGATTCACGCCTAAATTTTATAAATTCTTTGCCCTCACACTTATTCCCTTTTTGACTAAGGTATTTAATTCTATAGCAAATGGTTCCATCTTCTCTACAAAAACCTTGGAAGCACACATCTTGCTCATTCCGAAACCAGAAAAAGACCCCTTCCTCTGTGCAAATTATAGACCGATATCGTTAATAGGAATTGATCTAAAAATATTTGCCAAGGTTCTTGCTAGCATGATACAATCGTTACTGCCCCAACTAATACATCTCGACCAAGTTGACTTGATCAGTGGACGAGAGGCTAGAGATAACATGATTAAAGCTCTTCTGCTGACGGATTACGCCCACACATGTGGTATTCCTCTCTGCCTTTTAGCGGTCTATGCCGAAAAGGCATTTGATCAGGTAAGTTGTGAGTTCCTTCGACTCTCTCTTCAACAGATTGGACTAGGCCCTCATATGCTTTTCATGGATTATGTCACTCATTATATTCATCGCCTTCAGCTAGAATTAGGGTGAATGGATCCTTGTCTCCTGTGTTCCATATTTTCAATGGAACTTGCCCCCTATTATCTCTTCTATATGTTCTTAAAATGGAACACCTGACAATCGCCTTGTGTCAGAACCCAAACATAACAGAGATCCCAGTAGGTCCTCTCCATGCAAAAATGGTCCTAATGGCCCCCTTCTATTAGTAACACAACCACATAACCACATATTTCCATCCCCGCTATACTGCAAGAATTCCAGAGATTTGGAGAAGTCAGTAATTTTAAGGTTAATTACCATAAAACAGAACTTCTAAATATCTCCCTATCAAAGAAGACTATAAGACTCTCTACAAATTTTCCCTTCAAGATCTGCTCTTCTTCAATTCGTTACCTTGGGATTCAGATACGAGCTTTGGCATCACAATTGTACTCTTTGAACTTCATTCCTATACTTCAAAAATTCAGATGGACCTGACCTTTTATGATTATAAGAAACTCTAATGGTTTAGTAGAATTAATAGTCTTAAGATGGATATCCTTCCTCGCTTTTTATATCTGTTCCAAAGGATTCCAATCTATCTCTTTGCTTCGTAATTTCACAAAATCCATCGGATGTTTTCCAAATTTGTCTGGAAATCAGCCAGTATGTATTTACCAAAACACTGAGGGGAGTAGGGGTACCTGATATTTCTACTTACCACAAAGTAACAATATTTACATGTATTATTGACTGGATACACCAATATTCGTCCAAGCTATGGGTACAATTGGAGAGCCATATGAACCCTATAGATCTTTGCGCTCTTCCATGGACCTTACCAACTTTTCGCAAAGGCCCCCTAATTCCTGCAGAACTTACCCGACAAACACTCCATATGTGGGACAGGGCGATATCCACTCTTGGTACATCCAAATATCTAGGCCCCATGACTTCCTTCTTCGGAACTCCATCTTTTTTGCCAGCTTTACAATCAACCAAGTTTGGCCCCTGGAACAAACAGGAACATAGGAGACTTTCACAAGTCCTCCAGTCAGGTCTGTCACTATTGGTATCTTCTCTGTCTGCAATGCTTTCATGCAATCCCATGCACTGGTTACAGAGACATCAGGTTCTGTCTTATAAACGATCTATCCCAACACCTCTAGACATCTTTACTGAACGAACTGACTTGGAATATCTGCTTATGCGGAAGGAATCACCTGCACATACAGTCCCTCTACTGTACTCTATACTTATGAAGTTGGCAAATCCAGACCTTCCCCTGTATACACGGAACTGGGAAAAAGACCTTCAACAGACCATTTCTCCTTCAGATTGGCAAAAATGCTTTACCCTTACCCACAAAATATCACTTGGCACGAAAACCCAAGAAAAAGGATACAAATTGGTATCTAGATGGTACAGATGTCCCTCTGTAATACATCACTTCAATCACGATGTATCAGACATATGCTGGCGATGTCATACTGCCAAAAGAAACATGCTTCATATTTGGTGGGAATGCCCAACTTTGCGCATGTTTTGGAAACAAATTCTCAATCTATACTGCAAACTTTCTGATATCTGTATTCAACCATCGCCCAGGGTGGCTCTCCTGTCTATGATACCTGGATCTCTCCAATCAGCGAAAAAAGACATGTTTAGACACTGTCTCGATGCAGCCAGGACAGTCATTCCTCGACATTGGAAATCAACTTCTGTACCCTCCCTAGGGGAATGGGCAGTTGAATTAGGCTCCATCAGAAAACTGGAGTGGCTGTTGACACAAGAAATGGGAGTAGAAGAAAATTTTTCCTGGAATGACTGGATCAGTTTTAGAGATTCACCTGAGTTCCTGACTTGGGCTAAAGGCCACAGTTCCCGATGAACCATGGTGGAATGTCTCGGTAAACTGACAATGTCCAACTTTGGTTTCTACCTCCCTCCCTATTAGCGATCCCCTCAGGTTCCCCTTTTTTTTTTTTGTGTTCCCAGTTTCTTTTTTTTTTTTCTCGCATTTAGTGAGTATATTACGAACAATATGCATAAATATGTGATCCCCCCAAACAACAGCAGAAAATACAACTAGCTAAAATAAGATTAAAATTGCTTGACATTTTTGAATATCAAAATAGGTATTTAGTGCACATTAAATGAGGAATATACACCCTCGATATACAAGGGACAATTAATGCTTCTCAAATAATGGTGCAAGTTTTTCTTTATATACCCACTTTATTATGTATATTATAAAAACAAATCTGTATTTTTAACTGAAAACTTTAACAAAATAAGATTTGAAACAAAAAAGCAGAAGCATGGCAAAAAAAATTGTAATATCTGAAAAAGTAACAAGAAAAAACAAATGGACAGACCTTTCCTCAGCCTGCACCCTCACTGGTTAGCAGCATCCAACTAACCGGACTTTGACAGCCTGTACTGGGACCTTCAAGCATTTATCATAGGAAAAAATAAAGTTAGGTTTTTTTTTTGTTGGTATTGTCAATACACCCAGGTACATATGCACAGTTTTGACTTTATATAAAGAAGAGAGATCAACAGGCATTTAAAGTGGTTCTTCAGTCTTACCAAAAAAAAAATAAGTGTCAGCAGCTACAAATACTATAGCTGCTGACTTTTAAAAAACTGACACTCCCCTGTCCAAGGATCCAGTGCCACCCTCACTGGGCCTGACGGTCTTCAGTTCCCCGGCGCGGGCACTCCTTGCAGCTTTACAGCCAGCTTCCCTTTGTGCATGTACAAATCACGCTGCAGTTTGTTAATGGACCCGCAGCCTTCTGGGGCCTGTAACGTTTCCCAAAAGGTAGCGGGCAAGGAGAGAGGTGAACTTCTGCTCTGATCATTTAGGAGGTCAGAACTGAAGTGGGAACAGATGCCTGCTAAAACTAGGTACTTTTACCCCCCCCCCCAAAAAAAGAAATCTCCAAAAGTGTGAGAGGGTGGAAAAAGGTGTTAATCCATTTTAGGGCCATCTCAGATGGCAGAGCAACTTAAGCAAATTTTTACTCTACATACATCCCATCAAGTAGACAAAAATACAATTCTAAAATGAATAGTGCGTGTTAAAATTCTGATACCTTGTAACTGTGGAATTCAGTTTTAAAAAAAACTTAACAATTAATGTCTATCAAAGCTTGCAAGACATATCAGTCCCATAATACTAGCCATGTATCACTAAAACTATCCTTTGGTCAGATTCAGCAAACATCAGATTCAAGAAACACAATAAAAGGCTATTCTTCAAGAACCTTTAAACCTTCTGTCGACAAACATGGAGTATCAAACTTCTCGAGTGCTAGATAGTAGACCTGGGTTTTCCCTTGCTTTGAGCTCCATTGTTTTTACATCTGTTGCATGTCCAAACCTTTACTTCATTCTGCCTCTCTGCCCCATATATGCCCTATTCCTCTTAGGCTGACTGGATGACTAAAAATTAGAGGAAAAGAAGGGAATTTGGACTTGATGGTATAACATAATTTAGAAAATTTGCCTTCTTCATAAAAAACAATCATCCTTTTCGACTGTGTGCTTGCAAATAGCTTACACCAAAACCTCCTTAAAAGTCTACGAAAAAAGAAAAGATTGGTGCTATACAGGCATCAGTTACCCTGTTTATGGATTTTTTCGGACACATTTGGTATAGTATAAAATTATTTTATTAGTACATATTGAGGATAAAATAAGTTATTTCATACAAATTATGTGAAAAGCATACAAAAGATCAGTAACCACAAGGTAGTACATGGATACATTCAACATAGAGTACAGGTTCACAGAACATGTGCATGTACTAATACCCAACAGCCATGTGAGCCAAAGGGCCCAATCCCCACTGTTGTGCTGGGGGAACTGGTCCAAGGCTGGGTCACTGGTGCAGACCTGAGATGTTTCGGACTGTAACTAAGTCCTTCTTCAGAGGTACAAATACATATGTTGGGATAGGATATTTTCTAAATTGAGAAGTATATTGGTTATTAGTAGACATATATATGACAGTCTCATATTGGAAACACATGTGGCATAAACAAATTGCTCAGTATACTTACTGAGTATTTCAAATGTGTTGGATTACACCCAAGGCTGCTGTGTCTCCTCCACTTCCCGCACAAGCAGTAAGATAATCAAGGATAGGATCTCACAAGAAACCTTTGAACTTGTATAGTAGGTAAACTAAAGAGACTCCTGACATATAGAGGGAAGGGAGCATGAGCAGAAGCGGGGCAGCCCAATGTTACACAGACAGGGATGCTTCCGACGTTGGAGCTGGAACGCTCCTGCTGTGAAGCCTCAGCTTGACAAAAAACACAGTAATAAAATAGAGCTGAGTGAAAAAAGAGGTATCACAAAGGGGGGTCACCATATTGTATCAGATAGCCAGCATTTTACATAACAGAAAGTGAAATTAGTAAGTATCTCAGGCAAAGGTATGTTTTATATATTTAATCCCAAATTAATAAATACCTATAAGTCACAAAAAAATATATAGGAGATTCTTATAGGAATAGGTATTAAGATAGTTGTAAAGTATTCCTCTTTGTGCAAAGGAAGAAGGAGAAACCAAATCATAATAGGTATTGTATGGCTTTTTCAATATTTAAGAGTAGTAAGCAAAATCTGTTTGTGGGGCTCCATAGAAAAGTCCCATACAGAGCAGTATGGACAAAACAATCAAATAGAGGAAACATACCTTCCATGAGCATAGAGTTGAAGAGAGGCCAAGTGGTTCTGGTGTCGGGCAGAGGTATCAGCCAAAAATGGCGGCCTGTCATTCCTCATGCCTTGGCTTCTCTATATGTGTCCACTCACTTAAGTGTGAGTGGACACAGCTGGCTGCACTGAGGGTATGCGCCAGCCCGACCGCCGCAGGTGCGGACAATCAAGCTGGGCATGACAATCCCCCATGACGCGTTGTGCGGCGCGGCCCCGCCCGGGGGGGCGGAGCTGCGTCACGCATCGTGATGTCGCCGACGCGCATAGAGTCCGCCTCCCTGCGTTCCAAATTGGACGCAAACATGGAGGGGGCTGCACGTTGCCACGCAACCCAGGACTCCAAGAGGTGCCCGACCGGAGCCACGTCAGAGGGCGGGCGACCATCACGGGCCCACGAGCGCCGGGCTGTGGCATACGGGTCACCCCACATCAAACAGCCCCCAACCTCCGACATTCTCCGGGATCCAAAAAGGGGAACCTCTGCCAAAGAGACCAAGGGTACAAATGCAAAAAGAGGCAAAAAAAAGATCAATCGAACTTCATATAGGGGACGATGGAGGGAACAGTAGCCATAGGGGTCTCAACACATCTGAAAAATACATAAAAGTTAGTATATGCATGAAAAAAACAAATATTAATAAAAAATAAAAAAAAGGAATTCCAAAGGGAGGGAAGGAGAGGGAGTCCGGAACCATGTAGTCCCACATGTGGACACTGCTGCCTATAAGGTTTTTCACACATACCCAGTATGAAACCTGGAAGGAAAGAGACAAAATTAATTGTCTCATTCAGTGGTATGGGTATTGTGGCCTGTAGGCGGTAGATCCACTTAAGTTCATGCTGTAAAAGTAGTTTGTTATAGTCTTCCCCTCTGGGGTCAACTGGTGGATGTTCAAGAGCCAAGAACATAACCTTGGGTCTGCACCTGTCATCCACTAAGAAGCTGTGTCTACCCAATGGAAGGTCCAGGTCTTTTTTGATGATACTGGTAAAGTGTTGATATATACGTCGCCAAAATTCAACCTTAGTCTTACCAATATAAAAAGAGCTGCATTCACATGTCATGAGATAAATGACTCCTGATGTGCGGCAGTTTACAAAGTGTTGTGCTGCAAATCTGTGAATTCTGTGAACCTGTACTTTATGTTGAATGTATCCATGTAGTACCTTGTGGTTACTGATCTTTTGTATGCTTTTCACATAATTTGTATGAAATAACTTCTTTTATCCTCAATATATACTAATAAAATCATTTTATACTTTACCAAATGTGTCCCAAAAAATCCATAAACGGGTTAACTGGCCTGTATAGCACCAATCTTTTCTTTTTTCATATTCACATTAAGGATTGGACTCATTTGGTAGGTCTTGCTCTCAAACATGCCTCATTAGATTCTCTCTCTTTTTTTGCTTAATAGTCTACATACATTTGAAAATGTATTTTCTCTCACCGACCACTTTATGCATGGTTTGTTTGTTTGATGCATTGTTTGTGTATTTTAATTAAGGCCAAGAAGCATTCCTGGGAAAAAGAAGCAGTTACCTGCTAGATCATTTAACTAACATAAATGCTTGTATACAAAAGGTATCAAACCTTCTAGGTCATTACACTTGTAATTCCAAGTTTCTTTCTTCTGCATTTTGTTTAGCCACTGCAGTACAGATCAACGAGCCCCTATTATTGGTAATCCAATCGAATAACTTTCAAATAGCATTTTTTAAATCGTTTTACTTTATAAATTGATAATAAATTAGGGTACGGCTCTGCTAAGCAAGCCTACTTTGCCCTTATTAAAATGGGGGCTTTCCCATTTCCAATAAATATTCAGTTGCCATTGAATGGCTTCTGCACTTTGGAGAAATCCAACAACAATTTTACTGTGGCCTGCAGAAGATGTATGAGTATATAGCAAATCAATAATTGTCAACATTAACAGTACTATGTATGGCATTTTAGCTATATAAAGCCCAGATTTTCTAATAACTGTTGTAACTAGCAAAAATCTATGCATTTTCTTCATGGATTAGATAGACATGTTGGGAGTGGCAGATTACTGTACTTGTAGCATTCCATACTTATTTCGCATGTCCCTATAGAGAGCCTTGGAGATGCCCTTTCCCCATTTTGGCAGCCACAAAATGTTACCATTCTTAAGCTAAACAGTAAGAGTACCTCTGTGAATGTTGCTCCACACAGACATAAAATGTGTGTTGCTCTGTAGTAAAAAGAGAGCTCCGTTTTTAAAACAAGTTAATAATTTACTCTGTGTTCCTATCTGTACGGACATGAGTCCGTTGTATCGCTGGTGAAAAACGTACAGTGTTTGGCCAGTAAGCAATAAATCATCCAATCAAATGTTTTCCTTGAGGAGTACTGAAGACAACAGGTCCCCTTCTCTAGTGAAACAGAAATATGATGCTCCACCTAATTTTTTGTTTATATTCCGTGTGTTACACTGAGAATCTGGCTATATTTTCTAAACTGACTTTCCCATAATGGTCTCTGAATGCAAGAAGGAATTTATGTGTAATCTTTACAAGAGTGATAATTATAGCAGTCCTGGGTGTTTGTGGTCTTCTATCCTGTACTTTAGAGTCAATTAATCAGCAGGAAACCCCCCTGAGGTTATCCCTTCCACCTGAGTACTGGCATTGTCTTACAATTTTGTCCATCCCATTTCCTGCCCGTTTGCCAATAAATGTGCATGCCCGACAGCTTTGTGCTCTTTCAGGATGAAAAAAAAAAAGTAAAGTTTGAAGTTACTGTATTTAACTTAATAAGATCCAGTCATCAAAATTATTAAAAGAGCATAATGAGAATTACTAACAGACTCCATAAGCCATTGCCATATTCATTCATGGCTTATTTCTAGCTCACGGTATTTTTATGGGATTCTGTTTTTGGAAAATTCTGGTCTATAGTACATACACACATGTGCGTGCTCACACAAACAAACCAACAGACAAGTTAATCCTCCCATACACAGTGGTGAATGCATCAGTAACATTTATGGAATTTTCCTATTTACAGATGGACTTCTTCTTTTCACGTCCTTTTTCCTGTGAGATTCATAAAGCTCATGTGTGCCAACATTAACATACAGACTTGTCCACAGTAAGCCTAGTTTTTGTCTTCCCTTTTAATAAAGAACAAACAAAGGCTTCCTAAATCTACTCATTTATATGACACAAGTGGTGGGAAAGAAGTAATTGATGGATAATGAAAAGGAAATTTATTGTTAAATATACACAGGTAAATCAAAACATATACTGTACAGGTAATCAAAAAAGTTGATAGTAAAAATGATTATACAGTGTAATGAAATTACGTAAATTATTAATTGTACAGTAAAAAATGCCCCGATCCATCACATTCATATATATATATATATATATATACACACAAATGTACACAGGTATAAAATCTGCATGGTCCATGACCTCACTAATCCCCATGGGAGGGTATTTGCAGTAAAAATGATCAATGGAAAGTACTTATGGTATAGCAAATTACAGCAGCTGGTAGCTCTATGTGTTTCATGACTTTTAGTCACTCATCAGGAGCAGGCTCATGATGTATCTGAAATAAAAATTGGGATGGGTATTATACTCTTTCAGCACATAGGAAACAAAAAAAGGGGGGTCAGATACATCACGAGCTTGCTCCTGATGAGTGACTAAATGCCACAAAACGCGTAGAGCTACCAGCTGCCGTAATTTGCGGGGCTTTTTTTACTGTGCAATTAATAATTTACGTAATATCATTACACTGTATGGCCATTTTTACTATCAACCTTTTTGATACCTGTATATGTATTGATTTACCTGTGTATATTTAACAATACATTTCCATAAATTACTTCTTTCCCACCACATGTGTCATATAAAGTCCCAGTGTCCTTTGTTTCTTACCACTTTACCAACTGTCTAAGAGAGGATTTTTAATTGTTCAGCCAGATTTCCTCTCAGTCCTACTCTAATCCAAAACTAGCAAAACGTTTTGAATTTAGAAATACTTTAACTTGGTCATTGTGCGGAAACTTGGGCATTAGTGCACTAGGCTACAGGGGGTGAATACAATTAAAAAAGGCTATTGCATAGCACAAGCTCATTACATTGAATTTGAACTCATAGTGGTTGATTTACAAAAGGTGAATAGGCTGTTTATTGTTTTCCCTTAGTTTAAAGCCTGGTACACACTACTCGTTTCTTTTTCTTCAACCCAGTGGGCTGAAGGAAAAAACTGACAGCTCAGGGTGGAACTGCTGTACTAATCATGCAATGTTAGTACAGCGATCTCCCCTGCTGTTCTATTGTGTTCTGACAGGGGGACGGCCCTCCCACCCCCCGCCAGAACAGTAATTGGCTGAGAACACTAATTGGGAGCAGATAGGAAGACCTTTTTCGGTCATGCCCCTTCTGTTGAACCAGCTGCAGTACACACAGCAGTTTCTATTGAACTGGCCAATGCTGCTCGACATTCGGCCCATGTGTATTAGGCTTAAGGAATGAGATAAAGCTTTGTGGCATGTCAGGGGGTCACCTTCCCTTAAAGCGGAAGTTCCACTTTTGTGTATTTGGGATCAGGAGAGGGTTGGGGTTTGTAGTCCACATCATGAACGCAGTCTAGAGTGTGAATGCTGCTCCTCCATTGATGCAATACAGCGAGCAAGCATTGTCCTCTTAGAACAAGAAATGGAATACTAGCAGGATCACCATATTACAAAAAAAAACCTAAAAAAGTAAGCTAATGCAGCCACAACATCTAAGGACTGGTAAGCTGCAATATGTAATATTTTTCTTCTTGTGTGCTTAGAAGTTTTATAGACTATTTGTCATTCTGTAGATCTGTAAGGTTTAATTTTTCCCTTAATGGTTACATAATTCAAAAGAGGTTGTTACAGGAGAATGTGATCATAGGCTCAATTTCTGATGCTTTAAAACAAGGATAAGGTTCCTTTTTTCAGCCATGCAAATGAAATGTTCAAATCTCACTGAAAATAACGGTTATTTTGTTTAAAATCAGGATCCTGTCCTAGTATGTTCTGAATTTAGCCTTGGGTGTTTTAAGTGTATGTGTAGTTAACCATAATTAATCAAGGAAGGTTTATGGTGATTTAATATTCAGGTGAGAAAATTAATGGAGTTCAAATAAAACCATTTCTTTAATTACCAGTTAATCCGAAAAGCTTTCACACCCTGCATAATGCAAGTTTAAACAAAACTAAAATATCATTCGTACTTGAGTTGTCGGGACAGCCTCCAACAAAAATAGCTTTCTGCACAGTGGGAGTGGCTAAAAATAAACTTGTACAATCTTGTACATTGATCTACACTATAGTGTTGTGTCATGAACCAGGTGTCTTTCACAGTACAACAGTAAGTAGTATTAGCTAGCATAAGGATAATTTTTATTGCCATTCCAAAAATATGTTATACATGAAAGGAAAGGCATTCAGGTCCTGGGGATCAATAATAAAATCAAGACAAACAAAGAATAATGCTTAATGCATAAATATGCAAACATAAATATAAACACATAAAATAATATAATATAAACTAATTTGCTGCAATGCCCAGAAAAGAAAATTATCTAATATATAGCAGCAATAATTCAGAGTTATGTAGAATTTGTTATTCTTACAGCATCAGGAAAAAAGCTGTTCCTTAGACTGGTAGGTCTATCTCTGATGCTGTGTAGACTTTGACCTGAAGGGATGGGGACAAACAGTCCATAACCAGGATGGGAATAGTCTTTCTGTCAATGTTTAGCGTGCAGTTTTCTGCAGGTGAAATATTTACCTCCTTGCTGCAGTGGTTCTGTTAGACCTGTTATTTCCATTCACATGTGTTGTTTGGCTTCTGTGGTGAAGAAGCAGGCAGGGGCTTAGACTCTGTGCCCTGGGGAACCCTGAGTGGGCATTCTTCAAGGGCTCACTACCACAGAAACCTGCTTTCATAATATTAAGGGCTATCTTCCTACACTTACTGTTATATAGTATATATTATTGATGGTGGGCATACTGCTGCCAATTATCCTCTGGGCAGTGTTTACTAGCTGCTACAGTGCCTTTTTATCCACAGCAGAGCAACTACCATTCCAAATGGTGCAAGATAGATGCTCTCCACCACACACCTATAAAATGAGATGAGGATTAAAGTACCAAGGCTAGTACATTTTAATCAAATTAAAGGAATTGCTAGGCCTTCATCGATATGTTGGCCATATTGGTGCTCTAGATGAGGTAATCAGATATGTGCAATCCCAAATGTTTAGAGCAAGAGACCATCTCCATAGCTTCACACCCGATGTAGAGAAGAAGGGGGTAGTGCTGGTCCACAATCAGTTACTTTGTCTCCTTTATGTTTTTTTTTTTTTTTTTAAGTCAGAAACATTTTTTTATTGTGTCACAAGAACAGTTGTACAAAGAGATTAGCACAGAAGAGATTGCCATCAGCATATACAGTAGAAACAGTGTAATATACATGGAATGTTGCAAGGTACTAAAAGCAGATACATGCCATTTCCACATACAGAAGAGAACATATTTAACAGATGTACTGTTGCTTGTATCTTATAGTCATATATGCTCATAATGAGCAGGCAGCGGACACAATTATAGATAAATAAACATGAGTGATGTAGGTAAACTAGCTACCCTCCAACAGGAAGGTAAATAAACCAACAGTTCAACCATAACAGTGACCCTAGGGTTTTCAACGGTAATTTCTATTAGCCGTGCAGTGAAAAAGCGATACATAGAATCATCCTCAAAGCCGTAGTCAGGTAAATGCTTACTATGGTGACATCGGATAGCTGTAGTTTCAGAGACACTAGAAAATTACATCTGAAGAAGGTGATTCAGGACTAGTTGGGAAAGTGCTAAGCCCTGAGTATCCAGCCAAGGCTACCATATTTTATAAAATTTATTAGCAACATTTCTGTGTTGATACGTTAGCTTTTCTTTGAAAAGAGTGGCGTTTACCTGCTCAATCCACTGTTTCGTCGTTGGAATACACGGTGACAGCCATAAACGGGTGATCTGCTTGCGAGTAATATACAGTAATTTCAGCACTGCTATATTGATTGGAGGGGTAAAAAGTTCTTCATCAACCGCACCTAGCAAGCAGGTCACAGGGTGTAATGGAACAGTGGTTTGATAAACAGATGATATAGTATCGGTCACAGCTTTCCAATATCTGAAAAGTTTTGGGCAGCGCCATAGCAAATGTACAAGGTCTCCATTCGCACCTTCACACTTGTTATTATTAAAGTCACCCACAATAAGGGCTGGAACATTAGGGTGATGGGCCAAAAAACCCACCAAATGCTTAAGTACTTCTGTGGAGAAGGGAGTGGGTATGTACACATTGGACAAAATACAGTCTAATCCTTCCACTTTACATCTCAGAAAAATGTATGCTCACTCCCCAAGAAAACGATGAATAGGTGGAGTGAAATTGTTGGTTGAACAAACAAGCAGAGAACAGTACAGCCTGATGTACATGCATATGCGTTTGTTGTAAACAAAGTACAGAAGACCGAAGGCGTTTAGACACGTGTCACAGCCAACCTTTTCAATCCATTCCCCAGGTCTCTCACATTCCAACTGAGCACTACATGGGATCTAGCCATGGCACGACAGTAAAAAATGACTGATGGGCAGATAGTATATGTAGCAGCCAAGGATCTCCCTTCATATAGTCTATGTAATCACCATACCAATATCCATGAGTAGAAAAAATTATCCTTTGAGTACAGAAGAGTTCAAGTCTTACCCCTGGCACAGCAGTCTGCTGGGTCAATGCTGGCTCTCATACACATAAGACCATTAGAAATCGAAGCGGATCTGATTGCAGGATACTACCGATTGGGATATAAGTCTATAAGGCGCAGATGACACTTACCTTTGGTGAGTCTTTTCACACAGGGGGGTTTTTACCTCCCTGTTTATTCACGCGGTGTGGTGGAGGACAAAGGTTGTGACAAGATCCTATCCCTAAGCGCGAACATATTGTATGGACAATTGCTGCTTTATCTCAGAGTACTACACACATCAGAAAGACTGTGCTTTCATACATTAATTACATCTGAGCGCTGCTTGGACCATTTTCTGGGGCTGTTTTTTGGCTCTTAGTTTTAATGGTGCTATTTGTTTAACTGTGTTGATATTAGGCAGCTGCTACTTTTTTCTTATTTTTTCTTATTTTTAATTATGTTTTAGATTGACATATCTTTATTTATATGGTGTTTTAACAGATGATTATAGCATACTAAGCGCAGATTTGAGCTTAGAGATTCTTTGTGTGCCTGGTTTTGGGGTAATTTTATAGCTCTAATTGGTAAAGCCCTTAAGATGGCTTTGATCTGTGAAAAAGATCAACGTATAGACCAACAGGTTCTTTGCAGAAAACTTTTGAAGAAACCTTCGTCCACATGGGACCATTAAGTCAGGGGGGACAGTAGTTCTAGTCAGCTTGAAGTGTCTTGTACACAGAAATGTCACAACAGGTAGAGCCAATGTGTACTAATTATTTCCCCGCTGCTCAGGTAATCTGCCTTGCCACAAACTGAGTGGAAGTGGACATCTTTAAGCCATGGGAAATGTTGAAGAAAATTCACAATCTATGCTCGGCCATCTGCCGACGGTTTGCCGCGTCCTCCCGAAGGGAACGTTTCTCTCTGTCCAGCCATTGCGACACCTGTTGCGGTTTTTCAAAGAAGTGGACCTGATACTTTGCCACCACGTGAAGACGAGCAGGATACAGCATGGAATACTGTACGTTGAGGGCCCTCAAGCATTTCCTTACCTCACTGAATTGTACTCTCTGTCTCTGTCTTGGAGTTAGCCATCACCAATATGTCCCCCAGATTTCTGGCTTTAGAGAGGATGACGTCTTTATCTTTATAGTAGGGGGGTTGCCCGGCGGTAGTGGTCTCAGGGGTATGCTGTGTGCTCTCTCAACACAGAACATGGGAGAGAAGGCATCTTTCCTATATATTTGGAGAAGCCACTGCTCAATAAAGTGTACCAGGTTCTTCCCTTCGGTCTTCTCTGGAATACCTATGGCCTGTACATTATTCTTCCACATCCTATTTTCCAGATCATCAATGCGGGCAGCCTGTTTAGCGACAGACACTGTATTATAGTGCACATCATGTTGTATGGGGGCCCAGTCATCCTCCAGTGCAGTAGTGCGATCCCTCAGTTTCTGTATATCTTGTCTGACAAACGATAACTCTAGTGTAATTCCTTTTATTTCAGATGTAAGAGCTGCTATAGAAGTGTTGCAGGAGGTAACAGCATTCATGATGTCTCTCAGGATAGGTACTGGGCCTTCAGGGTCAGATGGAGAGACTGACTGCATGGCAGAGCTGCCCTCAGGGGTACTCACATTATCCCATGGAAGCAATGGTGTGGTGGGATACTCCAGTGGGACTGTATCATCTGCATCATCGTGGATGTCTTCCATGTCGTCTCACATGGCCTGCAGCAGAGCAGTGTCTTTAGGTACTGACTTGGAGAAAAGCTTCAGGGCTGCCTCTTTTTACTTCTTTGCAGCACCAAGCAGCCCGCCGCCATCTCGGTCAGCTTGGTCAGGCATGGAGCGGATCGCAGCACCTTGTTTAGATGGTGTTTGATCAAGCGAATGGTACCACTGTGTAGCTGAGGATGTCAGCGGTCAACTCCGGCAGCGGGAACTGGGGAAATAACAGGGGAAAGGATAATCCACAGGATCAGTGAGCAGAGTTTTGGCAGAGCAGAGAGCACATGCATCCGGTTACATCCGCTGATAAACTACGTCCATCTCCTTTATGTTAATGGAGATATATTTAACTTTGCATCAGACTTCTAGGTTCTCCACTTGAGTACACACTTGACTGTACATGGACTCATAACTACTGCCATATCATCTGCAATATCCACAATATGATTGTTTAGATGTTTAGCTGAGTAATAGTAGGTCAGTAGAGTGTACAGTAAGGGGCTGACGTACCTATCTTTGTCTGTGTGGGGGTGCTTTCTCTGCAGCCAGGATCTGTAGGGTCATAAGGGGATATACTACAACTAAGTGGACCACCAATATGTGGGGATGACTTTTCTACCTAAGATGGCTTGTCTGTATCACATCTAAAACATCTGATGTTGTTCCACTTGATGCCCCTTTTGACCACTCCTATATATATATATATATATATATATATATATATATATATATATATATTTATATATATATATATATATATATATATATATATATATATATATATATATA
>BLSH010509111.1:1783757-1808806 GCA_018402905.1 Glandirana rugosa
GGGGGACACGTTACGTTGCGTTGTGTAAAAGTCACTAAAACTACATATAACGGCCCTTAGCCGTTATGTAATGTCGGCGCTATTATTTACTGTTAAAAAGGAAACCTTTACAGTAAAACGAGACCCATACAAGACTTGTAGTGTCTCCACGTGGGAAAATGTCCGTCTGATTCCCCTGGGAGGGTTCGTGCTATAAATTGGTGAAGGTATGTCCTGTGAATGTGGGGGAAGGAATGGTCTGGTTAAAAGTCGAAAGTCGTGAGAGTGTGAAATTTACTGTTAATGAGTCAGAGTGTACCATGACTGAGTAATTGTCATTTAAAGTGTGAGAGTGCTGAAAGCTGAAAATTGGTCTGGTAAGGAAGGGGGTGTAAGTGTCCTGTATGGAAGTGGTTAAATATCGTGCTTGGGAGGGTCCCCTTAGTCTGCCTGTAAAAGGGTGCACCTCTGTGATGTTCAGAACATACCCAGAGCAAAATGACATTTCCAAAGGAAAAATTGTCATTTATTATCGCGGCTGTAATGTATTGCCGATTCCCGGCAATATACATCAAAATCACTGAAAATGTGTTGCGTTGCATTGCACAACCCCCCCCCCCCCCCAGTCCGTACCAGGCACTTCAGGTCTGGTGTGGATTTAAAGCGGAACCCTGCTCAGGAATTTAAAAAAAAAATTGCGTAGGGTTCCCCCACAAAGTCTGTAACAGACCCTTCAGGTCTATTATGTATTTTAACCACTTTAAGACCGAGCCTCTTTTTGGAGTTCGGCGGTTACGAGTTAAAATCTGTTTTTTTGCTATAAGATTACTAAGAACCCCCAAACATTATATATATATATTTTTTTTTCAAACACCCTAGAGAATAAAATGGCAGCCATTGCAAAACTTTATGTCACACCGTATTTGCGCAGCGGTCTTACAAGCGTGATTTTTTTGGAAAAAATTTATTTTTTTTGAGTTAAAAATAAGACAACAGTAAAGTTAGGCCAATTTTTTTGCATATTGTGAAAGATAATGTTACGCTGAGTAAAATGATACCCAACATGTCATGCTTCAAAATTGCGTCCGTTCGCAGAATGGCGACAAACTTTGCAACATAAAAATCTCTATTGGCAACGTTTAAAAAATTCTACAGGTAAGCTTTTTTGAGTTACAGAGGAGATCTAAGGCTAAAATTATTGCTCTCGCTCTAACGATCGCAGCAATACCTCACGTGTGTGGTTTGCACACCGTTTTCATATGTGGGTGGGACTTACATATGCATTCGCTTCTGCGCGCGAGTTCGCAAGGACGGTGCGCTTTAAATTTTTTTTTAATTATTTATTTTACTTTTTAATTTTTATTTTTACACTGTAATTTAAAAAAAAAAAAAATTGATCACTTTTATTGTTATTACAAGAAATGTAAACATTCCTTGTAATAGAAAAAAGCATGCCAGGACCTCCTAAATATGAGATCTGGGGTCAAAAAGACCTCAGATCTCATATTAAACTTAAATGCAAAAAAATATATATATATATTTTTGAAAAAAATTACATCTCAAAAAAAAATGTCCCCTTTAAGAGCATTGGGCGGAACTGACTTGTGACGTCGCTTCCGCCCAGCCATGTTAGGGGAACCCCGAGCCAAAATTTAAAAAAAATGACATGGGGGTCCCCCCAAAATCCAAACCAGACCCTTATCCGAGCATGCAACCCTGGCATGGCAGGAGGGGGTGGGGACGAGCGAGCACCCCCCCTCTGAACCATACCAGGCCACATGCCCTCAACATGGGGAGGATGCTTTGAGGTCACCCCCAAAGCACCTTGTCCCCATGATGATGGGGAGAAGGGCCTCATCCCCACAGCCCTTGCCAGTGGTTGTGGGGGTCTGTGGGTGGGGGGCTTATCGGAATCTGGAAGCCCCCTTTAATAAGGGGGCCCCCAAATCCCCATCCCCCCATGTGAATAGGTATGGGGTACATTGTATTCCTACTCATTCACCAAAAAAGGAGTAAAGTGTTAAAAAAAACAAGAGGCAATTTTTGACAAGCCCTTTATTGTGGAAAATAGCTCTTCTTCTTTCTTCCTCCATCTTCTTCTGCCCCGGTCCTTCTTCTGCTCTTCTGTTTCTGTTTTCGGTCTTCTTGCCTCCTCTCTTCATCTTCTTCCTTCTTGTTTCACCGCCCTTGCGCCCGCTGCCGCAGCTGTGCTGTCCGGAGGCGTCTCCCAAAATGGGAAAAATGCTGTGCTGAAAAAATGCATACAGATAGCACATACTGAAGGGACCCACAGTGCCACATCCCATACATAACAAAGATAGGAAAACTCCCTCAGGGGGTGGGACATTTTAGGCACAAAATATCTTGTAAACAATATTAATAAAATACAATTTTTTTTATTATACATAGCCAAGATAGAATACAAAATGCATCATAAAAATGTAGCATATAGGCCAAATGACACAGCATACATGGAAATTAAGTGATACTACAGCATAGTCAAATGCGCATAAAGAAATGACGTGATATTGCAGCATTGTTAGTTACACCTGATGCATTTTGGACGCGTTCCTTCTTCAGAGGCGTTTCAAAGACAAAAAAGCTGTATCACTTGAAACAAAATCTTGTCCATATAGTAAGGTCAAATAAGTACATCAAAATTGGAATAATGGATAAAGTCAAGTAAGGATCTGGATGGCAGGGAGAGAGACATATACTTATCAACACTCGGGCGCCATAGCCAGAGATCTCCACAGAGGGTCCAGTCAGTGGAGTACTGGGGCAGACTTAGGGAGATATGCAGCTTGTCTGAGCATACTTCTCAGTCTGCAATTGTGGATGCTGCTGTCTATCACGCCATACTTATTACTTCTATTGACGCCAGATGATCTGGTGCCTATTCCATCATCAGACCCAACCTCTGAGCATTAAACTTTTCCTTATTGGATAACCACTGTCCTCCCTGGTTTGGGTGTCTGTCCGGTCTGCGGTGTCCTGGACCCTCTGTGGAGTTAATCTCTAGGCATTAATGGCTGTGTGTTGAGTTATTTTGAGGGGACAGCATATTTACAGTTATACAAGCTGTACACTCACTACTTTACATTGTAGCAAAGTGTCATTTCTTCAGTGTTGTCACATGAAAAGATATAATAAAATATTTACAAAAATGTGAGGGGTGTACTCACTTTTGTGGGATACTGTAGATCGCCCTATCTATCTATCTAATATATATTTCACTCTACACTAACTGACTGTATACAGATTGCCACATCTATCTATCTAACTAATATATATTTCACTCTATACTAAACTGCCAGAACTAACTGACTGTATATAGATCTATCTATCTATCTATCTATCTATCTATCTATCTATCTATCTATCTGTTTTTCACATTAACCACTACACTAGCTACACTGAACTGCCTGCAAGTCATTCACTAGCTAAGCTCACTGTCTTTCTCTCCACGTTATTCACACACTACATAGAGCCGCTATACAAGCGGCTTTAGATAGTGTGGAGCGTGGATTGAGGCTGCTGAGCAGTGATTGGCATTTCCCCACCATTGGAATGCAGTATGGGGCGATCAAAGTTCCCACGATTGCCCCATAATGTTCTAAGTTTGCCGAATGGGCTTTGTTCGAGTCATCCCTTCTCATGGGTCTGCTCCGTTGGCCATGGTCATAGGGACTCTTCTCCATGAGATAATCCAATTCAAAGTAATTTCCTCACTTCATTTCCCAGTGGTTATTGGTTATCCTTGATTACAGAGGCACAACCCTTCTTTTCATTGGCTTGGTGCTGAGGTTCTTTCCTGGTTGCCACAAAGCAGCAAGACATGTTTTCAGAAAGTGGCTAAGGTCTTATGCACCTCTTCACTCCCCTCCCTGTCGGAGGAGTACTGTGAATTTAGTAATGTCTATGTAAAAGGTCAAGCTGGTAGAGTGCCTCCACACCAGTCTTATGATTGCGCAATAAACCTTCAACTGGCGCCATACCCCCTCGTGGCCGAATTTACCCTTTGTCTGTCTCGGAGGATAAAGCCATTTGAGGACTATGTTACCGACGCACTTTCTGGAGGATCCATCCATAAATCCTCATCTCCTGCGGGTGCTGGTTTCTTCTTTGTGAAAAGAAGAGTGGCGAACTGAGAACTTGTATCGATTATAGGGGTCTCAATCGCTTCACGGTTAAGATTGCTTATACAATTTCATTGATTACGGAGTTATTTGACCGCCTCAAGGGAGCAATGGTTTTCACAAAGTTTGATTTGAGAGGTGCATACAATCTTGTGAGGATCAAGGAGGACAATGAATGGAAAACTGCGTTTAATACCAGGACAGGCCATTACAAATACTTCGTAATGCCGTTTGGCCTTTGCAACGCTCTGGCGGTCTTTCAGGAATTCATCAACGATGTCCTTTGAGAGCAATGTGTGGTTGGTTATCTCCACAATATCCTCATATATTCCAAATCCCTAGAGAGCCACCACACAGATGTCTGGCGTGTGTTCCAGAGGCTGAGAGATAATAACCTGTATTCCAAATCAAACACAGGAATAATCGCGAACAGGTTTAATTTCTGGGTTATGTAATTTCCACTGCAGGTTTTTTAATGGACCCAGAGAAACTATCAGCAGTTCTACAGTAGCCTCGACCTGTTTTTTTAAGTCCATTACAACGTTTTCTTGGTTTGCCAATTATTATCAGAAGTTTATTAGTAACTTCTCGTCTCTGGTCAAACCCCTGACTGATATGAATCAATAGATGCACTCCATCCCCAGGTTCTCTAGATTAGAGGTGATTATGTAAATTGAAGAAACCTGGGCTGAACATGTGATCTTTAGAAACATTACTGTGTATATATATATATATATATATATATATATATATATATATATGGTTTTCCTTTTTAATGTAATGTATGCTGTGATGAAGGCGCTCTTCTGTCGCCGAAATGCGTCAGCGTCTTACCTGTAACCGTGTCATATATGGAATGATGGAATAAAAGATAATGCTCAAGATTTCCAGTGAGTGCCGGCTCATTCTTCTAGTTTCCAAACGCTAATTCTGAAACGCTTGGAGGACATTTTAGAAAATGGTTCTCGAAAATGCCACATTGTATTCCACTTAAGAAGTTGCCCACCTCCAAAGAGCTGGCATCCATTTTTGCTCAGGAGATCTTTCACTTACATGGGCTACCCAAGGTTATCGTCTCAAACAGGGGTAGTCAGTTTGTGTCCAGGTTTTGGCGAGCCTTTTGTGCACAGTTGGGAATTCAGCTTTCTTTCTCTTCTGCGTATCACCCGCAGTCCAATGGGGCCGCAGAAGGAGCCAACCAGTCCTTGGAACAGTTTTTACGTTGCTATATTTCTGACCACCATAACAATTGGTCCGACCTTGGGCGGAGTTTGCTCACCGCTTCCCGATTGTCTCAGTTTATGCCAAATTATTGTTTCCAACCATCCATGTTGCCTGACTCATTTTTTCCTCAGAAAATTCCTGTGTTAGAGGAGCATCTCCGTGGTTTTTGCTCCACTTGGGTACAGGTCCAAGAGCCCTTGCGACGTGCCAATGATAGGTACAGGCTTCATGCTGACCGCAGACACCTACCTGCGCCTTCCTACCAAGTTGGGGAGAGGGTCTGGCTGTGATATCGCAATCTCCAACTCCGTGTTCCCTCACTGAAGCTGGCACCACGGTTTATTAAGCCTTTACGTACTCTCCCTAAGATCATATGCGTATTTCAACTGTATTCCATATTTTCTTATTAAAACCTTGGGTATGCAACCGCTTCACCACCTCGGTATCAAGTCCTCACCCATTTCAGGTTGAGAACCAAGAGGAGTATGAAATACAATCTATCATTGACTCCCGTAGGTTCAGTGGGCGCATACAGTACCTGGAAAGGGTACGGTCCGGAGGAGCGCTCTTGGGTCTCATCCTCCGTACATGCTCCTGTCCTCCTCCGTGCTTTCCATAGACATTTTCCCCTCAAATCTGGTGGCCCTCCGAGGGGGAGGGGTCGTTGAGGAGGGGGTACTGTCAGGGCTGGGCTCAGCCCTCCCTTCTCAGAGCTCAGGCTGCTCAGCTGTCGGTTAATTGCCAGTACTCATCATTCCACAGTGACTCACCTGATGATCATATCCTGCTCGTCAGTCAGCCCACCCTTCACAATCTCTGAAAGGTTGCCTACCCCTGTTTTACATTCATGTGCTGCCATCAGTGTCCAGCATAGTGTGACATTATAGTTCCCCAAGCCACAATTGTAACTGCTAATGGCTCCCAAATACAGTACTGTGCAAAGGTTTAGACAGGTGTGAAAAAATGCTGTAAAGTAAGGATGGTTTTAAAATATATATTTTGATTGTTTTTTTTTATCAATCTACAAAATGCAAAGTGAGCGAGCAGAAGAAAAATCTAAATCAAATCAATATTTGGTGTGACTACCCTTTGGCTTCAAACTAGCATCAATTATTACACTTGCACACTTTGTACACTTGCACAAAGTCAGGGATTTTGTAGAATTAGAGTCAGGTGTATGATTAAAATGGTTGAAAGGCTGAAGGGTTTTTACCTTCATGCATTCTATGCATGATAGTAAAAAACCTTCTGTGTGCTGCTCTTACCACATACCCCCCTAATACTCACCTGAGCCCCGTCTCGATCCAGTGATGTGCACGAGAGCCTTGGCTGTCCTGGGACTCCCTCTCCTCACTGGCTGAGACAGAAGTGGGAGCCATCGGCTCCCACTGCTGTCAATCACAGCCAGTGAGCCAATGAGGGAAGAATGAGAGGAGGGGCCAAGCCATGGGTTCATGTCTAATGGATGCATGGAGCAGGACTCGGGAGCGAGCATGCACCAGTGCCTACAATGCAAGTGGCTTGCTATTGGGGCACTGTTCAAGGGGGAGGAGCCCGGAGTGTCAGCAGTGGACTCAAGAAGAGGAGGATTGGGACTGCTCTGTGCAAAATCAGAGCACAGAGTAGTTAAGTATGACATGTTTGTTTCTTTTGCCAACTTATTTATTCCTGTGTTTGATTTGTTAGGTGTATGGTGTTGTCTAGTAATTCTCATATGGAAATATTTTCCATCCTGTGTTTACAGTGCTTAAAGAGTAACTACCAAACCAAATCCAAACAAAAAAAATAATATAGCATATACAGTTGCACAGAAATCATATTGTAATTTAATGTTATTAAATTACGAAGTTTTTACAATCTTAGTAATGTACATTGATCAAGATGGGATTTTTGTTTGATTTTTTTTATCCACAAGTGGAGTTACTCTTTATTAGAATATAGCATACCATGATACGTCAAGAGTGTTTTTCAAGTCTCAGCTGTGCATCTGGAAACCCCATTCTTTTCCTGACACTGGCTTCAACGAGCATGGTCAGCTCAAACAGCATCATACTAGTAACCATTCATTTTCTTTTAGTTAGACTAGAATACCTTCAATCACTTATATTTCCAGACACCTCTACTGTGTGAAGGCAGTCTGACTTCATTTCAATATCACTCCTTTCATAGATCACAGTAATGCCGCTCACTTTCAACTTAGAGCTTTAACCATAGAATGTCATTTTGGGTTTTTTATCGAAAATGTTGAAACTCTACTTATTTGGATCCTTGGAAGTTGATATCTATGGATTCAAACAAGTGAATGAAAAACAGAGTAAGATCTGATCTTCAAAAATAGTATGAAACCTCATTTGCAAGTGATTTGCTGTAAAAACATAAAGAATGATTTAAGGCTCAATGCCTCCCGAGTAGTTCTCTAATTCACCAGCTGTTTCCCCACTTTACATCACCATGGAAGTGAACTGCTAGGAACATTTTCCAGACATATAGAAACAGAATATGTATACATAAATTGATTTACCATCCTACTCATTTCATTTTCCTTTTGGAGCAAAAGCAAATATATTTAGACTGATAAACAAAAGAAATTATTCATGGTGGGCATGCAGGAAGAGCAAAGTATAGTAAATGTATTAACTGAAAGTAGTATAGATATACTGTATTTAATATGCACAGCACAAAGCCTTGCAAATAACACCATACCTATATATCCAGAACAAGAAGTGTCTTCAGACAGAACATGTCTGAATGGGCATTTTGTTTCTCAAACATATTTATTCCCAAATAAAAAAACAAAAGTGGCAGCAGGCAATGAGACACCTCTCTGGGGCTTAGCTTTAGCAGCTATTAAAATAGCAATGTAATCAATAAGACTGCCTGTACTGCATTACTGCACAGGGGTCAAATAGGCCAAAGGTCCAATTTGCATTGCCTTTGGAGGAATACAGAGGATAAGAAAAGCTATATGGATGCACAGACTGTGAGCAATCATTGTGCAAACCTGGTGAGAAACCACAACATTCAAAGCAGCATCCATTATGAAGTTTCTGAAGGATGTAGTAGCCACTGATATTGCTAGTGGGAATGTAGCTGGTACAAATGGAGCAAGAGTAGCAGGTGTCAGTGACTCATGTCGAGTAGAGAAGCTGCTCCCAGTGGGAATTTACAGACCTGCAATAAAGTTCTCTAGCAAATCAAACAATACGCTGCATCTTGGCCAAAATGTGTGCACATGTGTCAAGCAACACAGTTAGACATTCAAGAGAGTTTTTCTGCACAGGGTCCCTTTAAATCCTACATCCATCACAGAACAGCACTTTCCAAAATGGATTAAATTCATTATTTTCCTCAAAATTCTACAAACAATACCCCATAATGACAACGTGAAAGAAGTTTGTTTGAAATCTTTGCAAAATGTATTAAAAATAAAAAACAAAAAAAATCCCATGTACATAAGTATTCACAGCCTTTGCTCAATACTTTGTTAAAGAACCTTTGGCACCAATTACAGAGTAAAGTCTTTTTGAGTATGATGCTACAAGCTTGGCACACCTATTTTTGGGCATTTTTTTTTTTTTTTTTTGCAGGACATCTCAAGCTCCATCAGGTTGGATGGGGAGCATCAGTGCACAGCCATTTTCAGATCTCTCCAGAGATGTTCAATCGGGCTCAGTCTGGGCTCTGGCTGGGCCACTCAAGGACATTCACAGAGTTGTCCCATAACCACTCCTTTGTTATCTTGGCTGTGTGCTTAGGGTCGTTGTCCTGTTGGAAGATGAGCCTTCACACCAGTCTGGAGCAGGTTTTCATCAAGGATGTCTCTGTACATTGCTGCATTTATCTTTCCCTTGATCCTGAATAGTCTCCCAATTCCTGCTGCTGAAAAACGTTCCCACAGCATGATGCTGCCACCACCATGCTTTACTGGAGGGATGGTATTGGCCAGGTGATGAGCGATGCCTGGTTTCCTCCAGACATGACGCTTGCCATTCAGGCCAAAGAGTTCAATCTTTGTTTCATCAGACCAGAGAATTTTGTTTCTCATGGTCAGAGTCCTTCAGATGCCTTTTGGCAAACTCCAGTTGGGCTGTCGTGCCTTTTACTGAGGAGAGGCTTCTGTCTGGCCACTCTACCATACAGGCCTGATTGGTGGAGCTGCAAAGATATTTGTTCTTCTGGAAAGTTCTCCTCTCTCCACAGAGAAATGCTGGAGCTCTGTCAAAGTGACCATCAGGTTCTTGGTCACCTCCCTGACTAAGGCCCTTCTCCCCCGATTGCTCAGTTTGGCCATGTGACTCACTCTTGGAAGAGTCCTGGTGGTCAAAACGTCTTCCATTTACAGATGATGGAGGCAATTGTGCTCATTGGGACCTTCAATGCTGCAGAAATTGTTCTGTACACTTCTCCAGATCTGTGCCTTGATATAATCCTGTCTCTGTGGTCTACAGATAATTCCTTGGACTTCATGGTTTGGTTTGTGCTCTGACATGCACTGTTAACTGTGGAACCTTATATAGAAATGTCTGTGCCTTTCCAAATCATGTCCAATCAACTGAATTTACCACGGGTGGACTCTAATCAAGTTCTAGAAACATCTCAAGCATGATCAGTGGAAACAGGATGCACCTGAGTTGAATTTTGAGTGTCATGGCAAAGGCTGTGAATACTTATGTAATGTGATTTTTTCATTATTTATTTTTTTAAAAATTGCAAAGATTTCAAGTAAACGTCTTTCACATTGTCATTATGGGGTATTGTTTGTAGAAATTTGAGGAAAATAATGAATTTAATCCATTTTGGAATAAGGCTGTAACATAACAAAATGTGGAAAAGGTGAAGCGCTGTGAATACATTCCGGATGCACTATATACTGCATGTAAATAATACACATTTTGTAGCTTGTAGTATATAAACTATATCTGCTAAGCCATGTTCTAGAAAGTCTTTTTAGGACTTTTTGACTGGTTTCTGAGGTAGCATATATAGTTTTGACCCCACCTCAAACACATGTCGACTAAAAAGTTTTTAATTTCTAGTTGCCGGCCAACTTCATGGTAGAAACAATGCTATTTTATTGCAGTGCATTATTTGGCCCAACAGTGGTGGAATCACCTACATACTGTACATCTATCATTCTAATAATTTATAACTACAGTGCACCTTTTGTTCTAATAAACCCTAACACAAAATACAACCTATAAAGACTCAACACCCACATTAACTGACAAAAACATAGTAATAATGGAAACCATATGAAGTATGTAGTAGCAAGCAGCAAAAATCTTAAAAATCACCATTGCTACCTGGGCCTTGAACGTCAGTGTTGACAAAGTGGGATATTAAACGATGGCATATATTTAACAAAAGAAAATTTCAGTCACACATACATTGGCCCACTGCATTTTTCTTTCTATTATAGAAGGTGTTTTTGAAGTGTGAAGTGCTTTGTGCAGGAAACCCTGTAAAAATAACTGGAATTCACTTCAAACAGTCAGAAAAGAAAAACAGGTTATCCACTACAATCTGTGATATTAGCAGACAAGTCAAACAAACAAAACCAGACATGCCCATGTAATTTTATTACACAGCGAGTATGAATGATAAAACAAAAAAGGTGCACCATCATAATTTTCAATTAGCACTACATACCACAATATAATTAAATCAGGAGCAACAGAAAGCTACAGAACGATGACATAACTATATCTGTTTCTGAACTAGGCAGCCCCATCCTCTCTCTTCAACAGCCCTTCTCAATTCCTCCAGTTATTGAGCCCCATGCACTTTACACCCACCCTTCTTTACTAGTGCAACTTACAAGTTTGCAGAACATGCCAGCGGAAAGATGCTTGCATCCACAGCAAACAAGGAAACTTCTAAAGCATGACAAAGTGACAGTGTCCCAAACATTTTGTGTCATTCATAATGGAGCACATCACTGTACCAGTCATTAGAAACTCCCCAAAAGGGACAAATGCTACATTAAAAACCTGACAAAGGTTCTTACTTTACCACACTCATCTGTAAAGCTGGCTATGTGTATTGGAACTTCAACTAAAGAGGTCCATAAGCCAGTAGAATTATGTTTAAAAATTGTCATTTTAGAGATGAGAAAATTCAAAGGAACAGGATGAAATTTTTTTTTCTCAAATTAACACATTTTTTTTCAGTGAATGTGTTTTTGTTCAGTAAAAATCGCACAAGGCACAAAACAATCCTGTTTAATAAACCCGGGATTCCATTCAAGCAGCAAGTATGGATGACATTTTAAAAGAGAAGTGCGGGATATGAAAAATAGGATTTTATTAAGAACTTACCGTAAAATCCTTTTCTCTGAGTTCATTGACAGACGCAGCCTCTATTCATGACACGTGGGTTATGTAACTTTTACTAGGAGTATACTAGGCAGAACGAAAGTACATAACCCCTCAGCCCTGCATAGCATATCAGTTCGTAACAAGCCGTACAAACACAACACCGAGGAGTGGGTGCTGCGTCTGTCAATGAACTCAGAGAAAAGGATTTTACGGTAAGTTCTTAATAAAATCCTATTTTCTCTTACGTTCATTGACAGACGCAGCCTCTATTCATGACACGTGGGGACGTCCCAAAGCAGTGTCAAACAAGAGGGGTGGGCAAACAATAACAACTGTACCCACAGAAAGATCTCGGGAGGCGCCAGCCGCGCCTACACCGCCGCCTGTAAAACTTTGCAGCCAAAAGCAGCATCCGCAGATGCTGACACATCAACTTTGTAAAACTTAACAAAACTGTGCACCGAGGCCCAAGTAGCCGCCTTGCACACTTGAGACACCGATGCTTGGTGTCTAAACGCCCAGGAAGTGCTAATCGCCCTGGTGGATTGAGCCTTGACCGGAAAAGGGGGTACTTGTCCGCGAACAGTATACGCATGGGTCACGGTCTGTCTGATCCAACGTGAAACAGTGGCCGACGAGGCCGCCAACCCTTTGCGTGGCCCATCAGTCAGCACAAACAGCGCATCCGACTTCCTAGAAGGAGCCGTAGCTGCCAAATACACCCACAATCCAAGGAATGCAATGCAATCTCCATAGGGTGAGACGGGTGCGGACACAAGGAAGGGAGGACAGACAATGTCCTCATTAATGTGAAAAGAGGATACTACCTTCGGAAGGAAAGAAGTAGACGGGCGTAGCACCGCCTTATCCTTATGTAGGACCAAATAAGGAGACCTACACGACAAAGCTGCCAATTCAGACACCCGCCTAGCGGATGTGATAGCCACCAAGAAGGCGGCCTTCTGAGACAGCAATTGTAAGGGAATATCCCTGATCTTCTCATAAGGCACTTTCTGCAGTACAAAAAGTACCAAGTTCAGATCCCAGGGCGCCAAGGGCGACCGTACCTGAGGAGCCACATGACGTACACCCTGTACAAATGTACGGATCTAAGAATGCGTCGCCAAAGGGAAGCTGAAACAGAATCGCCAGAGCGGAGTTCTGGCCCTAAAAGCCAACTTTTAGTCCAGGCCTTGTTGGAGAAAGGCCAGCACCCAAGCAACTGCAAAGGAACGGGGGTTCCAACCCCCCGACTCGCACCAAGCAATATAGGCCTTCCAGGTGCTATGATAGATCTTGCGCGAAGTACACTTGCATAGTGGGGATCACTGACTCAGAGACCCCCCTTTCCCTCAACACCTGGGACTCAATAGCCATGCCGTCAAAGCCAGCGATGGTAAACCAGGGTGCAAGATGTGGCCCTGCGACAGTAGATCTTCGCGAAGCGGGAGTCGCCAGGGAACGTCTGTTACCATCCGCACCACATTGGTGTACCAAGGGCGAAGAGGTCAATCCGGAGCCACCAGGACTGTCGGGATTCTCTCCACTTCTATCCTGCGCAGCAACCGCGGTAGAAGCTTGAGAGGATGAAAGGCATACAGAAGCCTGTACCGGGACCACGGGGCCACCAGAGCATCCGTGGCTGCCGCCAACGGGTCCCTTGACCTGCTCACGGAGGTATTCACCTTGTGATTGAATCTGGATGCCAGGAGATCCACATCTGGCGTGCCACACCTTTCGCAAATCTGTCGAAAGACCTCTGGATGCAGGGACCACTCTCCCTGGTCCAACTTATGGCGGCTTAAGAAGTCCGCCTTCCAATCTTCTACGCCTGGAATGTAGATGGCGGAGATTGCCGGCACGTGAAGCTCTGCCCACTTTAGGATGTGGGTTGCCTCTGCCGCTGCTGCCGAGCTTCTTGTTCCGCCTTGATGGTTCAAGTACGCCACAGCCGTGGTGTTGTCTGACTGAACCCGAACCGGGAGGCCGCGCAGCCTCACCAACCAGCGGAGGAGACAAAGCTTGATCGCTCTCAGCTCCAACACATTGATCGGACGTTGAGACTCCTGTGACGACCAACGGCCCTGAGCCGACAGGTTCCCCAGTACTCTTCCCCAGCCTGAGAGGCTGGCATCCGTCGTGACTATTGACCAATTTAGGGGGAGAAACGACTACCCCAGGGTCAATGCCAGGGCCTGAAGCCACCAAGCCAACGACCCCCTGGTCAGATGATCCAGCCGGATGAAACGGTCCAAAGACGAGGGGGACCTGTCCCACTGCAGTAGTATCGCTCGCTGCAGGAGCCGGGTGTGACTCTGAGCGTACGGTATCGCATTGAAGGACGAGACCATGTGTCCCAACACCCGCATGCAAAAACGTAAGGAGGACCACCGTCGTGACAGCAGGGACCGCACTGCTACTTGCAGTGCCAGCAACTTATCCGGAGGTAGAAATACCTTCGCCTGCACAGTGTCTATGTCAGACCCAGATATTTGAGGCGACAGGACGGGGTCAATGTCGACTTCTGCAGGTTGATTAGCCAACCGAAGTCCCTCAGCAATGTCAGGGTGACAGTAACATTGTCCTCCAGAGCCAGAGCTGACTCCGCTCATAGGAGAAGATCGTCCAGGTAGGCTACCACAGCAATGCCCCTCTGTCGCAGCAGAGCGAGCACCGGGGCCAATAACTTGGTGAACACCCGCGGAGCCGTGGCCAGGCCGAAGGGGAGAGCCACAAACTGGTAATGAAGGTCCCCCACGGCAAAGCGCAGGAAGCGTTGATGCCCTAAATAGATTGGAACGTGCAGATATGCGTCCTTGATGTCCAGGGACGCCAGCCAATCCCCTTGGTGCAAGGCGGCCACGACCAAACGGACTGACTCCATCCTGAATTTGCGCGTCTTCACAAAGTGATTGAGCGCTTTCAAGTCCAGAACCGGCCTGGCCTCCCCCCTTCTTTGGTACCACAAAGAGGTTTGAATAGAAGCCGCGGAATCTCTCCGCTGGAGGAACTGGCACAATCACCACCTGTTCGGACATCGACCGCACAGCCCCTAGTAGGGCTAGCCAACGCTCCAGAGGGAGCCTTAAATTGGACGGGAAGAACCTGTCCGGGGGCCGGGTACTGAACTCTATCTTGTACCCGGAGGACACCACCTCCCGCACCCACCGGTCAGAGATGAGGGGGATCCATTGGTCCACGAACCCCAGAAGTCGGCCCCCCCACCCGAGAATTGGTCGGGGGCAACCCATCATGCGGAGGAGGACTTATCCTCCGTCTTTTCGTGCTTGCGTTGCCAGGGACACTTACCAGAGCCCGAGGCAGACTTGCCAGGCCGGGAGTTCCTGCCCGCCTGACCGGGCGCACGAAAAAAACGTTTCTGCCCAGAGGGCTGAGGTCCCTGTTTGCGGCGCTGGTCGCGCCGCTTGGGTTCGGGAAGAATTTTACTCTTTCCCCCCAGTGAAATCCTTAATAATTTCATCCAATTGGGGCCCAAATAGTCGTCCACCTTGAAAGGGAAGATCCGTGAGACCTTTCTTGGACGCGTGGTCATCCGACTAGCGTCGCAGCCACAGCAGACGCCTGATAATGATTGCAAAAACCGACATTTTTGACAACATCGGTACCAAGTCCAGAGCTGTGTCACAGAGGTAGCGAAGCCCTTGCACCAGATGGTCTGCTTGCTGCATGGATTCAGGCGAATCTACGCCGCCCCGGGCCTCACTCCACTCCATCGCGCACTCCGTGAGCGACTGAGCTACCATGACAGAGACGCCAAGGCCGGTCGCATGGCTACCCCCGCCACCAAAAAGAGTGCCTTGGACACTGCTTCCGTCCGCCTATCGGCCGGATCCCAAAAAGAGGGAGACCCCTCTAGGGGAATAGTTGTCGCCTTGTTCGGGCAGGCCACTGGTGGATCCACTGCGGGGGAGACCCATTTCTGTAACAGGTTGTCCTCAAAGGGATAGCGCACAGAAAAAAGTTTTGGCAGGGTAAAGGAATTCAGCGGACGTTTCCATTGCTTATACACATACTGGTCAAAATACTGGAGATAGGGAAAAACATTAGGAGCACGAGAGGGCTTCTTGGACCCAAAAGTATAGGCAGATGCCTGTGCCTCTCCAGCCTGATCCAGGCGCAGTGAATTGAGAACAGCCGCGACCAGGACGCCCACCAGCGCCTTTTCGCGTGCTACCGAGGCCCCCTGGTCCTCCTCCCCATCCGAGGGCTCCAGCTCTCCGTCTGAGAGCTCCACGGGGGTCCCCATTACCCCTGAGCCCCCTTCTGGTTCTGAGTCTTCCTCAGAGGATTGCGGGGGAGGGGGACGCTTTTTAGGGCCCCCCTATACCGGTCCCATTCCCCCGGGCGAAAAACTCCTCCAAGATGGAGGTTAACTGATCTAGGGGAACCAGAGGTCCCAGCGCGGCCTGTGCTTCTGCAGACCCCTCCGGAGAAGAAACTGTCGGTTCAGCCGCCATTGCACCACAGCCAGGACACTTGTGAGGCCTATCAGCCATCACCCCCACAGTGCCACCCCCTGCAAAGCCCCAGGACTGCCCAGTAGGACTCAGCACCGCCGCTCCTGCACCCCAGGGAGAAAGCCAGCAATACTTGCGGAACCCTGTGCCATCGTGTGCCAAAAGGAGGCTGCCACTGTCTGCCAATGCCACCACTGCTGTGCCGCTGCCCGAGCTGCGGATGCTGCTGGTCTTGCTGCCGCTGCATTCCCGGAAGGAATGGTGCCAAAAGCACATGGAAAACTCCCATACAGGGAGACCAACCAAAAATGGCCGCCGGCTAAACACCTACAAAATGGCAGCGTCCGCGGCAAAATGGCGGCGGCCGCGGCTCTGGGAATATGGCGGCCGACGCCACCAAAATGGCAGCGGCCACATGGCATGCGACGGAGCGGTCCGCAGAGCAGTCCGAGTGTTTGTAGCAGGCGAGCGGCGGCGCGACGGCTAACAGTGGAGCAGGCAGGTCGTGGGCGGACATGTAGGGGGAGGGGGGGGAGAAAGGACATGACAGGGACCGGTGGGCCCTTTCCCCCCCTACCAGAACGGCACCGCTAGTCGCCCCCCCTCCGCCCCAGGGAGGAGGGGGGGTGTCACTCACCCATCCAGACAGGCGTAGCGGGTAGCCACCTGGTGCAGACCTTCCTCCCCCCAGGCGGGGAGGGATGCTGCTGGCCAAGCGACCCCTGGAACAGGCCATAGCCTTGACACTGAGCACGCAAGGTGGGACGTTTAACCCATCGGCCGCCCGCATGGAACGGGCAGGATGCGGCGGTGGCTCGCATCCGTCGGCTGTGCTGGGGAAATGGCAGGACCTATGAACATCCGCGTGGTCCCCAGCCAGCTACTTGATTGCAGTCTTCATCAGAAGGCTTGCGCAAAAAGAAAAAAAACTTTAGGGGAACTGCAGTTCCCAGCAGGGAACCAGGTCTAACTCCTTGCACTAGGCAGAAGAAAACTGATATGCTATGCAGGGCTGAGGGGTTATGTGCTGAGTAAGGACCTACCTGGGAGGGGCCAGCTTTGCTTTCTGAACTTTTGTTCTGCCTAGTCTACTCCTAGTAAAAGGTACATAACCCACGTGTCATGAATAGAGGCTGCGTCTGTCAATGAACGTAAGAGAAAACAAGTACACAAACTCACCTAGGTGGATGCAGCATCGCTGCTCTCGCCATCGCCATTAAGACCGAGAACTTAGCGATCAAAGATTGCTGATCAGTTCTCAGTCTTCAGTGAGCAGAGAGCTTGCGACTGTCCGTCACAAATTCTCTGCTCTGACCCTCCAGCACTCGCTGGAGCACTGGGCTGTCGAGGGGGTGCCAGTGGCTGACTAAGGCTCTCAGCAGCATGCTAAGAGTCTTTGCCGACTGCCAGTCAGGCACTTTAATGTCGGGATCTTTCCAAAGTCTGGACTGGCTGAGTAACATCAGCCGACAGCGAGCTTTAGTCCGCTGTCAGCTGAACATAGGTCATAGGAGTGCAGAACAAAGGGCACTCCTATGATCCCCAGGAGAAGTGGGGCCAAAAGAGCATTGGCCCTACACCTTCAAGGGTTTTTCAAATAAATTTGTTGACTCAAACCTTCAAACTTAATTCTACTAGTGTATGGCCAGCTTAAAGTAGAAGTCCAGTCTAAAACTATCTAATCTTAAACAGGCTCCCACGTCCATTCTAAGCCCTATACTAACTAGCCTGTAAAGGAAAGATGAGTATACTTACCTAATCTAAGGATGCTCTGGTCCGGTCACATGATCAACTCCCAGCATTGGCTTCAAGGGGTAGGAGGGACAGCAGACAATGGATGCCCCATAGTAGCCTATGGATGATGTCACTGCTCAGGCACTGCAGCCATTGTCACTGCTCTCTCCTCTCCCCTGAAGCCAGATGCTGGGGAGATCATATGACCAGACTGGAGCGCCCTTAGATTAGTTATGCATACACATCTTTCCTTTACATGCTAGTTACTACAGGGCTTAGAATGAGTGTGGTAGCAGGTTTAAGCTTAGACTAGGTAAGGTTTACACTGGACTTTTACTTTATAGTTCTAAAGTTAAAACATGTACTGTAATGCATTCCCTGCATTAAGGTAAAAACATTTAGCACTTGTGTGTCCCCCCCCCCCCAACCAGACACTTACTTGAGTCCTGTATCGATCCAATGCTGTGCTGGGCTGCATCGGGTCTCTCCCCAATCCCTGCTCTCACAAGAGCCTCTGGAAGCAGCGGAAGCCATTGGCTTCTGCTGCTCTCAGTCAAATCCTGTGACAAGGGGGGCAGGGTTGAGCCATGCTGTGTGTGTCTGTGGACAGACACAGCCCAGCTTGGGAGTTAGCCTGCACTGTGTCCCACCAGAAGGAATCAGAAGGATTCAGATTGAATTAATTCCAAGGACTAATCAGAGCATCTATTGTGAAAACTTGAGGATCTCTGGTCCTGGGATTGTTGGTCAGGATGTACACATCAGGTTTTCCCCACGTTCAACAGATTTTAGAAAATATTGCTGATTCCCTGATGGTTTATGTAGGCCACTACTATGGCATTGACTGCATGTTCAGTGGGTGACCTCACAGAAGGGAGGGCTAGTGTTGAAGAACTAATTTGATGGCTCTACTGTTCAGAATGCGAATGGAGATTTTCAACATCTCTGGGGACCATATCCTTGGGACAGTTAGGAAGTTTTAATCATCTTCCAGGGCATGTGAAGGAAGAACTTCTCCAATTAAAGGGAAGAACTGGAGATCCACCATGCCATGGAGAGCTTTGTCTGGCTGAATGGAAGCACTGGACGATCCAGGGTTCAGATTGGCTTGTTCTGCCTTATGAGCATGTTGGATTGAAGAGGACTGAAGGGAAACTGGGCAAATGGAACTGCCTCAAAGGAAGCTACCATTACACCTACTTATGTCAGAAATTCCCCTTGTCTGAGAGAAGCAATGACAGATCTTGTTGATTCCATCCAGAGATATTAAGTCCAGTATTGGGTGGATGCCCTCATTAGCTTCCATGACTGTGAATGGGTTTCAATATACACCTTTAAACTGTTCTTCTGAAGGAACTGGTACAATCACTCCTTGTGCCTGAAGTTTGTGGAAGGGGGTCATAAAGTCTGGTTTATTTGCATCTGATTCTAGCAGACTGAAATATATAAAGCCAGGAGGGAACGGACATAGAAACTCTATTTTCTACCCCTTTGAAATGAAAAACTAGACCCAGAGGTCCCAGGACGTCACAAATCCATAATGGTGCAAACACCAACAGATATCTTCCCACTGCGGGTAGTGGGGTCACCTCTTCATTAAGAGGAGGGATTCTGGGCAGGCTTGGTGGGCTTGGGAATCCAGGGCTTGCAACGAAAGGAAGTGTTAAGCCTTGGTTTTGAGGTTGATGCCTGGGGAAAGTGAAAAGGTCCCTTTTGCGGAAAAAAAAAGTAGCCATAGGCTTAGGCTTTTTCTTGTAAGGTTGTAGAAGCACCTTGACTTCTTTTATGTATTTATCGAGGGATTTGCTAGATAGGCGTTCACTTTCAAAAGGCATGTGTAGAATACGTTTCTTACAAGCAGGTTCAGCAGACCAAACTTTCAGCCAAAAAATCCTTCATATGTGCACAGAGATAAGGGTCATCCTAGAGGCTTGGTAAATTACATTCCCTAGAGCCCCAACACAAAACAATAAGGCTTAAGGCATCAACCGCAACTGTTCTAAGAGAGCAGGGTTATCAGTGATAGGTTTGTGATCTCTGTTCATTTGCCTTGTCCTGTTAGCACTTGTCTGCCAAATTACATGCAAAGAAAATTTAAAAAAAATTATTTTTGTTTACATGTGATTGGATGATAGAAGTCAGCAGAACGTCCCCTCATTTACTAAGCTCTGGAGCATATGTACTTGCAAAGTACCAAGTCTATTTGCCTTTAGCAAACTAACCCTAAATGTGTCGCCTACATTTGAGAAACCAAAAATGTAGAAACAAGTGTACATGTTTTAATATTTTAAAATTAAAATGGATACTGTGCTACAATCTGAACATAATTTTTACAATGAAAATTATATTCAGGATTTTGCCATAATCACCATCTCTATGCCAACAAACTCGCTGGCTCTCTGCATATAAACGGATATAAACTGTAACATCTGTTTCAGTGCACAGTTCGGTGACATGTTAAGCACAAACCTAGAGGAGGCACAATAAAAACAGCTAGTCTTTTATCATTCTAATGGCTCTTTGTATTGTTTTTTTTCTTTTTTTTTAATGCATGGCCAATAGTAAAGCCAGCATTAAAAGGTATGCAGACGTTAAATAAATATGTTATATTATGTTGAAATGTTTCTATTAATGCATTTTAATATAAACACATTCTTGGATAAAGCCTTTGGAGATTTCCTTATACAGCCAATGACAAATAAACGTTTCTTGTGGAGACTCGAACTTGAGAATGACTACTCTGCAACCAGTCAAATGAATCAGAGCAAGCTTTATAATTTTAAATTCAGCATGGCTTTCAATCCACATTTCATGTGGTTGCTTTATTCCCTCCAAAATGTGACCAATCCTGTGTCCAAATTTGTATATTAAAGGCAACCCCCCCCCCCCCTGCTTTTTTTCAAACAATCCTCCCTGAGGGATTACATTAAGTAAAGCTGAGCAAAAGTCTAGCAATCAAAATTTATAGTTTTACTCCTGGATGAATTGTTAATTATAAACAGAAGGGTAGGAGCTAGGAAATTATACTGAACATTTGCCTGCTTTATACTCACATACGGTAATGATATTGTTACAACTAATTAGGAGAGGGAAACACTAAAAGGTTGAGAACTACTTAGACAATGAAAAAGAAAGATTTTGGCTTTTCTGATCTGACTACCAGTAACAGACGATGAGGTAGAGTATGCTGTTGCTTTATGAATAAGTTATGTTCTTGGTTTCAAGAGAAGAGCTTATATGCTTAGCAAAATAATATACACTCTTCGTTCCAGCAATTCTGTCTTTTCCAGTAATCTACAAAACAACAATTCCCACATAAAGCAAAAAGATACAGGAAAAGCCGGGAACCTACATATAACTAGTAGAAACAAGCAAATTAAAATGTGCCTTGCTTTGCCTCCAATTAGTTTCAGCCGACACATAAGCATTTTCCACTTAAAATGTTTTGTAAATTTCAAAAGACACATGCTAGTTAATTATGTATATGAATTATAGGTTTGCATATGCAAAGTTCTACAATTTCATTGTGGTCTTAAAGCTGAAGTTTAGTGACATGCTTTTTTTTTAAATCAGAAAGCAGCTTTATTGAGAAAATGTACATGGTGCAGGCATCCAGTATGAAGAAAGTATACCATTGAAATATAACAGTGAAAAATGGGGGCGAAAAGACAGATGGATAAGATAGTGACATGCTTTGTAGTAAATTTAAAAACATCACCAGGGATGGTACTTGCCATGAACAGAGAGTCCCATGTAATTACAACTGCTCTGATGCATTCAAATCTGAAGTCTTCTGCCCCTGGATAAACATGCACTGGTGAACGTCAGGTGCTGTGGGGGTAATATGAGTCTCTCTGCTTATGACAGGCACTCATCCGATGTCGACTCTGCTTGCCATTTCCATTCCCATGCTCCATTCATAGAAGTCGTACTATTGGTTCCCACAATGAAATACACTTTGTGAATGGAGGAGGACTATTCATGCATCCGCCCACTCTCCAGTCATAGAGCGCTTTTCATTGAGGAAAATGAGCAGCTGCTCATCTTAATCCCCGCAGCATGGGAATAGAAAGATCACCACTGTCTGGGTTTCTGGGAGCAGAGGACTTTGAATTTCAAAAGGAGCACAGTAGCCACAAGCACATAGGCCACTCTTCAGTGATGGTAGGTACCTGATACAGTTTTTTTTTACTAAACTTTATCTTCAATGTTCAGTATAGTTAATATATAAGCTATAGCCAGGGGAAGAATGTGTCAGGAACCCATCCGTCCAATTCACAGTGCAATGGTCACATTGCAGAAACATAAGTATGTTTTAATGGAAGATAGGAGCTGCAAGGGGTTGGATCAGCTGCTGTGTATCATCGGCGCTGCATGCACTCCCCTTCTGCTTTCTGTGAATGAAAGAGGGCAGGGTAAATGACAGGATCCACCTCCTCCAATCACAAAGTGCTTTGCATCCTCTAGAGAGTACAATCAGTTCCCCGAATTGGCTAGAGAGGAGGAAGAGGAGGGCATGCAGCACTGATGCTTCACAGTTGCTAATCCTAACCTATGCAGCACTGGAAGATCACCACTGTGCCAGTGGACAGAAGATTTCTACAGTAAGGAATGGCCAGCAGATCATGGGACACAGTTTGGTAGAAGAAGTCAAGTCATGCCCCTGGTTCTCAGATCCAGGGTCACCTGCTGGAGACACTGTGGTTTCCAGACCATGATTTTGTTCCCATTTTTGTTCCAGTACATTCATACTATAGCCTGCTACCTCATATCTGCTCCCCTTGTTCCTGATCTCTGTTCTAGTCCTCTTCTTGATCTGCCTCGCTGGTTGCTCCTTGCATCTCCTGTCTTACCCTTATCTGTGTTTCCCCTTTGCTTGTATATATTGCATTATAGTTAAGTTGCTTGTTAGGTATTCTGTCACTTGGTTCGCTGTATATATTTTGACTTCTTGCTTGTACAGGCGGTCCCCGGGTTACAAACAAGATAGGGTCTGTAGGTTTGTTCTTAAGTTGAATTTGTTTGTAAGTGGGAACAGGTACATTTTTTAAGTGTAGCTTCAGCCAAAAAAAATATTTTTAATCTTTTTGGATAGCATAGAGAAGGGTTAACACCTCTGTAATGTTTGTTTTGCTGTCTATGTTTCTGTTCAGAAGATTTCACTTCACTTCCGGTCCCAATGATAATTGGATTTTGAAAATTTTGGGTTGTTGAGGAAACAAACCTTGGTGATAAAGCTTCAGTGGAGGCACCCATTTCCCATAATAACTCTTACAGGAGTGAATTTCCCTTCCTAGGGGGAGATTTCCTCTCACTTCCTGTTGTCTCCCTCCATTTGTAAGTAGGAGTCATTTGTAAATCGAGTGTTTGTAACTAGGGGACCACCTGTATACGATTTGCTGGATGAGTTTTTGCTTTATTAGTAATACCTCACTTTAATCATACAAAATCTGGTATCCAGCATTCTTAACCTCAGCACACAGATCTGGTCACCCCTGCTGTTCCCAGATATCTGCATTTGGTATCCTAACACTGGTGTTGTATACACATTTTAACTAATTGTTTAGCTTTAAAGCAGAACTAACGTTTTGGGGGCCCCAGGAGT
Organism: Glandirana rugosa; assembly: GCA_018402905.1. Lineage (NCBI taxonomy): Eukaryota > Metazoa > Chordata > Amphibia > Anura > Ranidae > Glandirana > Glandirana rugosa. Next base: position 1,807,234 of record BLSH010509111.1, read on the forward strand.
TCATGCCATATTAAACAAGTATGTTCAGCATATTTGCACATTGGGGTACAGTTACAGTGTTCTTTTCCAGCAATGTCTGTATTCTCACCTGTCGCTGGAGCTTTCATCTTCTACTGGGCTTCTTTCAGGTTCGGAGCTTAAGCGGGCCATACACGGTTCGAAATTAAGATGGTTCAGCAGGAACAGGATGAATTTCGATCCTTGTATGGGCAGGCTGATAAAACCAGACCCATGGCAGAAGGAAAGAAAATCAAGTAATCTATGGCCTGCCTTATGTCTGTCTTTATTGGCTGGGCTTGGATTATGTAACTCTTACACATACACACGGAAATTACTTTGATCTGGCACCCCCCCATTCAGAGATTGTACACTGAGCTGCACATGTGTGGTTCAGTGTACAATTAGAAAAATAATAGCAGGCAGGGAAGAAGCTTTTATGGCAGGAGGAACATATGGCTGTAATTTAATAAAGGAGAGGATTTTCACTTTGAAAGGGAATATTCATTTTTTTTTTTTTTTTAAACATGTTTTATTGGTTTTTTCAGTCATTACAAAAATATCCTCGAAAGGATCAAGTTGTGAAATATAGTTTACATTGCATAGGTTTTAGGTTTAAATGCAAACAAAGTTGAACATTATTTGGTAGCGTTAAGGCACAACCGATGATGAAAAGCGTATGTCGCTTATATCGACTAGTTTAACATTTAATATACCACGTTTTACAATCTTGGTTTTATTTTGTTTTGTTTTGTTTTGTTGCACTGTGTCCATTGCTGTCAGCTTATGGGGGGATGTTACTGTGAAAGAAGGGGGTATTCAAGAGAAGGCCCGTCCCATACCTGGTAAATCTCAAAGTATTACCTGTGAAAAGGAACATAGTTAAGTCTCTTATGGAAAGTCAAGGGGGGGGGGGATAAGGCTAGGACAGTTGCTGGTCAACTGTTTGTTGGGGACTATCCCGAATTTTGAGCCCGCCTAGTGAGTTAGCCAGGTCTGCCTTCAGATACCACTCAGTGAACTTGAATGAGTTCATGAAGTTGTCTATTTCACTGGGACTGAAAGAATATTCTATGAATTTTTTCCATCTTGAAAAGAAGCTCTTGGTCTGATGATGATTCATGTTGATGGTGTCTTGTTTTTCGAGGTACAGAAGGGAGAGGAGTGCTTGTTTCACTTGACTCAGAGTAGGTGGTGTTGGGTACACCCATGATTGCATGATGGTTCTTCTCGCTGCCAGGAGACATAAGTGTATCCAGTTGGGGATAGTGTTTGTGGGTGAAGTTGTTTGTAGCTGCGAAGGGCTTCCGCTGAATAGACAGAGGAGGGGGTCTTTTGATATGGTCAATCCGCTGACTTTGGCGATGTATATCAAAATTTTGTCCCAATATTGAGAGATGCAGGAGCACTGCCAGAGTCTGTGGAAAAGTGTAGGCCTGTGGGTAGAACACCACGGACAGGTGCCCTGGCGCGGGGTATCCTGGGTGAAGATCATAGGAAGGTATGCCCTATGGGCCAATTTAAACTGAGTTTCCCTCCATGTTTCTGCTTTGATCACCGAGCAAATCTTCTTGTA
>BLSH010509111.1:1812581-1835452 GCA_018402905.1 Glandirana rugosa
GCACATTATGTGGACCTAGATGGGGGGATCGTGAGACTTTTTTTTTTTTTTTTTTAGGTTTCCGGAGAAAAGAGAAGAGGCCGAGTAGGATGCTCTCGACCCCCCTTCCGGGTCGTGACGACGCGGGAGGAGGGTCCTTAGGCCCAGGCTTGGCCCCTAGGGGGCGTGCTGTAAAATACAATAACAAGATAAAACAACAGGACATAACTTTGAACAAGGTGCCATGGCTTCATGGCCTGCCACAAACTGTATTTCAGCTGGAGGGTTTTCATAAAGTTAAAGGCCCCCTGTTGGTAGCCTTGGAGTGTCACTTACAGTTTGCTGATCGTTCCACCATGGTGTGAGAGAAGGAAGAGTGATCAGGTGAACAAGGTGGGCTGGTTAGTGGGGTAGAGGTGCCGGAGATATCATATTGCTGACTTGCATTATGAGTTTGGGAATTTTCCGGTCTAAGATTGAGCCGGAGGGGGCTCCAGCGGACCAAAACGGACTCTCTTGTAGGGAGGTTTGGATGGGCTTCCAGATTTGTTGGTCAGGATGGACGACCTCCGGGGTGATCCTTGGGTAGTTGCCTCCGCTTGTGGAGTCTGGTCCATGTCTGGTTGTAAGGTGTCATTGATGTAGGCCTCTGCTTCTTGCGGTGTATTAAATGAAAGTTTTTCTCCTTGCGGCGTCTGGAAGTAAAGTGTAGCTGGGTAGGCCAAGCTGAACCTGATGTTCAAGTCGTGGAGAGTAGAACATACGTTGGAGAAGGTTTTTCTCTTTTGCATTACCTCTACGGAGTAATCAGCAAAAATTAATAGGTTATGTCCTTCAAATGTCAGCAAGCGGGATTTTCTAAATGTTTGCAGAATTGCCTGTTTGTCCGCATAATTCAGGTATTTCACAATAACTGCTCTTGGCTTGGAGCGTGAGTCTGAAGGTTGACCCAGCCTGTGTGCTCTCTCCACTGTGCATGGGGCCCGGATCTTTAGTAGTTCAGGAATGGCCACTGCGCATATTTTGGAGAGCGTATGTGGAGAATATGTTTCTGGAAGGCCTATGATTCGGAGGTTGTTTCTCCTGGCCCTATTCTCCAAGTCAATCACCTTGTCTTGAAGCTCTTTTTGTGCTGTTGTAAGTTTTGCGACCGATGCGATAAGAGCAGCCGTGTCATCTTCGACCGTGGACAGTCTTTCCTCTGCATGTTCCAACCTGGCCGCCTGTGCTTGCATCTCCCTATGCAGATGTTCTGTACCCTTTTGCACTGCAGCTTCCACTGCCTCTGAGATGATAGGTCTCAGTAGCACTACAACTGCCTGTGCAATGTCCGCTGGGGATGAGGGTTCCATTGCTAGGGTGTTTGGCTGCTGCAGGGGTGACAGGGTAGCTATGCTTTCATTGTGCTGGGGCTGGGTGGGTGCAGGGGCTGCCAGTTTGGCCGCGTAGGATGGTACCTGTGGCTGAGGCTGAGGCTGGTGCTGTGCCTGTGTAGCGGCGGCCATATTGGCTGCAGCACGCTGCTTCTCTCCCCCTGGAGATGTCTGGGCTGCGGGCGTTCGGTGGCCGGATCGCTCCACAAACCGGTCCATCCAGGTCTCTGCTGTTAGGGGATGTTCAGGCAGAGGTATTCCACCGGGAATCGCCGCTTTTAAATGCCGGGAATCAGACAGGGGAGCGGAGCTGAAGTCTCCTACCTCCTCTCCATGCGGCGCCGGAACCGGAAGTTGGGAATATTCATTTTGATTAACCACTAAGTGACCACCCTTTAGCAGTTAGGGCAGCCACTGTGTGCAGGATTATGTATATATACTAAAGCTCCATGATTAATCGTTAAAAGATTGTGATCTCAATTCACCCCCCCCCCCCCCCCACACACAATCTTAATCCAGCATTTCCATAATTCATGTAGAAAGTGCAGAGCCATCCAACTGCTTCACAAAAAAAATCTTCATTTTACTTAATTTTACAAAGAAATGTGGAAATAAATTTAAACGTGAAAAAACTCACTATGTCTCTTACTAAATAGCTTGGACTGTCTGCTTTCCAAAAAGGGGTCATTTGGGGGATATTTGTACTCTCCTGGCTTGCTAGTATCTCAAGAAATGAGATAGGCCATCAGCAGGGATCAATTTTCATTGATTGGCACCATAGCTTGTAAACTCTATAACTTTCACAAAGACCAAATAATATACACCGATTTGAGTTATTTTTACCAAAGATATGTAGCACTATAAATTTTGGCCAAAATGTATGAAGAAAAATTACTAATTTGCAAAATTTTATAACAGAAACAAAGAAAAATGCATTTTTTACAACATTTCGGTCTTTTCAAGTGTAAGGTACAAAACAGAGTCTCTTGGGCATGCCCAGGCTCGGGCTATTTTACACCTTTAACATATATTTAAATGTTTCAAATATTAACCCCTCCAGATCCGCGCTATAGCCGAAGTACGGCTCCAGCGCGGATCTGAATTGCCGGGACGACGTCCATGGACGTCGTCCCCTTTGCACGCTCCCGGCGCGCCCCCTGGCGGCAGCGGCGATGCGCGCGCCCCGCCGCACGCTGCGCGGGCGTGCCCATGGGTCGGGTGGACTCGATGTCCGCTCGAGACCCACGATCGCCTGACAGAGCAGCAGAACGGGGAACCGCCATTGTAAACACGGCAGTTCCCCGTACTGTGAAGGGGGACATAGCAGATCTACTGATCCCTGTCACTGGGATCAGTTAGATCTGTTATGTCACGGCCAGCCCCGCCCCCCCACAGTTAGAACACACCCAGGGAACATTTGTTAACCCCTTCACTGCCCCCTGCAGGTTAACCCCTTCAATGCCAATGACATTTACACAGTAATCAGTGGATATTTACATTTCTGATCGCTGTATAAATGTCATTGGTCCCAAAAATGTGTAAAAAATGTCTGACATTTCTGCTGCAATATTGCAGTCCCGATAAAAATCGCAGATCGCCGCCATTACTAGTAAAAAAATAAATAAATAAATAAAAACGCCATAAATCAATTCCCATAGTTTGTAGACACAATAACTTTTGCGCAAACCAATCCATATACGCCGATTGCGATTTTTTTTTTACCAAAAATATGTAGAAGAATATATATCGGCCTAAACTGATGAATCATTTTTTTTAAAGGATTTGTACTTTAGCAAAAAGTAAAAAATATTGTTCCTTTTTGCAAAATTGTCGCTCATTTTTTGTTTATAGCGGCGATCAGAAATGACGCAGAGGTGATCAAATACCACCAAAAGAAAGCTCTATTTGTGGGGAAAAAAAGACGCAAATTTTATTTGGGTACAACGTCGCACGACCGCGCAATTGTCATTCAAAATGCGACAGCGCTGAAAGCCAAAAATTGGTCTGGGCAGGAGGGGGGTTTACGTGCCCAGTAAGGAAGTGGTTAAAAAAGTGTAAAATTAAACAAAAATGTATTTCATTTGTAAAATAACTTTTCAATGCTTTACCATTGTTGACAACTGAAGTGTAAACAAAAAAGTTGCAGTAGGTATCGGTAATTGGTATCGGCGAGTACTAAAAAAAAGACCTTAATATAACTTAATGGTAATTTTTTTATTTCTCTACGCATTACATTATTTTTCATTACATTTTTTTAAATTTGACTGAAGCAGAGTATTATGTCTTATTTTATTGCCATCTTGTTTGGCAACCTAATGTTCAGGTTTTGTAAATCTTTAAAATAAAAAAGTTCTTCAGAATCTTGAGAGAATCGTGATCTTTATTCTTAGCAAAAAAATTGTGGTTCTCATTTTTTCCAGAATCGTGCAGCACTAAAATATACGTGATCCTGCACTTCCAGGAAGTGGGCGTGTGTGTGCGATGCTGCCGGCAGCTCGCTCCTGCTGTGATTATTCATAATGGGGGCCGATGGGCGGGTACCGTGGACTCAATATACGGCAGCACCAGCTAATCACTCGGTACACAGTCAGAATGGCAGTCTGGCTATGTAAACAAAGCAGAGTAGAGAAGACATGGATCCTGTGTTCCTGCAAAACAGGGACATGGATCCATGTCTTCAGCTAGTACAAACACCTCCCCCACCACCTAGGCATACATTTAACCCTTTGATCGCCCCTGATGTTTAAACCCTTCCCAGCCAGTGTCATTAGTACAGTGACAGTGTATGTTTTTATGATCACTGTATGATCACTGTATTAGTGTCATTGGTTCCCAAAAAAGTGTCAGTTAGTGTCCAATTGTCGGCCGCAATATCACAGTCCCGCTATAAGTCGATGATTGCCGCCATAGTAAAAAATAAACAAATAAATAAAAATAGCCCATAGTTTGTGGACGCTATAACTTTTGTGCCAAACAACATACGCTTATTGGGATTTTTTTTACCAAAAATATGTAGCAAAATACATATTGGCCTACATTTATGAAGAAATTTGATTTTTTTTCAATTTTTTTCTTGGAAATATTTTATAACAGAAGTAAAAGTAAGAGTTAGTTAAAGTAAAGCAGTGCCCTATCGCAAAAAATGTCCTGGTTGGGAAGGGGGTTAAATCTTCCGAAGGTCAATTGGTTAATGAATGTGGTGAAAATTCACAATGTAACGTATACCCAATCATGTGCAAAATGTAAAAACATGATTTTTTTTTTCTTGCACGACTGAATTATTGAGGTCATGAAATCTTCATCTTATTCACAAAGGTGAATTTTGCTTTGCAAAGTAAACACACACTAGTCTTTTAGTAAATTAATCCTACAGAATTTATTCCATAGGGCTTTTTCTCTTGGAATTTTAAGAGTGTGAAAACTGAAGTGCTCCAGTAGGTACACTTAGGTCTTTAAAATGAGAGGAAATAATTTGTGGTGGTGTCAAAGATTACTTCCCAGAATTGGTTACCTAGAAGACTTTTAAATTGATGTGGACATTGTTTTCATGATTTTCAAGATCCATGGCATTATGGTAGCATGTTATGTTCTTCTTATATCTAACTTAAACATAGTATTGACAATCAGACCAATAGTACACAGACATAAATATATATAGTAAAATAATTAATGCAAGCAATGCTCTCAATTCCGAGCATTGTTTTTGATTATCAGGCCATTTGTAATATCTGTGTGAGCAACAAGGAGATCAAAAAAGCCCAAACAGGGAAACTCTCCAATCTGCGGCACAGTGGTGTAGTGGATAGCACCTTCGCCTGGCAGCAAAAGGGTCGCTGGTTCGATCGAACCACGACACTACCTGCCTGGAGTTTGCATGTTCTCCCTGTGCCTGTGTGGGTTTCCTCCAGATGCTTCAGTTTCCTCCCACACTCCAAAAACATGCTGGTAGTTTGATTAGATCCTGTCTAAATTGGCCCTAGTATGTGTATGAATGAATATGAGTTAAAGACCTTAGATTGTAAGCTCCTTGAGGGTAGGGACTGATGTAAATGTACAATTTATATGTAAAGCGATGCGTAAATTGACAGCACTATATAAGTACCTGAAATAAATGAAAAATAAATCTGTGCTGTCAAATTTAGTTCCATGTAGAAGAGTATAGGATTAGCAGTACAGCATAAACAGCTAATATACCACTGTCATCAACAGGTTAGAATGATAGCAGATCCTAGCACTCCATCAGCTTGCTTGTATGTGAACAGATTTACCTACACCTGTTTTCCTTAGGGAACCAACTGATTTTCTATAGTCACCTAAACCTGCCTGTCAATGTAAACAAGAACCACTGTTTTTGGGGCGGAGGGAGCAATATTCTTAAAGAGGTAGTAAACCCATCCATAGTTTAAAAACCAGTTACATTTCCGGCACGTGCCGGAAATGTAACACTCCCATTGGTTGTGCTCTAAACCAAACTGTCAAACCATCCAATGGCTTGTGTCATAGCTGATCACATGTGCAGCATCATGGCAGTTAAAAATTAAAAAGTGGCCAAGATGGCAGCTTCCTTGGCTGAAAAGGATAGGAGGGTTTACTACCACTTTAAATGTAAAATATCTAACCCGGTTAACAGAAGTTTCTTAATTTGAGATCGGATAGGCTGAGTCCTATTTTAGTAAATAATGAATGGCGATATTAACCCATAGCAACCAATTACAGATATTTTTTTTCCCATTTTACCTGAATATGGAACTAAACCTATCGAATTAACGGTTTCCCAAAACAGTTACATTCAAGGCATGCCATGAATGATAGCTAATGCACTCAGCCAAGCTGTAAAACCATCAAATGGCTGGTATCATAACTGATCACACGTGCAGCACCATGGCAACTGCAGATCAAACAGAGGTTAAAATGGCAGCTTATTTTGCTGTAAAAGATAGGAGGAATTAACTCAATTTTCAGAGACTCACCTGACTGCCATCATGAAAAAGACAAGGTTACTGGTGACTGAATTATGATATAAGTATTATACCAGTACCTAAAATGTAATATTAACTCTAGAGTAACTATGCCCCTATACTATCCTATAAAGTTAAATGTGAAGAGAGTGTAGTGTAGAATGCAACTACAGTTGAACACTACAAAAAAAGAATTTGCAAGTGAAAACACTGAAATCTGTGAAGTATAGAATAAAGTTGCAGGAAGAGGGCATAAAAAGAACTACAAAATGGGGTTTCACAGACCTAGATACGAGAAACAGCAAGGAAATTTAAGCTGCTAGACTGCAAATAAATGATCAAAAGCCTAACTGGTAGTATGTCTACTGTTAAGATTTCAGTGACATTTATAGCGTTAAAACAGTTACTGGTCAAAATTCAGGACATGACATGGAGTAAATAAACAACACTCCTGCTATTTTCTTCTTTAATCAGGAAAACAGATTTTCCAGCTGACATGTCTGATTGCAAGCATATGGGAACGTGGTTATATAGCAAACAGCTAGGATTAAGTGTAACTTGAGCATATGGAGCTAGAGAAAGATTACTACTGTTCTTTTTGGGGTGCAGAAGGGTTCACAGGCTTAACCTTCCTACGTCCAAGAGAAGGAACATTGTTGCAAAACTCAATTACAGATGGGTGAGTTGAACATGTGCAGATAAAATGACTTCTCCAAATCTATATAATGGCAGTAGTTAGAGCTGGATTCTAAATCAGTCACAGGCTTAAATCACTAAATTACACATTCTACTAAATAAGCCCTTCTATGTACTTTCTTCTCTGTTCAGCAACAACCAGACAAAACTGGGCAATCTAATTTTTATATCTGCAAAGCAGTAAGATTCCTAGGGATCACTGCCAAATATTTCACAGATTAATAAGAATCTGAATTCTTTATGTTATAAAGTAATTTATTAAATATATATATATTTAGCTGCAGGGAAACACCTAAACCTTTGGGAATCCTCTATTCCTTGTGCCGCCATATTGGTAAGGAGCAGCGAATTACCTGTTTATCCTAAGACCCTCTATATTCATATTTGCTTAAGTGCCTTATATATATATATATATATATACACCTTAATCTAGGAACCATGGCTTTACATTGACATACTTGTGATATATGCCGTTCATCACCGGTTTCCATTTCCCACAGCCGCATCATACACACACGATATTATCCCCCGCTGGACTGGAGTGTCCGCGGGAGCACTCACCACTTCTATAAATAAAACTAGGTATGTCAGTTTCCATTTGTTTAGGACCCTTAAATTAACCAATCAATAAAATTCATGTATTACAATGGAATTCATACAACAGGCTACAGTCCTAGTACTTCCCTCTCGTTTAAAAATAATAAAAAATTGTGTTATTATTATTATTATCTCCTTAACAGTGTACCCTCCTATGCTCGCCTGGGGGAACATTATGGGCCTCAGTACCCGGTTGTTGTGATTCGGTTCTACAGGTGAGTCTTGACGCAGGCTGATGCATGCATATATGTAACATGTATATGTTCTTTTTAATTACTCATCTAACTACAAGCGTATATGAATTGCTTGTTGATGGTAAATGGATGTGTACTAATATGTGTCATTGTTCTCAGCATATAGCTCAAAATTTTTTTGTGCAATTCTCCTGAGGAAGCGGTTACACCGTGAAACATGTCGGGAAGAACAGATCTGCACACTGTGAGAACTTGAATCAACTACCCACCCCTTTGGGAACGAGTTGTACACATTTTTACTTTTAAAATATTCATGTGTAATTTTTTGTACTAAAATAAAAATATCTTGATTTTAAATATTTTGACTTTGTGAGCCTATTGTGGTACCTGTCAGGAAAGACGGAGAACTTGTGTATCCATAAGAAGGAACACGGTGTGCAGGCGCGTGCACGAACGAAGGGACGGCACGAACGTTCGTGCGCATGTACGACTGGGAGGTGCGCATTCCCGTTCAGAACCGTTCTTTTTTTTTTTCCTCCGGATCAGTTTGCTTCCGACTTTCTCCACTTTTGATTTCACTGTTGGCTTATCATCGTGGGATGCTTCACATCATTTCCGGAATGCCCTATGCGCAACTCCACGTTTCCCCCCCCTCTCCTCCCCCCTCACCCCCCCCAACCGTTCTTGGCGCCAAAAGGGGCTATTTAAACCGGACAATGACATAGGATCAATGCCGTTTGGTCTACAACGTTCCTGTGATTCCTGTTACCCATCTACCTGCTGAACCTGTTCTTCTGATCTACCGGCTTGATCCTGACACCGCTGCTATCCGCCTGCCATGACCTTTGGCCTTCCTTGATGATCCTTTTGCCTGCTCCTTGGTACCACGTTGCCGACCCCGCCTGTGTCTGACCATCCTTCTGCCTGCTCTTTGGTTCCTGATCCGCCTGCCTGCTGTCTGATCCAGTCTGTCTCTTTCTCATCCAGCATCACCTATTTGGTCTAGCTGGAGTTGCTATCATCAGCTGTTCCCCAGAGTTCCTCCACTGCTCCATCTAGCTGCATCTCCAGCCCTGCCTGTGACCATCGCACCCGTGTTCCTGTCAAGCACTCATGCCATTCTGCACTCTTGAACCCTTTGTTCACCATATCAGGGGTTCCTGAGTCAGGATTGTAAGAGAGGCTGTCCCCGGCTATTGCAGACTCCACCACCAGTTACGTGACAGTACCATTAAAATCCCACAGCCCCGCTTTGTGCCCCTTTTTTATCTTACATAATTAGGGGTGTAGGTACCTTTATTTGCTTTTAAGCAACATACTAAACCATATATATATATATATTTATTAAATATTGTAATTGCCATTTCAAGCCTTCAATGAAAGCTACTATTGGCTAAAAAACTGTTCATCACAAACATTACTTTTTTTTTTTTTAATAATAATATACACTTTTCCCCTTTTTTCTCTGCAGCCACTTCTGATCTATATGCAGTACATGCAATCCAGAACTGACTACACTGTTTTTCTCAAGGTACATTACATAAAGGTAACAACAACAGAATATGCCTATGCAATGTGCAATGGTGTAGCAGTTTGCAGGCTACATTAGGAGGATGTGTCAGGGTGACAACACAGGAGAACAATGACAGGCAGAAGGACAGAAGACAGGCAGAAGGTTGTCACCCTGAAAGAGGAAATAAGAAGACAATGGCATGATGACCAAGTGTTATTTCAATGAAAGCTTTTGATTTAAAGCATTTCAAATGACTTGAAATTACATTAACACGTTAAAGCACCTATGAGATTTTAGTAAATTAATTTACACTTTAAGAAAAATAAAAAGTATATAAGTTGATTCCTTACCATATTTACGTATCCTGTAATACCTTTTGGCAACAATTTTAGAGAACTGTTTTTTTTTACCTACCGTTAATTCTTTAACATTAATTCTTTAACATGAAATTCATATTGAATATTAGACCCAGTTCTGAAGAAATCCACTACGAAGATACTGTGTTATGCGCTAAAAACACGTAGGTCCTTACATTCAGAGTAATAAAATGATATAAGTAAAAAGGCGTAAACAGGCTTACCTTGCCATTCCTAAACTAGAGAAATTAGGTGGCACTATGAGAACATCAATCCTTGAGAATGGATGAACCCCCATCACAGAATAAGCAGCTTCGAGGCAATGACATAGTAAAGGAAGCAGCAGCTCTTTACACCTATTCAAAAGTACATCTGGGGCAAAAACACGGTAGGGTATACACATCTGGGTATGAGCTTCAGGACTACTATAACGACATGGGTATTCCATGTGCTTGCACTCTGGTCCTGATGATCTGGAAAAACAATCGAAAAATAAAACTGTTATTATATGGCAAGAATAATTGAGAAATTACATTTAGAATCTATATCCTATTGAAATATTTGCTAAATAGGAACTTATTCTAATTATTTTATATATACATGTGAAATATTTTAATGTAAATAATCTTTTGTGCAAGCGTTTTAAAAATAATCTAACGTCGGACGTGGTTTTTAGGTTAGGTACTTTAATACTTGCAGGTATTAATTAATTTGCAAAGAGAGTACAATGTATTCCCTGACGATGCCATCATCCCCAGAAGGCCAGCCTCATCTTTGTTCAAGCATCATCTGAGGGGAGGGTCTACTTTTAAATAACGATGCTGACCCAGGAATGATGAAGTTAAGTAAATCCTGGTGCCCATTCAGTAATCTTAAGGTTTTTGGTTGTGAGTATACAGATTATTACACAGCTCAGCCAGCTGCTGCTATATCTCACTTTGTAACTTGCAAGATATTTGCAATGTAAATGTCTAGGGAGTAATCACTAAGGAAAGAGAATCTGTATAGGTTCAGTCATTTGACTAGAGCTTAAAGATTGCTTTGCAAAGGTAAAAATAGTTTTTTTTAAAAGGACACTGTGATATCACAAATGTATTTATGTTAAATTGTAGGTATAGCAACAGGTCTACTTTAATCATTGTACTCCAAGGTGCCATTTTAAAATGCCACAGGGACAATGGCCATTCGTCCTAGCACCATTAACAAAAAAAAGCAGTGGGAATCAGTGGCTCTGGAGGGTCCAGGTGCAGATTAGAACTGATGGCGGTTAGGAAATGGGTGGAACACAAAATCGTGTGAAAAACTGTGTATGAAGAAAACTCAAAGGCAATATATCAAATAAATGGATACATGTTAAAGTGGAACAGGGAAAAAAGAAAACAAGAAAACAATAGAAAAAAGGGGGAAAATGGGGGTCAGAAAAATTATCCTGGGATATAGAAAAGAAATAGGTCCATATGTCATCACCTAGCAATGGCCATTCCACCAGGGAAGTATACTAAGATGGCAAAAAGACTAAAAGCACCAATCACCAAAGCAGGGCATCACTGTCTAAACAATCAGCAAAAAAATATGGTCCAAGGCAATGTCCCAAAAATTGAGCTAGACCACAGGGCTATAATATTGGCGATGAGCAAAACGGCGGAAAAAAAAAGGGGGGTGTAAAGAACTGATGTTTGTGTGTAACAATATAGGCTGCTACTGGTATATTCAGATCACATTGTTGACCCTTGTCAAATACTGTATGGCCAGTACTGTCCAAATGTGACTTCTGTGTTACTGTAAGCGTTGCTTAGAAGGGCCTATTGTCTTTCCTATATATGTCAATATATATGAGCATTTTAGTGTGTAAACACAGTATTCAGTGTTGCAATTCAGATATTTCCTAATGGGATATACAATTAGGTCCATATATATTTGGACACAGGCACAATTTTAGTTTTTTTCAAGTTGTTACCAAAACATATTCAAGCTATAATTATATAATGGATATGGGCTGAAAGTGCACACTCTCAGGTTTAATTTGAGGGTATGTACAGTTGTGCTCATAAGTTTACATACCCTGACAGAATTTATTATTTTTTTCTTGCCCATTTTTCAGGGAATATGAATGAGAACACAAAAACATTTCTTTCACTCATGGTTAGTGTTTGGCGGAAGCCATTTATTATCAATCAACTGTGTTTACTCTTTTTACTCTTTTTAAATCATAATGACAAGAGAAACTACCAAAATGACCTTGATCAAAAGTTTACATACTCGGTGATTTTGGCCTGATAACACTTGCTGAAGGCAAAACTAAAAGCAGAAAGACCCACAAAGAACTGAAGACAGCTGCAGTTAGAGCCCAGCAAAGCATCATGTCCATGGGTTCCAGACTTCATGCAGTCATTGCCAGTAAAGGATTCTCAACAAAATATTAAAAATTAACATTTTATTTATGATTACTGTATATTCATTTATCCAGTTACATTTTAGCCCCTAAAAATGGGGGGACTGTGTATAAAAATGGTTGCAGTTCCTAAAATTTGCACTTGATATTTATGTTCAACCCCTTGAATTAAAGCTGAAAGTCTGCACTTCAAATTTCATTGTTTTATTTTAATTTTATTTTGGTGGCATACAGAGCCAAAAGTATGAAAATTGTGCCTGTGTCAGAATATATATGGACCTAACTGTATGTTTCTCTTGTGTAGGTATGTAAAGTAATCCCCACATATCAAGGAATGACATACATTTCAGTTGTGTCGTTTGTAACACCCTGTTTTCCATAAGAATCGGAAGGGGGTTCTCACATACTTGAGACTGGAATCGGGTTGCTCAGATTGTACTTTCAAACTTGTATAATATAGTATATTAAGATTACACACTTCTTCACATTTGATACTCTCAAATCCACAAATTTAACTTTTGCACAATCATGTTTTTATGTCCCTAATTTTAGGGGAGGTCCCTTGTTTTTAGCTAAATTCCTAATCTGCTTGATTCTGTCAGCCTCCTCAGAGATTTATAACGCTAGCAAATCATGGGATAGGTAGGCTTCTCAAAAGGTGTTTTGGACGTGCACTGTGCTAATGTAGTAATATTTTCCCATTAGAGCTGCACGATTAATCGTAATAAAATCATGATCTCGAATCATCCCCCCTGCGATATCCATCACACATTACCACGATTTTCAGTGCAGTTAATGGAGTCCGACTTGTGGGGCGACTCAGCACAATTTAACTGTAATAGAAGTCAATGCAAGTTGCCTGGAGTCTCCCCAGGAGACTCAGGGCAAGTCAGAACAACTTGAGTCTCTCCTATCTGGGCAGACTGCTAAGTCTGAGATCATTGTTGATAAAAGAAGCAAAAGAGATTCAATGTTGCTAGTTATCAAACGAATGTTCTCCTGTGTATAGAAGTTTAGTTTAACCATTTAAAGACTAAATCTTTTCTGACATTTGTTGCTTACAAGTAAAAATCCAGTATTTTCTGCTAGAAAATTACCTAGAACCTCCAAACATTATATACATTTTTTTAGCAGAGACCCTAGAGCAGGGGTAGGCAACCTCGGACCTCCAGCTGTAGTGATGGCTACAAATCCCATGAGACATTGCAAAACCCTGACAATTATAGGCATTACTCCTACAGGCAGAGGCATGATGGGATTTGTAGTTTCACCACAGCTGGAGTGCCGAGGTTGTCTACCCTTGGCCTAGAGAATAAAATGGCAGTTGTTGCAATATTTTATGTCACACGGTGTTTGCGCAGAGGTCTTTCAAACACAATTTTTGGGAAAAAATTACACTTTCAAAAAAAAACTAAACAGTGCTGTTAGCCCAATTTTTGTGTATGTAAGATGTTAAGCCGCGAGAATCGTGAGAGAATCGCAATCTTTATTCTAAGCAAAAAAACTGTGATTCTCATTTTGGCCAGAATCGTGCAGCTCTAGTTCCCATCAGTCAGTTTGGAATGAATGAATATGGTCAATGTACTTTGCAAATTGGTGATCTTAACATCAAAAAAAGTAATACAGCGTGGGAAAAATTCTGGATCAAAAACACTCCCAGTGACTATGGTAGAGGCTTAATATGTTCTTCAAGTTAGCCAACTAATCCATTTTCAGATCAGAGGCAGCTGAACTGCTTTGCCCTCAAATACATAATAGCAGTTCTCAAGTACAAAACTCAGACATTCAAACAAGAATTGTTGACAAGTCCCCTAATGTAGATGCAGACAAAAATTGTTTTACTGCCTGTAAATCTGCTTCATTGTGCAAGTATACAGCGATTTGATGTCTATAGTCACCAACTTACAGTTTTATTTGAATACAGAATATGGTCAAAGCTAATCCAAATGTAATTTGTGTACTGGTTATATGCAGGTAATTTCCTTTTGGATAAGGGAAAAAGTCTATGAGCCGAGCTAGCAGTTGTGTCACAGATCCTGTGGCAGATGCAGTACATTGAGCCTAAATGTCGACAATGAAGTCTATTTAAGTATTTTAGGTAAGACATAAATGACCAGGAGATGGGGATGTTCATTACATGAGCATTCCAACATCTCTTTGGTTAAGTAATCATTAGACCAGCCTATGTTAACCAGGGCATTTCATTTTTTTTTATTGTACTGCACAGTGGGTCTTCGTCCAGCTTGACATGTAGCTTGTAGTATCTGCAAACACAATGCATACACTTTTCCCTATAATTAGCATACTGTCATTGTTTCTGAGTAATTTAATGCAGAAAATTCCCAGAGGCTCAGAATGGTGTGACAATCTGGAAACACCATAAACAACATCATGCTTAGCTGTATGCATATAGCCTTTATTTGAATGAAACTGCCCTGATGGTGTAAATTTGCTTTTGGGTTTGAAATCCGGCTGGCTTGAGACAAGATTTGTAGATTTTTATTTTAAATATTTGTTCCCTGCACTTTGCATGTCAAATGTCTGGCAAAGGGTTCCTGCACTACCAGTAATTGTGATGTGATCAGTTAATTCCCCAAAAATATCTGGACTAGGTATACGATATGGATCTGTGTACTAACAGTGCATACAGTGCATCCGGAAAGTATTCATAGCGCTTCACTTTTTTGAACATTTTGTTATGTTACATCCTTATTCCAAAATTGATTAAATTCAGTATTTTCCTCAAAACTTTACAAACAATACCCCATAATGTGAAAGAAGTTTGTTTGAAATCTTTGCAAATTTATTAAAAATAAAAAATCACATGTACATAAGCATTCACAACCTTTGCCATTACACTCAAAATTGAGCTCAGGTGCATCCCGTTTCCACTGATCATACTTGAGATGTTTCTACAACTTGATTGGAGTCCCGGCGAAAATTCATCTTCCAACAGGAAAACGACCCTAAGCACACAGCGAAGATAAGGATTGGCTAAGAGACAACTCTGCGAATGTCCTTGAGTGGCCCAGCCAGAGCCTAGACTTGAACCCCAGTGAACATCTCTGGAGAGATCTGAAAATGGCTGTGCACCGACGCTCCCCATCCAACCTGATGGAGCTTGAGAGGTCCTGCAAAGAAGAATGGGAAAAACTACCCAAAAATAGGTGTGCCAAGCTTGTAGCTCCTTACTCAAAAAGACTTGAGGCTGTAATTGGTGCCAAAGGTGCTTCGACAAAGTATTGAGCAAAGGCCGTGAATACTTACGAATATGTGATTTTTTTTTTACTTTTTTATTTTTAATACATTTGCAAAGATTTCAAACAAACTATCACATTGCCATTATGGGGTCTTGCTTGTAGAATTTTGAGAAAAATAATCAATTTAATCCATTCTGGAATAAGGCTGTAACATAACAAAATGTGGAAAAAGTGAAGCACTGTGAATACTTTCCAGATGCACTGTATACTTAAATAAAATTAACAAAACGTTTTCAACTAGCTAAAAAAAACTGCATGCTTGTTGACTACAATATATGTGATGGAATGTCACCAGATTATAACCATGAACAATAACAGGCACTTAACTTTTTCATTATTTAAAGGTGAGGCCTTTTAAAATTCCTTAGTCTGAGAACTGACACTTTTTACAGATTATATATTGTCTACATGGGTTCATCCCTTTATACGTTTTTGCTGTGGGCAAATATTTTGGATATCCTGCTTTATCTTGCGGAATTTGTGTAATGACATTGTTTTCTTCACATAGGCCATAAGTGAGTGTCACCTGACATAACTCTTTACCCTGTGGAATTCCTTATGCGATTGCATTACGCAAGCCATGTACTAGCTAGTTCAGATAATACATTTTATCCTGCTTTAAATCCCTATTGTGATTTTGGTGTCTATATTTTCAGGGTAGTTTCCCACCCATAAATAATTAAAACTATGTCAATTATTAGGCCCTGTGATAAGGACATGGCACCAAAGCTATGCTTTTTCTATAGTTGTTTTTTTTTTTTTTAATTCTTTATTTATTAATGGTGACTGCACACAACAAAGAGTAAAAAAACTGTATAAACACAAATGTGATATATCAGAATCAGCAAGAGGGAAGCATGCAGGGTCAAACTATGCAGTGTTATATTGATCTATAGTTCTGTTTTAACTGAAACATTTCCCCAGTTGGGAAAAGCATTGTGAAACTGATTACATAATGATTAATCCAGGTTTGGGGCTGCTGTAATGTACATATAAAGCCTCTAATTTATTACCTCTCAAAGTGGTAAAGAGGCATGTTCAATGCAATCCAATGAAAACTGACATGATCTGAATGGTAAACTCAGCTGGGAAGCTGGATTTCTTCTGCACTGTCCTAGACAAGGCTAGTAGCAACAGAAGGGACTGAACATGGCTTTTACATACATTTCTCAAAAGCTCTTGCAAATAAAGCAATGTGCTGTACATCTAAAGGGCTGAGGGTGGAGCTGCATGGCTAATCACAGATAAAAAGTATTAACATCTAAGAAGCTATAGCAGCAGAAAGGATGACAATTATGCAGTGATTTCACTGTAGAAGGAAGAGTGCTGTCTCCAATGATTCTACTGGCAGGATCAACAGGTTTTTACAAAATGTTCCAGGGGGATCTGATGAATTGTAGGGGAAACCTGACAACATGACCAGGGGTAGGAGACAGAGAATCAATCTGATGCTTAAAGCAGTTGTAAACCACGGATGTTAAAAAGAAAAAACTTGCAAGGCAATGGCACAATGTGCTAGTATGCATCGCATTATGAAATACTCATCTTGGAACATAGCCCTCTAGCACTGTAAAGTCACTGCTGAGAGGACTGACATGTTCCCCCTGTCTTTCTTCCGGGTTCTCGAGCTCCAGCTATGCGATTGGCCGGAGCTGCGATGATGTCACTCCCATGCATGAGCGCGGCAGCCCTCGGTTCCTTGCCGGATCTTCAGACGCATGTGCTAGTGATGTCACTGGCTGCATGCAGAGTGAATATCTCCTAAACGGTGCATGTTTAGGAGATATTAATTTTACCTACAGCTAAGCCTTATTATAGGCTTGCCTGTAGGTAAAAATTACCAAACAGGCTTTACTACTGCTTTATGACCAAAAAGAAAATAGACACAAACCAGAGATGGATGACTCAACACAGAATGGAGCATTGAACCATGCAACGAATTGAGAAGCTCTTTATTCTGAACCCACCAAGGAGGGGGAAACAAAAACCCTCCTAGAAAAACACAGATATCACACAGGGAACCTAGAAGCAATTTCTTTGAAAAAAGAAGACCAGCTGATCTAAGAAGGCCATAAGCCTGTACTCATCTGACCCCACAAGGTTCAAGAAACAAGAAGCTCCATACCTAAAGAACATTTCAGAACAGGCAATCACGTCACCAAAGTGAGAATTACCAGGGAAAAACCTTGACAATGACTAGAAAAAACAACCTGGTAAGGGAGTAAATTGGATCCTATGGTCACTCAGAAAACCCAGGATTCAGTCTCACAAAGTAATCAGGATTAAAGGGATAAGATACATGGGAAGCACTCTAAGAGGGTTAGGCAGAAGAAGGAAGTTAGAACTTAACCAAAACTAGACACACTGTGGGGGTTATTTACTATAGCGCTGAACGCTAATTAGCGGCAAAATTACCTTGAATTAGCGCTAAAAATGCTGCAATCACGGTAATTAGCACCCATATGGAATTCACTATAGTGCTGGGACAGAAATACTCCCAAATTCGAACTCCCATACAATAGATAGTGCCCAAACCCTCACTCTTGCTAGGACCTGGAGAATTGCACATGGCTATAATGTTTACAGCATGATATGATTGCCAAAATGGTACTGAAATACGAGGTATATTTTTTAAATATAATCTGCTTTTAAACTGTGTGAAAAAGTGATTTCTACACTGAAATATCTCTAAAAGTCTGAGCAGAGATAAATTTCTTGTCTCTTTACAACTAGATGCCGGCACAACTGAGCATGCTCAGACATGCAAACTACTCTCATTTGAACTCCCATGCCTTTTTTACAGGGAGCTATAGTAAATACCAAAATGAGCACTGGGTTAAAGAGCGTTTTTTGGGAGTGAAAATAAGAGTTATGTAGCCCAATGCAAGTTTCAGCCATTGATTCTAATGGTACAATTGTAACTTCCCCAAATAAATCCTTTTCACGTTGACATGAAATGTATCTTTCTCTCAAAGAAATTGTCCTTGCAACATTGTTGCTCCTTCTTCATCTATTTTGCTTTTAAGAATGTTAGAATGTGTAATGTTTTCACGTTTTGGTAAAATATTTTTATCTCTGTCACTTTCATTTGTTGCTGTCCATCTCAAAAAAATATTCACCCAAACTCACACAGGTGTCTTCAAAAACCACAAACAATACCATTGCTGATGCAAATTTAAAATGAGTCACAATGTTTGTTTTTTATTATTCCCAAATGATCCTAATTTGAGCCCAAAAAATGTGATATGTGTACCAGCATCAGAAAAAAAATGTCATTCCCAAAAATCAGAGGGTAACATTCAACACTCACAAATCACCAAATATCACAGAATAAATCAAGAAGAATAACTCCTGACTAATGTAATTCCACCACCTATATGTCCAAAGAAATGCAGTATATGTGTATTTATGTGTAGGAGGGTTCCACATGTGTCAGCACAGTGGCTCACAGGCTAGCACTTCTGCGTAGCAGCACTGAAGTTTTGGTTTTGAATCCCAAACATGCCACTTCATGTAGAGAAGTTGTCTGTTCTCCCTATGTTGTTAAACATAACTCCTGACTCAGGGCCTTATCTAAATTATGTCTAAATGTAATATTTATGTGTAGGAGGGTTCACCCCCATTGCAAATGGTGTCATATGTTTTTCATGGGCAAGGACTCTAATCAGCCTTAACATTTCCCCACCACCACTATTTGCAGCCTCTTACCAAGTCAAACCCACAAAATGACAGCTGTTAAGCTCTCAGCATGTTGACAAAAATCAGCCATACCCAGCCTTTAAAACCGATGGCATATGCCAGAAACCAGTTGTCCACTAGCTCTCTAGCCTTCTGCAGTACATCTGCATTGATTAACTTCTTGCACCCCTGGGACTTAGGACTGTTTTACACCACAGAGATGCAACCTAAAAACATGTGGCAGCACAGTGGCTCACAGGCTAGCACTTCTGCCTAGCAGCACTGAGTTTATGAGTTTGAATCCCAATTCTGCTACCTGGCTAGAGGTTTGTATGTTGTGGTGTTAAAGTTTCTTTTTCACCAGTGCTAACATTTTTGATGGGTTTCACATAATGGAAGAAATCACATTATAAATCAAGCAAGTGTGGGTTTGCATCAAATCTAGAACTGGGGTGCTTTGGCCTAGATATGGATGTATAAGTCTGGTGTGATGCTGTACACTTATTTTAATGTTGTATGCTTATGATGAATGACAAATGCGCTTTGTCACCAATTTGTGTGAAGCAGCCCTTACAAAGTTGTCATTTCCTGTTTTGGACCCTCCACATGGCCACAATTAGCCCACAATTATTTTGTGGGCTAGGTAAGCCATTAAATATGTCAACTAAATGTGAATTTTCTCTAAGCATCACATTTAGAAAAATATTACCCCAAAAACTATTGTTTACAAAAAAAAACTGGCGTGGGGTTCCCCCAAAATCAATACCAGGCCATTTGGGTCTGGTATGGTTTTTAAGGGGAACTCAATGCCAAAATGTACAAAAAATTGTTGTGGGGTCCCCCCCAAAATCCATACCAGACCCTTATTCAAACATGCAGCCTGGAGGTCAGAGCAAGCAAGGGCCCCACCCCCTCCTCCTGAACTGTACCAGGCCCCATGCCCTCAACATGGGGAGGGTGCTTTGGGGTCAAGGGCTTCTTCCCGACAACCCTGGCCAGTGGCTGTCGGGATCTGCGGGCGGGGGCTTATCAAAATCTGGAAGCCCCCTTTAACAAGGGGTCCCTAGATCCTGCCCCCCCATGTGAATGGGTATCCCATTCACCAAAAAAAGTAGTGTAGTGTGACAAATGACAGTAGC
Source organism: Glandirana rugosa (assembly GCA_018402905.1). Classification (NCBI taxonomy): domain Eukaryota; kingdom Metazoa; phylum Chordata; class Amphibia; order Anura; family Ranidae; genus Glandirana; species Glandirana rugosa. The sequence continues at coordinate 1,832,717 of BLSH010509111.1, forward strand.
CAGTTTTGACAAGTCATTTATTAAAAATGTCCTCTTCTTTCCCCGCTTCTTCCTCTGGTCTTCCTCTGTCTTCTTCTTCCCTGCTTCTTCCTCTGATCTTCTCCTTCTTCCTTCAGTTTTCTTCTGTCCCCCGCTTTTTCTTTTGGTCTTCTTCTTCCTCCGCTGCTGCTCCCGCCACCGACCTGCTGAACAAGAAAAAAACGACCCTTCTCTGACGCTGCAGCCCGTCGATCTGTCCGCTTCCATAGCGCACATTTCATATACAAATATGGGGCGTGGCCACCCGATGACATCATAGGAGACCACACCCCCCCTTGTGGCATCATTGCCAATCATGCCCCAGGCGGTGAAGTCCCAAGGGGTGGGGTCTCTGAATGACGTCATCCGCCCTATCGCAGCATCGGAGGAGGTTTGTTTTTTTAATGTTCGGTGGGAGTGGTGGCGGCAGAGGAAGAAGATGACCGGAGGACTAAGCAGGGGAAGAAGAAGCCGGAGGAAGACCGTAGAAAGAAGTAGAAGACCAGAGGAAGAAGTGGGGAAGGAGAAGACGGAGGCTGACCGGAGGAAGGAGCGGGTAAAGAAGAAGACGTTTTTAATAAAGGACTTGTCAAAAACTGGCTACTGCCTTTTGTCACATTACACTACTTTTACGATGTACCCCATACTTATTCACCTGGGGGGCCTGCATCTGGGGGCCACCTTGTTAAAGAGGGCTTCCAGATTCCAATAAGCCATCCGCCCGCTGACCCCGACAACCACTGGCCAGGGTAGTCTGGAAGAGGCCTTTGTCCCCATCAACGTGGGGATAAGGTGCTTTGGGGACCCCAAAGCACCCTTCCCATGTTGAAGGCATGTGGCCTGGTATGGTTCAGGAGGGGGGCGCCCACTCGCCCCCCCCCCTTTTCCTGACCTCCATGCTGCATGCTTGGATAAGGGACTGGTATGGACTTTGGGGGGCCCCAGGTCAATTTTTTTAAATTTTGTCGCGGAGTTCCCCTTAAAATCCATACCAGACCCGAAGGGGGGGCCGCACGCCATTTTTTTTTTCAATCTATATTTCCGGGAGTCGGCAATACATGACAGCCGCAAGCAACTTTAAATTACATTTTAAATGACATTTTTCTCTTTAGAAATGCTGGCATGTTCTAGACCACTTTAAAGGCAGACTAAGGGGACCCCCCAGTCACGATATTTAAGGGAAATTTTCATTTTTATTGTTTCACTTTAAGCATCAATAAAATCACAGCTCCTTTAAAAACGATTGTTTTAAAAACTTTTTTTTCAATTGATACATGTCCCCTAGGGCAGTACCCGTGTCCCCATACACTTTTTATGGCAAATAACTTGCATAGAAGCCTCCAATGAGGACTTTGGATTTTGCAGGTTCGAGCCCCATAGACTTCAATTATTCCCGCATATGCGATCTGACAGGCATGTTCGCCGGCAATAGCGCGCTGTTCCATTTGCATGTCCGTCCAGTTTCTGAGAGTGGAAGTCCTAAATGGCTTTAATTGGATGCTATTAAATGGACAGCACTTCTACTTGCCAGGAATGGTAGTAAATGACCCCCAGGGTATGCTATGTATCTACAGCATACAGGATGATCCTCGGGGGGTGAACTCTAAGAGGATTCCCTAGAAGAATAACCCTGCCTATCCTCCCTCCCTGGAGAATCACAGGACTATGCTCCTGACTCTCCAATGAAGCAGGATAATCCATGAAATAAGGAACAGGAATCGTATTGGGATAATGAAGAAAAGTTGCCTAAATTAATTCAAAATTTTTAATTTGACATCAGCCTCATCTATACACAGACTTCACCCTACACCCAGAGATGTCTCTGGTCTTAGTAGGTGGGCTGAAACTCCCCCTTTATGGACCTCTGGAGGTGGAAACATCCCATGACCACAGCCTATACCTGCCACTCTGCTTCCTATAAAACATTTTCTAGAATTGTTATAGCTTATGCCACCCTGCCCTTGCTCACTAAAGGTCATATCCATTGAAATCTTACCCCAGGGTAGATCATGCCACTCTTCTGCTGGGGCGTAGACTACCTAATAATCCTGGCAATAAGCTATGGAGACTTTCCAGTAGGGTTGTCCCGATACCGATACTAGTATCGGTATCGGGGCCGATACTGAGCATTTGCCCGAGTACTTGTACTCGGGCAAAATGCTCCGATGCCTCATCCGATACTTGGGCAAGCAGGGGATGATCAGTGCAGCGCTGGAGGGGGATTTACAATCACTGATCTCCCTGTATATATTTCATTGTAGCAACTGACAGCCACTTCTCCTTCCGCGGCTTTCAGCTGCTACAATGAAATGTATACAGGGAGTCGGGAGGTCAGTGATTGTAAATCTCCCCCAGCGCTGCACTGATCATCCCCCTTGACTGTCCCTGCATCCTCCTCCAGTCCCCCTGTCCTCTATCTGTCAGGATGGAGAGCGGAGAAAAGAGCCGGTAAATGTGTAATTTATCGGCTCTTTCCTTTTCTGAATAGACAGTCAGTGATCACTGACTGTCCATTCATAAATGTCACTGAGCATCGTAAACTGTGCTTACGATGCTTCAGTTTATGAATGGGGAGGAGCCGCTGTCTCCTCTCCATTCATCTTCAATGCAGCTGAGGCTTCTGAGAAAGGGGCTGGGGAATCTCCATCCTCTGCCCCCTTCTCCCTGTCTCAAAAGAGAGATGTCAGGGGTCTTTTAAGACCCCTTATATCTCTCCAA